>OU744337.1:10899326-11219326 GCA_916610165.2 Gymnosoma rotundatum
TATTTCTGGCCTGGCGACACTGAGTGCTGCCAAGTGCAATCTGACATTTCCATTGGAAAGTTTGTCATTTTTAAGCATAATCGTACTCAAAACGTTTTGGTGTACGACTATTATTTGTGTTGTTTACAGTGACTTTAAAAAATTAATATAGAAAAAAATGGAATTAACTCGTGAACATTTTCGTGCCATCATTTTTCACAACTTTCGACGTGGATTATCACGACAAGAGTGCATTAATGAACTTAAATCTTTATATGGCGATGAAGCACCATCCTATAGCACTGTGAAAAATTGGTATAATGAATTTAATCGTGGCCGAAGCTCGCTCAAAGACGAATTCCGTAAAGGTCGTCCAAAAACGGCTGTTGTGCCAGAGAACATTGATGCCGTGCGTGATAATGCAAGATCGACATGAGACATACAGAGAGATAGAGACATCCTTGGACATTTTTTACACCAGCATACATTCGATACTGCATGAGCACCTGGCCGTAAAAAAGGTTTGTTCTCGCTGGATCCCGCACATTTTGAAAGTCGCTCAAAAAAAGGCTCGTGTCGATTGGTGAAAAGAAATGTTGCAAAAACACGATTGCGGTGCTTCAAAAGACGTTTATAAGATCGTCACAGGTGACGAATCATGGATCTATGCGTATGAGCCCGAAACGAAACAACAATCGACCGTGTGGGCTTTCAAAGACGAGCAAAATCCAACGAAAGTTGTTCGTGGAAGAAGCACTTCGAAGCAAATGGTCGCCTGTTTCTTCGGCAAAGCTGGTCACGTGGCTTCCGCTTGAGCAACGTAGGACGGTCACTTCTGAGTGGTACACTTTAATTTGTTTGCCTGAATTCATCGGAGAAATTCGAAAAACCAACAAGAGAAGACGAATCATTGTTCACCATGACAATGCGAGCTCTCACACATCGGCTCAAACCAGAGCGTTTTGGCCGGCCAAAACGTCGAATTAATGGGTCATCCGCCGTACAGCCCCGACTTGGCACCTAATGACTTCTTCTTGTTTCCGCACATCAAGAAAAAAATGCGTGGTCAAAGATTTTTGTCTTCAGAAGAAGCTGTTGAAGTGTTCAAAAACCATGTTTTAGAGGTGTCTCAATCGGAGTAGAAAAAGTGCTTCGACAACTGGTTTGAGCGCATGCAAAGGTGTATAAGTCATGCTGGAGAATACTTTGAAAAACAATAAAACTATTTTTGATTATAAATATTCGCATTTTCACTATTAGGCCAGAAATATATAGAGCAGCCCTCGTACAATCGTTCGACTAATTGCACTCAAACATATGTTTGAGTGGCAGATGGCAGTTGTGTTCACCTTGATTATGGTGAGATTAAAGCAAGCTAATTTTTTTTTAATGCGATCAAAGGTTATTGATATGAGAATATAAAATGATATTTAATGATTGGTGCAAAATGTTGCCAATTTTTCTTTGATCTTAATAAATTATGTAGAACAAATCGATTGGAACTTTCTTAAAAATCTAAAATTTCTCTTAAATACCGGAGAAAAGAACAGCCAAGAAAGAAAAATAATTTATAAGTAATTTATAAAATTTTTAATTAATCAAAGTCTTTAGTAGATTTCAACAAAATACTTCTGAGACACATTATAGTTACACAGCACGAACCGAAAGTCACCCTGTTCTCCCTAAGTTTGTCATCGTGTCACAAAATGTTGTAAACAAGAGAGTAACATATTCATTTTGTTGTGTGGTTATTTATTGCATGACAGACAGACAGGACTAAATTTTAGCAGTCAGTCATTCAATCAACAGATGCATTTCTTGTGATTTTAAAAGACGACTTATAAAACACCAAAAATTTTTTTGCCAATTTTTTTGTTTTCTTGTTTTCAGATAAAGTAGATAAATTATCAGCATATTAATCATTGCAAATACTGGAAAAGTAAGAAAAGTGTTTGTATTTTGAATTTCGTGTTTTAGAGCAAAGAATTGATGTTAACAAAAAGTAGAGGGTTCATTTTGAGTTCTTTTTAACATTAAAAAATCTTTTTTTTTCAATACCTATCGTTATTTAAAAGGTTTAGATTTTGGTTCTTTTAGGAAAAGATCAAAAGCGTTAAGAACTTACTTCATTTTTTGTAGATCAAAAGAGGACTTCACTTACCTGTAAATAAATAAGAAAATAATTTTTAAATTAGTTGCAAAGAATTTTTTTTTTATAAATTTACAGAAAATCTAAGTTAATAAGTAATAAATTCAAATGGACTAACAACTAGTCTTAACTTTATATAAACTAAAGTAAAAATAAAATATATTGGAAATTTCGAAGCTATGTTTTTTGCTCTCGAAAATTCGCCTAACGACTCTACACACTCCAGTGCCTGCAGTGGCTGTGTAAAGCAAACCTCTTAATTATGTTTTTGAACCTCGATTATTTACTGAATTTCATTATCATCGTACAAGCAAGGATAATGCCGAACATTCTGGACGCTAGCTAAGATCTTACGATTTGGTGTTGCCCGATTGGAGATTGAAAATTAAAAAGGGTATGGAACCCAAAGGCATTTCACATGGTTCAGTAGTTTCAATTCTAAATGATCACTTGCTTATGAGAAGGATTGCCGCAATCGGTCATAAACGCAATCGAGTGACAACTTTGCAATAGTGTTGGGCGTTTTGTAACAACAATATGGAAGACTTTTAGTGCTGTTTCATAACTGTGGACGAAAAAGGGATCGTAACAGCAGTCAAAACAGGAAGCATATTGCGGCATTCAATATCGATCGAAATTTCAATAGAATTTAAATGTAAATTTCGTTCGACATCGAATGCCGTAATTTGCCCGCACTTTTTATTTTTTTTGGGTGCAAGCAGTATAATCTACATTTATTTCCTTCAAAAGAACATAAAAATCAACAAGGAATCTTATGTCAACTATTTAATGAGGAATTAAAAAAAAGACCGCACTTGGCCAAGAAAAATGTTCTTTTACAGGGCAAGGCAGGGCTTTATAATTGTACAGTTTCAAAAAAGGATTCCATCAATAAGACTGCAAATTGTTCCCTCATCCGAAATTTTCCTGGATATAGCCTTGAGTGAGTTTTCAAACCTAAAAAAATTTTTCGTCAGAAAAAAATTGGTCTTCAACGATGAAATCATCTATTTTGATGACCTTGACATATATTATTTTTTTTGAAAAGTAATAAATGGAAAAAATTAGAGAAACGTTAGTGAAAGTGCATACACGCAAAGAAAAAACATGGTTGTGATATGGTCACAATAACCATAATATATTCTTTGTAACATTGTAAAGTTGCAGAGAACAAATTAAAGTTGTTTTCAGCAATACTTAAGTCATAACAAACACGTTTTTGTTGATATTTAACCATTATATGGTTACTATGCACAAAAAATGCAACATGGTTGGTTTAGCGTAAAAAAATTTGAAGTACGACCAAAGTCTTATAACTTATTAAAAATAATATAATATATTTAACCATAATAATATAAAATTAATCAGAGTATGATTAAAAGCAAACAAAATAATGTTTCCGCTTAAAAATATTTTGTTCTTGGTCTTGACAGAATGTTTTTCTATCAATTTAATAATTTTTTGTCAGGTTAAAGTTGAAATTGTTTTTATTGTTAAAGAAAATTCAAAAACATAAAAACGTATGTACAAAATAACATTTCAAAAATAGTTAAAATATATATATGTATGTATGTCAGCATATAAGTCTTTATTTTCGTGTTATAAGCACAATTGTGAAACCATTTACGTATTTTTTTATTTAAAGCTATCTATTATACATCAACAATAGTTGCCAGATGCCAGATTAACGTATAAGAAGTATTGTATTAATGTGTAGTCAGTACCGATGTACCATTACGTACCGTATATCTTCAATACGAGAATATCACGTTTACTCCATAAATGGATATTCTCATGGGAGTGTATGCAGATAAGATGGCTTTATTTGTGCTTATAAATTATATATTTTTTTTATAAGTGATTCTTGTAGGCTATGTGTTTAAGCCTTTTAATTATATAATAAGCAATGAATTGTTTTATTTGTGCATTTATGTTATTGAATAACTTTTGTAATAAATCCATAATAAAAATAATAATAATTCAATTATATAACATGACATTTTCAACCATATGATGATATTTTAAGGTAACCATTTATTGTTTATATTATAACATAACTATTTTTAGATTTTACCATGTTATTGTTATGCTAGACAATAATATGGTTGCAACACTAGCTTTAATGTAACAATACTATGTTTTGTTAACAACCATATACTACAACCATAATATGTTGCTCTTAGATTATGGTTACCTCAACCATGTTTTTTCTTTGCGTGTAGAGCTGTACGGAGACTATGGTGAAAAATAAAATTTCTGTATATTTAAAAACCCAAGTTTCAATCAAAAAGTCACAATCTTATTTATCTGCCCTTGTACACAGACCTCTCTAGTTTTCAAACCGAGACCCGATTCTATGACGAAACACTTTTTTCTTTGAACAAAATTGCTCAATTGAGGCGATACCACTGCAGTAAGTGCCAAAAATACGACAGCGTTTACTTGAAAATATGTCACAAGCCTTAACTAAATATTGCACTGACTAATTAATGAGTACTTGAAACTTAGACGGAATTAAAGCCATCACATGGCAGGAAGTCAACCTGCTGAACCTGTACCGATCTTGCTGATTGTCAATAGCAAAATTTTCAAAACTATGTCTGATCGATTGGCGTATTTTAATTTTCTCTAGCTTATCCAGTGCATTGGCAAAGTTGATTTCAAGCCGAACACAAACGGATAGACGAACATCGCTCAATCGTTTTCGGTTTGAATAAGAACTCCGAATATATATACTTTATATGGTCGGAAATAAATATTGTAAAAATTACAAAAATAATGACAAACTTAGTTATACCCTTTTTTCCACTTTTTGTGGTGAAGGATATAAAAATGCACAAAATGTTTAAATTTTAATTGATGAAGTTTTAAGAGAGAAACAAAATGTTCATTTATTAAAAAACCTAAACGGTTCATATAAAATTAGGTTGCTTTGAAAATTGCATTGCATTCTCTCAACAGAAGCATCTATATCTACAACCTGACCCGAAACAATAGAACATTTGCAATCGATTAGGTCGCGAAATGATTGTGTCTCCACCTTCTTGCGCAATAACTCTCCTATGACTTGAGTACAGCGTTGGTCCATTGCAGGAACGTTGTGCCGTTAAGCTACTTTAAAGTGAAAAACCAGACCTTCGTTGTATTAATATAACTCATACCGGGGCGGATTGGGGATTTTAATATTATCTTAAGGGACATTTCTATGTTTAACTGCTTACGACAAGAATTGGTTTCAAAGAAGGCAGACACGACTTGAGTTTTTAAAGTGATTTTTTTTGAGCAGACACACGTGACATGGTATTAGTTGTACGTTCTTCACCTGTACCACATGACGCTGTTTGACTCGTCCACGCCAGTATCTTGGTGTTTTTCTCCTATTTTTTAGATTAATTACCAGCTCTAAATTGGAATGCTTAGTTAAGACATTAAAACACATTTTTATTGCAGTAGTGGACATAAAACGCTTTTCTACATATCTTTCTTTTATCTACAAAAATAAAACTCAGAGAGGTGCTCCGCTTGTATCGCATCAAATTTTATACCTCCTTCCCTTTGCGAAATACAAAAAGTAAAATGTGTTTTAATACATATTTTAATTACGTCATTATTTTGTATGAATTTTAGTGCAACCCAATTTTTATTGAACAGTTTTTTTATTAATATTTAAAATAAACAATTATTCTCTAAAGCACAGGTGTAATTAAAAAAAAAAATGACAAAAGCATGAATTCCATGAATTAATACCGCATCATCATTCACACCTACTGCAGTAGTTACACACACACTTCGTTCTTCTTTTTTTTAATTCAGCCTCTCCTCTTTCTATTCACAGATAATTATACATTTTAGAATGAAAATATACAGAAAAAAAGAAAAAGAAATAAAAATATATAAAATATGCTAAATATTTTGTTGCATGCTGCTAAATGCTGGTAAAATGTTCGTATAAATGTTTGTAGCTTTATAATGGTTTTTACACAAAGTCATGGTGTAAAGCGTGTGTGTTTAAACACACGCGCTACTTTCCCAAACGCAGTCTATAGAGAATTCACGTGCATTTTTTACTTTTATATTTACATTGAAAAGAAATATTGTTTTAAAGTATAAAAAAAACAAATGGCTTTTGTGCTAAAAAAAAATCATTCATACCTATATGAAGTCTGAAATTATAATTGTGTCATAATGACGCCTTTAAATAGCTTTTTAGAGAATTTTACGGCATTTTAAAAGATAAATATCTCGATTGTCTTCTTAGTTTGTTTAATTGTTTGATATTAATTCATGAGAATACTAATTTCTTAAGTCTATGTTTCTTTTAAATTTTTTAAGTTTAAACTCTTATACGGCATTTGCACTATGCAATTTTTCATGAAACTAGCATGAAATTTTTATTTGTTTGCATTATCGTATTGCTTGAGTTTTGATGGGATGTTACTGTTGCTAATATTTACTTTTAGATAATGCATACCGCTGTAACTTAAATAGAAAATTGAAAAAAAAAATGCCCCAAAAAATTGCATAGTGTAAATCTGGACTTAGAAAATTGAGGTGATCAAAAATGATATACTATGACTTAAGACTGAGTTAATATTTCTAGATGAACATCACTACTGAGCTACCATCAAACTATCCCTGTACTTTCAAAGTGACAAGTCATATGTAAAAACCACATCGTGTAAAGGCACCTTTAAAAAGCCGAGAGAAACTACCATTTTTTGGAAACAAATTTAGAGTAGGAAATCTCTTATAGTAAAGGAACTGAATTTTAGAGAATGTTATTCGAAAATGAAACAGAAAGCGTTGGTACCACAAGCAAAAAAGTGGAAAGAGCGAGTATTGCGAGATAAATTTTCCCGCTTGAATCAAAAATAAGAAATCATTAAACAGTGTTGATAAACTGGCAATAGAAGAAAGGAGAGAGAAGAAGAGAAGGAAAAAAGAAGTTTTGGAGGAAAGCACGAAAGTTTCTACTAAAGACAGATACTCTCACATGAACAGAGCGACATATTTAACGCTCTTAAAGGAAGCAAGGAAGAGTGGAAAAATAGGAGAAATGGAAAAAAGGAAGAATGGAAGAAAGATTTTATAAAAGGAAGTGGCTAATAAAGTATGTTCTCCCACATGATTCGAATAGAATCATGTATTTAAGGCTAATGATAAGGAGAAGAGAAGAATAGAGGAGATGGAAAAAAGAAGAGTAGCAGAAATAAATGACAAGACATGAAAATAAGAGGGAATGAAAGGAAGCTGCCAAAAGAGATAGATACTCGCACATGGTTAAAGTAAAGCGGTCTGTTAATGCTGATAAATCGTTTCCCGAAATAAGGCAGTAAGTATGAAAAAAAGAAAGGATGAAAAAGAGGCTTGAAGAAAGCAATTATAAAGAATAATAACATAAGAAACCACAAATGGGAATAAAATCTCATGCAAAATGATCTATTTAAAGATGTTGAAAAATTGGCTATTGGAAGAAGTCATCGAAGAAAGAAAGAATGAATGAAATAAAGGAAGTCGCTGATAAAATTAATGAACAATTTAACGCTTTTAATAATTAATCTTTTAAGAAAGGAATGAGTAAAGAAAGGCAATCATCAATAAGGATACATTTTCCCTTTGATATTAAAAGAGTCTCGATAAATTGGTTATTTGCAGGGGTCCAATGGAAAGACTCTAAAATAAGCGATGTCGCAAAGTGCCTGTGCAAAGAAATAAATTATCGTAGTGTTTTCATACTTTATTTTTCATCGCCTTTCAACTGTATGAAAGAGCAAAAAAAAAGTCAGCCGTATGCAGTTGAGAAAAAAATATAGAATTCTTGTTGGTTTTGCTTAAACTTTGATTTTTGTTTTTACTTTGAAGCGGTAGCGAAATGGCCATCGAGACGTGCTTTTATCCTTAATATTCAATATCAGTAATTAATTTAATCGGGATAATTTAAAAAAAAAATAGCACAAAGTTTTTTTTTGATGACACAAGTAGTTTATTCCTATTTATTACATTCAAGCCATCTGTTCTGAAATAATATTTCCAGACCAGGTTGTCTTCAGTGTAGTAACATCAAGGAGAAAAAAATTGTAAAAACATCTTTGAGACGGTCAAATTCCACACAATTCTTCCGGAAACTGGACACTATGCTCTTTATGGAAAAAAGGAAATCGATAATGCTTTTTGAATTTTCAACGCTGCCGCAAAGGTAAATTCGTAAAGGTAACTTTGCATGCAAGAGGAATTTAGTGCCTTGTGTCCTTGTCGTAGAGGACGTTACCGGAAAATTTTGAAAGCAAAAGTCCCGATAATGCTTATCAACTGCTTTGTACTGGAGTACTGACATGAAGGTTCTTCGAGTCTATGTTCCACTTCATCATTAAAAAAGGATTAAGAGTTGCCAGCGCTGCAAAGTTAGTAGCAGACCACCGATGAGAAATAAGCTTCGTGCATAAAACCAAAACAAATTTAAATTTTTTCTTATTTTATCTGTGAACCACAAATGGAGGCAGGGGGTTGCAGCTAGTTATTATGCTTGAAAGACAGGAGATACATTTGAGGGTTACCCCTAATTCTTGTAATCTAGAACTGGAAGAAGCTTAAATGTCAAAGAATGAATGATATAGGCCGACTATTAAATATACTGAGAATCACAGAAGAACAGGAGAACTGCACAGGCCATTCATTCCCCAGACAAAGTCATAAGAAAGTAAGTTCAAAGTCGTGATTTTACCAAAGTCAAAATAAATCACAATGACTCGGAGATAATGAACTTAGAGGTTTAAAGCCGCTTATCACTTTATAAACAAAGGAAGTTTTTTCCAATTTCTTTACACTGGATAAATAAACAATAACGTTTTTAAGCTGTGTCTAACAAACGGCGATTAAATATAAAATTGCTGGCGGCTTAGCCCACCAAAAGAAGCACCAATACAACAGATGTTTCAAAAATTGTTTTTATGGAATATCATTTTTATTTTACGCATAATTTTCTTGCCACATTTATTTATATTTTAACATACTGAAAATATTATAAATATTCATTTTGTTTTTGGCTACGAAATACAAAATTTATTGATTTTATTCTAAAGAAAAAATTTCATGCTTAAACAGCAGTGACATCCGCCTTATTTTAAACTCTGTTGAGGCATTTAAGGAAGCAACCTTTAAAATTGGAACAAAAATTTTTAAATATAGTATAAAGTTAACTCTATTGTTAATTAACCGTATTATATGAATGGATATAAGACACGCGTCATAATATAATTTAATTGTGACAGACGTCAATTGATATGCAGTACATGCAAACATAGAGAATAGTTGAAAATAAATTGCACTAAAACGTTCATGTAACAACAATTCACTGACCATATTACAACAAACAGGATTATAATTTTTTTCTTTTTATTTTTGCTTCTTTTTTTTTTTTGTAGTGTTTTTGGGCTGCTTGAGCCCTGTACAAGTGGTGTCGTATTACAGCACATTGTCTCATTTTTATGCTTCAAAATCCCTTATTTTTGAGCATTTTAAATACTCTGTTTAAATGTTTGTGTGTCTGGATTAGTTTGTATGAGTCCTGTTTGTGTTAATGAGGACAACCCCTTTTGTTTAATTTAGAATATTGCAACCACGTTCATGGTTACTGAATGATGATGAATTTGTTACACTTTTAATAAATGTGGGGAGTTTGTTCTTCTTCTTCTCCGTTTTTCTGGCATGTAATAATTTGAACAGTGGTCATCTAGACTGTGCTGTGCAACACAAAAAAAAAAAAAAAAAAAAACAAAGTGCTGCTGTTGCTTCCCTTTGATGCATTTTTTTTGTCATAAAACTCCTGCAGAGTTTAGGTCCAGTGATTGCATTTGCTTTTTTTTTATTCAAGATCATCATTTGTTGGCACTTTCACAAAAGCGAGATTGGTAGCAAGGAAAGCAATTTTTTTTCATTCGTTTTTTGTTTGTAAAAAAAAGGTTAATGAAGTCATCATCACTGTTATTTGACATAAAATGTTAAACAGATGTTGTGAGATTCAAATTAAAATAAAAATTGAAATATTAGTTTAGGAAACAAAAAAATCAAGGATTTGACCTGAAAAAATACAGCTGCTTAAATCAAATGCAATTTGGAAGTTTTTTAACATGGGCGACAATTTTAGATTTTTTTTAGATAAAAAATTTAATAACGCTTATCTCTCAAAAAAGAAAAAAAGAGCAAAACAGTCAAAGCCTTAGGCCAAATATTTTCCATTTGATAAATCTAAGCTTTAAAAATAACATAAATTACGCTTGTGGAATAAATAATTTTTAGTAGAAATGTTGCTCATTAAACATTTCGTAAAATCCTTTTATCAAAACATCAAAATATCAACCACCTTAACATATCCTAACACACACACACACACACATCAAAAATCACTATCAGACACTAATCAAACACTAAAAAACCTAAACAGCAAGGCCATTGTTCCATACGAGATGACGCAAATACACAGGTCAAAATTGTAACCCTTTCTAGTTGGCAGCAGATTAAAAGCAAAAAATGAAAAAAACAAATTCACTTGAAGCTCATCCTTTATGCTGTTTTTAGCACATGATGGACAGTTGATATAAATAAATGTCCTATTTCCAAATGACTGAAAAAAGATAATGAAAACACAAATGCAAGGACAAGCATCCTTTTTAATAGATAAAACAACAAAACATTTCAGTGAATTTTAATAGTCTTGTTAACAAAATGTATGAACAGGATGGGCGGCGGCTTCTAATAAAAATGTTTGTTTGAAAAAACGGGCTGTATTTTCTGTGTAAAAAAAAAACAAAAAAATAAAGACAACTAAATTTATTCACTAACTCGTTTGAAATTCAAATTAATAAACGTTCAAATGAATTGGAAAACATAATTTTTTGAAGCAATTATTCCAAAAAAGCTATTTCTTTGCCTACTTTTTTTAAGAGCTTAACAAGAATTTGAATTTATTTCGTTTTCATTAAATTAAAAAAAACACCAAAACTGAATTAATAAAACACAGCAGTCAGGACCTGCAGTACAGTCCAACAAACCATCGACATGGGCTACCATCTAAGTAGACTGTAAGATTTTAACCCCTACACTGGCAAATATTAGCACGTCAAAATTAATTTTTGATATTCTCTATTTCCTGGCCGGTTTGTCTTACTTTGTCTTTTGGCTACATTTGTTTCCACGATCTATTGTTTACGAAATACACGCTTTTAAAAATCAACGCAGCCATCTACGCAACAATACTGTGCGTTACTTTTAAAATAATTAATCTGTGCAATGCCTTGTTAAGCCAAACTCAATTACAATTGCCACACTGTTGTCTTGCTGTTACTTTTCCTATTAACGAAAGTGTGCACTATGATTTCCTGTTGTTCTAATATACAGGCGCCTTCACCAACTCATCGTTAACCGACTTCAAAAAACGAAGGAGGTTATACAATTCGGCTGTATGTTGCTTTTTTTTATATTTGTGCCTCCAGACTCAGTCATATCTGATCAGATTTTGAAAATTTTTGGTAATATGATAGAATATGCTTACAGCTCATAATCTTAAAAATTAAAGGGTGTCTCCATACCACATACATATTTTTTACATGTATTATGAATTGTAAAGTGCACTTCTGTATTACTATAGCTCCCAAAAATATAAAATTTTACAAAAATAAATCTAAAAATTAAAGGGTGCCCCCATAATCGATGTAAATTTACTTCAATGGGCCTATCTTTTCAACCGTTATAGACAAACGCTTCCAAATTAGACAAAATGTCGATAGCAAAACCGTAATAGTAACAAGTATTAATATTAAGAATTATAAATTAAAGGGTGCGCCAATAGTTCATTTAATTTGATGTATATTGCCATACTTTTTAACAGTTATAGACAGACGCTTGGAATTTACAACGAACCTGTATTGGTAAGTAGGCTATAACAACAAGTATAAAATATGGTTTAGGAAGTTAAAGGGTGTTCCAATAGTTGATTAAATTTCGAGTGTGTAGCAGTACTTTTGACAGAACGCTGAAACTTAAAAGGGACCTGTATTTCTAAGTCCGCTATATCAACGAGTTTATAATTTGAATTTAGAAATTAAAGGGTATCCCATAATTGATGAAGATTTACTTATATAGCCCTATCTTTTGAACCGTTCGAGACAAACGCTTGTAAATTTGACGCAATGTCGATTGCTATGGTCGTTATAGTAACAGCTGATAATATTTAATTTAGAAATTAAAGGGTGTTCCCAGCCGTATTTTTTAAACCTTAATTTTATACAGAATGTCCACTACTTCATTTGCTATAATAAGAAGTATAAAAATGTTATATTATAAATTAAATAGTTGATATTATCGGATGTATATGGGCAAACTGTTGAACCGTTACAGACAGACGGTTGAAATTTACACAGAACCTGATTGCTAAATCTACTGCAATAGCAAGTATATAATTTGAACTTAGAAATTAAAGAGTGACCCTTTAGTTGCTGTAATTTGTTATATATTGCCAAACTATTGAACAGTTGAAAAAGTATAAAGTTTGGAGATATAAGTGTGTTCCAATAGTTAATGCAACCTAATTTTTGTGTCCGTACACATGAGCTGTTATAGGCAGACAAATTTATTTTTCCTATCATTGGCCTTTACAGCAATTCATCAGCCTAAGCTATTCAACAAAAAATTTTTTCTCTACATTAATAGGACTGATGGGGTTTGAACTTATGACTCTTCATTTAATGTTTCGCAATAAGCAGACATTTCTAACAGATTTGCTCATGGCGGAAGAAATATCTTATTATTCCTTATTATTCTTAGCTAAGTCACAATCCAATATTTGTAAAACGAACAACGTTAGCTTTTGTTCTTACATCTAAGTAAAGGGTTGCCAAGTCTTATTTTTGTAACAATATTACAGTATATTTATTTTTTTATCGAAACTTTCGAAAGTCTGTTCTGTTTTTTGTATTTATTCACCTTTTAAAAACCTCATGGATCGTGGCTGCTCAACAAAAATTATTTTTCTTTATATTCATAACACTGATGGAATATCAACTTATGACTCGTTATCTTTTCTTGAGAAACATGCAGACTCTTTTCTCAGATTTATTGAAGGTGGAAGTAACAACTCATTCTGATATGTTCTTCACTCAATTTCCGGCCTAATGAATTAAACATCTAAATGGGAGTGAAATTTTTAATTAAAGGTAAGAGACTCTTTTATACGAGTGAAATGTTTGGTAACACTTTTTGTGTTTATCGAAGCCTCTTTTTTAAGGACAGATAATATTGCTTAAAAAATTTACGTAAAATACCGCAATCGCCATGCCATTGCAGCCCCCTGCCCCCGGGGGCACAAAGAGTCTGGGCTAACCTAACCTAGGTGCAGACGAGGGTCCTCGGGGTTATCGGAGGAAGCAGTCCCCCGGTGTGCAGGCACTGAATCTGGATAGACAGTACGATACTTTCGAAGGATGCACCAGTGTCCTTTAGAAAGTGGCACCAGGGGAACCGGTAACCAGTACACTGAGCCGCGTATCTCTGTAGGCGGTTGTTGGTGAGGTCCCTTCGGGGTACATGTAGTGGCTGTTGGTTAAAGTTAGTGTCCGCTGGTTAGTGTCTGGTGCGGTGCTAACAAAGTGTGCTGTTGCACTCTCAACAGAGGAGTTTTATGGGTAGGCTCCGACCCTGTAGCAAGGGATAGTTTCATGGTCCTGCAAGCCATGGACTTAAAATTGCTACTTAGTTGTGGTAAGACCACGGTCTGGTAAGGGCTTCACGCCAGGTACAGACGTTAATCTAATCACTTTTCTGTCATTGCAGCCAATTAACTGTCTTGTGACATTTTTACAAATTTCAACTTGAAGAAAAAAACAGTTTTTATGTTACAAGCGAGCGACTCTAACTTTTTATTTTATAATAAAATTGCGGTTTTAGTAAATTCTTGAACTGGTGATGGATACCACTGTTTTTAAAAAAATTTTTGTTTCTTATTGGTATTTTGTTTTTAACTTCAAATTTTTAGAAATTTTGATTAATTCTCTTTTTTCTTGGTGACAATGTTTGTATTTTAATTTTTTACTGGAATAGTTTGGATTAAAAAATTTATCCGCGTTTTTAGAAGCTTTGATTTGGAAATAAAAATGTATTTTTTGTTGAATTTAGCTTTTTTGTGATCCAAATTTTTTTTTTGATAAATAATTTTTTTATTATCAAGATTCGATATTTAAAAAGTTTTTGGTTGCACAATATTTTTTTTTTAATTTTTTCGCTTTCGACGATTTTTCGATCTTTTTTTTTTTGGCGATTTTCAATACCATTGTAAATTTTCGATATTTTAGAAATTTTTTCTTAAAACTCAGAAAAATAGAATTAACTATTATTACTGTTTATATCTTGTAAAGGCAAGTTTAAATAAGAACAAAGAAGATTCGAAAAAAATTGCTAAATGTAAAATAGGATTTTTGTATCTTCAATTCAATGCGTTTTAAAATTTGTTCTGAAGTGAGTAATAAATATCAAATATTTAAAGCAAATCAAAAAATAAGCAAACTCTCATCAACTCCTTAAATATTTAACTAATTTATGAACTGAGAAAAAACCAAATTAAAATTGGCACATTCTGCAAAAAAGACATCGTAGAGCACATGAAAGTTTTTATCGATTTTAAGAAGTACTTTAATTTATCGGATCACCGCAAGTTGTTTTCTAGGGTTATCTGGCAAATTTTAGGTAGAGGATAAGTAGAGTTTTTTTTCTTTGATCTTGGATCTATTTGTAGGTTCCGACAAAATAATGTGATTTAGTCTCTGCAAGAAAAACGCTAGTGCGTTTTTCATCTTGTTTGGAGTGGTCTCTTCGCAGATACGGGTCTATTAAATTAGTCAATTTATACTAGAGGCGTAAGAAGAGTTGATGCAAAAGTCTTAAAGAAATAAAAAAGATTGGGTGAGGCTGGAATTACTTATGGCGTTTTCTTTTCTGACAAAAATGTTGCATATGTTTAACACTTTTTACACCTTTGTGTTCTTTTCTAAAAAATGTTCGATAGGGTAAATTAAAAGTATGTTCTTTTGAAAATATGTTGCACGAAAAAGTGTAAGATATGTTACATATTTTACCCTCAATTTTATGTAAGGGTAGTAGGCTACACTTTTTTTTAGTAGTTTTTACTCTTGATAAGTGATGTTTGCTTTTGTTGCTAAACCCAGTGTTATATTACTTTATGTTTGAAAAGCTTATTAAACATTACTGACATGTAAAGGAAGTTAGAAAAATTCAATAATAGTTTTTGTTCTATTGTGCTATAAAATGTGTAGCATATTTTCGGGGTTAAGGCAACATGCAAAACATTTTATGTGATTGTTGGGTAACATTTATTTTCAGAAAAGAAAACGCCATTACATTGAGTACAGGAGAAAAAAACCTACCAAATGCTGAATATAAATTCACAACGAATCCGCATAATTAAATAAAAGTTATCTTCCATATAGACAATAACCAAGCGTATACTTGAAGTTTTGATACCAAATACATGATCTATTAAATCAGATTTATAGACAAATTCAACATATTCTACAGACTAAGAGTAAAGTGACGAAAAATGAAATCGATGGAGACAAGCCAAAGTGTTGGCTGCTAAAACTGTTTAACTAAAACAATTTTGTGTTTTTATATTTGCACATATTGACTCACCCTCGTAATCTGATTTTCGAAACCATCAATTGCAGGTGTTTTAATACGATTATAACAAAAACAAGTAAGAGTGCTATAGTCGGCTATGCCGAATCTTATATACCCTTTACAATATATGTAGAACCATATGTTAAATACCGCAGATTTCCAACTGAATAGTTAAATAAAAATCGACATAAGAAATTCTTTCCTAGCAAAAAGTTTATCTGATCAAAAAAGGTTTTTTCTTAATTGTAAGTTTTGTTTTGGGTTGTTGTCCTTAGTTAGTAAATGAAAAGGTTGCTGTATCAAGCTTTCTTACCTTTTTTATTAAATTTTATCATAAACAGAAACCTTCTGAAGGAATACAAATGAACGAACAAGTAAGCATTTATAAAAATCTAGTTTATTGAAGTAATTCAAAGCAAAAAAACAAATATTGGGGTGACAGAGAATAAAAAAAACTAACAAAAAAAAATAGCTCTATATATAATTTTACATTAAAATGTCATCGACTTTTAATGGGTTAAACATTTCAAAAAAAAATTAGTATTTCCTTACAAGCAAAGAAAAAACAATGGTCGAGGTAACCATAATCTCTATAATACTATGGTTGTATTACACTCAAACCTCGTTTTATGCGAATTCAAATTTGTGCGAATTTTAATTTTTATTGCACGCTTTTTTATGTGCACGCTTTTGTATGTACAAAATTTTTTTTGGCTTTGGCAACACTGCTTGTGACTTTTATTGCAGCGCGCTGTGAGTTAGTGTGAATATCATTCTAGTTTTCAACTTAGTGAATATTTCTCGTATAAAAAATTGAGATAAATTTATCGTAAAAGTGGTTAAAGTAAAAACTTATAAAGTTTTTTATTTTAGATTTTCTGTACTCAAAAATATTTTATTTGTACGTTTTCAGATTAAAGTATGGATAAAAATAAGAAAAAACGACAAACAATATCCCTAGAGGCAAAAATTAAAATTCTCGAACTCTTAGCAAATGGTAAAAAGTATACATCTCTTGGAAAGGAGTTCATCTTAGGAGAATCAACTATACGATCGATTAAAAAAATGAAGATTCCATAAGAAAAATCGTAATTTCGGGCATAGAAATAAGTTCAAAGTATTCTTCTTATACAAGAGACATACTGATTAAAAAAATGGAAAAATCTCTTAATTTGTGGATTGAGGATTTAACTAAAAAAGAATTCCCATAAGCGGATATATGATTCAAGAAAAAGTCCAAATAATTTATGATAGAATTAAGCAAAGTCAGCCATCAATTTCTGAACCAAAAGAAAAAACTTTTTACCTAGCAATGGGTGGCTTGTTTTTAAAAAGAAATAATATTCACAGCAGCTTAATCAGAGGTGAGTCAGCATCAGCAGATGAACATGCTTCTATAAAATATCCTGAAAAATTAAAAAAATAATAATAGAAGAAGGACAGTATTGCCCAGATTAAATATTCAATGCAGATGAGACCGGATATTTTGGAAAAAATTTCCAAATAAAACCTACATTGCTAAAACAAAAAAAAAAAAAAAAAGAGCCAGAGGATTTAAACCTAGTAAAGAAGATTAACGGTTGTACTATGCAGCAACATTTCAGGAGATAAAATATTAAAACCAGTAGTCGTAAATAAGTTTTTAAAACCACGGGCCCTTAAGGGAAAAGACTTAAAACGTTTGCCAATTCACTGGATGGCAACACTAAAGCTTGGGTAACCTCTGCATTATTTAGTAAACGGTTTTACAAATGTTTTGTACCAGAAGTTGAATCCTATATGAAAGACACTTAATATTCAGCATGGGCTTATGGGCGATATAGACCCAATTCAGAAACTCGGCCCACGACATTTTATTAATTCTGATAATGAGATATAATTTATTTCTTCAATGTAAATATTTTTTCTTTGTTAAGTACGTAGTGAATTGATGTTTATTTGTTTTTTTTTAATAAATGAATTACTTTTTTGTTGACTTTTTTATGCAATTTCGTTTGAGTTTTAATGCTTTACTTTGAATTTATGCGTTTTTTCAAAATTCAGGGACGAATGATTAATTTTGGTATGGAGCTAGTGTATCGTTTTATGCGATTTTGTTTTATGCGATTTTCTCTGGAACGGATCAATCGCATAAAACGATGTATTGCTACATTTAATAATATTTGGTTTTTGGTTGCATTTGAAAGATTTAATATAAAAATAAAAAATTTTATACAAAAATTGTTTTCAATTTTTATTAATAAGCAATGTACACATGCAAATATATCAATATGAAAATTTATTATTTGGAATCTTTTTAATTTTAATTTACTGTAAACGTGCTTGATTCCTTCAAATATAAATAGTTCATGATATTCTCAGGAAATATATTTTATTTTTTCATTGAATCTTTCAAATGCATATGAATGGTTCCCAATGGGATCCCTTATGTAGAAAAATTAAAGAAAAAATAAAAATAGTTACTGAATGGTTGCTACGTTTTTATAAAATATGTTGGAGTTGTTATTGTCTTTTAGTCTTATTGATTCAATGGAGTTCTCATTTAATCAATTTGGCTTTTGATATAAGACTTTCAGATTTTCTATACAAAATTTGGGTAATATCCACTGATGAGCTAATATGAGCAGGAGTGAAATGGCCATATGGATATGCTTTTCCCGCACTAATACATTTCAGTTTGTAGTTTTTAAATAAAAAATATTTCATGAGAATATCATGAAATATTTATATTTGAAGGAATCAAGCACGTTTAAAGTGAATTATAATCAAAAAGATTCCAAATAATAAATTTTCATATTAACAAATTTCTATTTTCTATAACAGTAAAAAACAGTTTTAAGACCTAGAATAAAATATTTTTAACCGCAAACATTATTTTGTTTGCTTTTAATCATATTTTGATTATTAACAATATATTATATTATTTTAAATGTTAACAAAAAATGTTTGTCGTGAATGAAGTTTGGTTAAAAACAACTATTATTTGTTCTCCGCAACTATACATTGTTACAAAAACAATACTATGGTTATTTTTTTCTGCGTGTAAAGATCTCTTCCGAAGCTTTAAAATGATATCCATGTTAATATCTTAAAAAAATATGGTGCAAAATCATACTTCATCTATGAAAAGTTCAGAGGTCCATAGATCGGAAAACTGGGGCGGGCGCCAATTTTTTTCACTTGATGTTTTTTTTTCATATTTTTTTATTCTCTATCGCCCCAAGTATTTGTTTTTTTATGTTAGAGGTACTTCACTTAACTAGATTTGTAACAAATGATATGGAAAAGTTAGAGATCCGCTGCCTCAAAGGCCACAAACCGACCTTGCAGATTTTTGATAGCAAAGTTTTCGAAACTATGTCTAATCCATAGGCCCTAAATGTATCTAGCTCATCTAGTGCCTTGGCAAAATTGATTTTAACCCGAACACGGAGGTACAGACGGATATATCTCAACCGACTTCAGTACGCATAAGAACTCAGAACATATTTTCTAATATGGGTTCGAAAATGGTAATTACAAACGGAATAACAAATTTATATAAACCAATATCTACCTGTGGTGAAGGGTATAGCCAAATAAATTCTAGTTCAAGTGCTTCTAAACGATCTATTTTAGCAATCTTATTGATATTAAAAAAATTTAGCACAAGTGTAGCGATAAGTAGGAGTTTATTTAGTTTAAAGATTAACATGTTTATTTTAATTTTGTGCAAATTTTTTAATTTGGCCTTGAGAAACTACAAAAAATATCTTATCTTTAGTTGTTATAAACAAAGTAGTTTTCAACGGGTATATAAGGCCATGTTAAAGCATTTTCTAATAGTAGTCATTACACTGTGCCAACAAAGTGTACTTTAAAATCATGAAGACTGTTATTTGTATTTTGGCAGTTTTGGCCTTTGCTGAAGCTATCGAAGAAGCGGCCCTTTTTGGTGAGTTTTTTCGTATAAATCATTTGTATGATAATTTATATTTTATTTCCACTCTAAATCCTTCTTTCAAAGAAATTCAGCTTTTTTTGAGAAAAACGTTTGGAAAAAGTTCCTTTTTCTATAAAAGCTGACTCTTTAATGCAAAAAAATTTACAAAATAACTTCATTCCATTGATTTTAACCTTTTTTTCTTTTTTTTCTGTTTTATTTAAAAGAATCACAATCTCTATCTCAAGTGGCCAGGGAAATGCTGTTAAAAATTCGCGATCAGATGCCCTGCGGTTATCCTATAGCTGGAGTTCCACCATTAGCTCCCTTAGTCATTAATGAAAAAGAAATTAACATCAATAACTCAGCTGTTTATGCTGTCGGTAAAGTAGAAAATGCCAGTGTCTATAATTTAAATCAGTTTGATCTTAAAGATTTGCAAGTGGATCCAAACCTTAGCATCGTTTCTTTTCATTATACTTTCAAAAATATCACCGCTAATTTTTCCTACAAATTAGATTCGTTTACTGACAAAAAAGGTTTAGGTATCAACTTGAAAGGTGCCGGTCGGACGAAAATTACCTTTAGCGATGTGGAAATCAGGGGTACATCAGAGTATTCATTTGGTATCCTAATAACGGAATTGAAAACTTTGAAAATTCGTGCCCATATTGGTAGTGTAAGGACGGATATTGAAAATGTTACAGGTAATAAGATTTTAAATCCCAAAACAAATGAAGCTTTGCAGGAAGCCATTAAAGATTTCATTAACGAGAATGAAGAATATATTACAAATATGTTTGAAAGCATGATATTGCCCTTGGTCAATGGCATATTAGAAAAATACACATTGGTCGAAATCATGGCACTTATAATTGCTGCTCCTCCTTGCCAGAAATCCGACTAATCAAACCCTTGTCATCATAAAACATTAAATATTTTATAAGAAATTTAATCTTCTTATTATTAAAAATAAATAAATTGTAAAATATGTTTTTATAAAAGTAATCTGTGTTTCGCTTTTTGTTTTGTGTCTGGGGTTTTGTTGTAGAGAAGTCGTATTTTTAAGTTTTTATATTGGAAACATTTCACCTTGGTTTAGTCCAGTCGTCGAAGTTACTCTGGTTTTTATCGAAATTTCAATCAAGATAATGATCAGTTTCACATTTTGTACAGTTTTAATGACCAAACAACGCGATATAAGTTTCGCTTTATTGCCGAAATTTAAATAAAAAAAGGAGCTTTCAACGCTCGATAATTTTTCTTTTGTAACTTAAGTTTAAGGTGACTGCCCTGGAAACTTATAAATCGACAACGAAATGATATTTCAAGAATTATTGAAGGCTTAAAGTGTACGCATGTCAATTCTAGGACTAAGGGGTGTATGTCACATTGCTTGAAAATTTATCACTGTACCTGCCACGACGAACAATCAGCTGCGCCATGAAGTGATAGATGAACCTGATGAGATGTCTGTATTCAGACTTCCACTTATTTGCATTCTAAATGAGCAGAATCTCGAGTAGAAAAAGGAAAAAAAAAATTGCTTTATAGCTGTCATAGATGGGTTGGTGAAGGCGTCCTTGACGAAAGCTTATTGTTGAAAGGAATTAAAAAACTTAACAGTGTGTGGCAGTTGCGGCGAAATTGGTAGCAGGGCTTGTGCCTCGTTTCTGTAACTTAAGTGAGAAATTTCTCAAACCTTTTTATTAGTTTGTATTATAGAATTCATGATTTACTCCAGCGTACTTTGAGTAAAACAAGATGACCATAATATTTTTAAGCGAGTAAACAGAGAATCGAATATTTTGGGTCTTGCTGGAGTCACAGAATATTGTGCAGTTAAAGGCTGGGCGATGTCCAAAACCGGCTTCGATTGTTATAAAGACCTTCTCCGGATCTACTTTATTTAAGGCAAGTCGGTTAAACAATTCAGCGATCGTTAATTAACTTTGAATGCTTTAAATTTTTCTATATATATATAGGACATTTCCTTAAAAAAATTAACTATTGCCGAAATGTTTTTCAAACGATAACTCCTTTGATTTTCTTCAATAATTTGTTACAAAAAGCAATAAGCCTAACAATCATCCCGGTTATTATTAATTTTACAATTCAGTTGAATTTTCATTATTTTTAAATGATTTGGTTTGTTTCTTTATGGGTTTTTTGAATCCTTTCGTTTGGATAGTAGATATTTGTTAATTTGTTTGTTTTCACAGAAAATATTTTTTTTCTATAGAAAATATTTTTATATCGGGTTTTTCTTAAAAAATAATACGTATAACAGTTTTGTACAAAAAATTATAACAGTATAACAGCATAAAATCTATAAAAATAAAGTATATAACAGTATATTTTATAAAAAAAATTATGTACAACATCGTCTTTGATAGAAAATTTTGTGTAAAATAACAACAACAGCATTTTCTATAGAAAATTATGCGTATAACAGTTTGTCATACAGAATTTCATTTGATATAAAAAACATTTAATATATAATAGTCTATAAAAATTTCATCTAAATCAGAGTATTATTTTATATACAACAGTATTTTATGTAGAAAGTCTTTTTGCTAAAGAATAAGTAATGTATAACAGTTTAAAAATTCATGTGTAACAGTTTATTTTGTAAATTAAACTGAAAAAAAATGTTTTTAAACAAAAAAAACAAGATTCCTTAGAGTTTACTAATGGAGAAATATTTTCTTAATAATACTAGAGACGAACTCACGGCTCAAATTGGTGTTCTCTCAAAACTCTGAACCGAATTTTTCTTGGCTATTAAATTTATTATGAATTAAAATTGAACCATTTCCTTTAAAATATATAAATTAAATTTTAGTTTTTCAGGCGACCTTACTATGTAACAATATAATGTTTACAAAATGCTGTTGTTGTTGTTTGAATAACTAAGGGTAGTTTAATGAAGTGTAAGTTTTAATATTTTCTGGCTTATAATATTCAATGTATAAATATTTAATAGGATTTAAGATTTTTGGCAAATAGTTTTAACTGCAAATTTGGCTAAATATAAGAGAACATGTTCTGCTTCAGTAAATTTAATATTATTAACATATAATAATGGTATCAGTTGTATTCACACTGATTTACATCACATAAAGGTCACACAAGTTCAATTGCAAATTGTATTAGACGACAAAAAAAAAAAAAATGCTGGCAAAATTGCAAAAAGAAAGAAATTATACGGGCTTAAATAAAATGGAATTGATAACAAAAGGACGTTATAATTTGTAAATTCAAAATAAACATTTACAGGGTTGAGCATAGAATTTTCTATGTCCTGCTGTTTTGCTCTTTACATCATTTATTACACACTATCAAGTTTTCATTTAAATTAATGTACAAAAAAAAAACGGCACAAGCTGCAATGTGCTACACTTTACCACTCAAAAGACTGGTCAGTTTTTCATCTAAATTTTTCTTGTATTGTTTTTTTTTCCCTAATGATCAGCTTTTTTAAGCTGACCAGCCAGCTGGCTCTCAACTGCATAAACATTTTTAAAAGTCATGTTATTTCGCCTCCTTGTGTGTTTAATTTAAGTCGCGTGTCCGTAACATGAATTTATTTTATTTCTGTGTTTTATTTTTTTGCATTTATAATTAAACGCGCATGCTTAACCACTTAACGCTCTTAAATTGGTAGTTTGGTTAGGATTTTTGTTTATTTCTGTTTTTTTTTGAGGAAAATATATAACGAAAGGACCATTAAAAACGCAAACAATTTTATTATATACTTTTTTAACAACAATAAAGTGGTCAGTTTTAAAGGAGTTTCTTTTTTGTGTAGTTAAAGTGTTCCATTAAATATTAAAGGGTTGTTAATGGGAACCGGTAAGTAGTGGTTTTAAAACAAGGTGGTCAATTTAAGGCAAGTACTTAAAACAAGGGTTCACTTAAAGTTAATGTAATTAAAGGGAATCACAAATGAAATAAAAGCTTAAAAAAATATTCAACTTGTAATGAAAATTAGGTAAATTTAAAAACCAGTTCGAAGGACCTGATTTAATTTCAAATTTGTTTTTTTAATACAAAACTAAAAAAAAAAAAACAGAAATAAAAATATAAACATTAAAATTGATATTTTACAGCTATCCAACAATTTTTCTAAATTAGTTAAAATTTTGAAGACAAAAAATGGAAAAAAAATACAGAAGAAACCAGTTCGTAGGGCCATTTTATATTTTACAGCAAGGTTCTTTAAATTCAAATTATGAGTGGCGAAGTCATAGAAGGACTTATTATTATTGTTTTTTCGACAAAAAATTAAAGTTTTTATTTTGTAGCTTTTCTTAATGTTTTGTAAATTTTTTTAATTTTCTAGAAAAAAATAAACTAAAAAAATATTTGAAAAACCAATTCGAAGGACCATTTTGAAATAATGGGAAAAGTTTTGCTTATTTTTTAATACTAAAACTTGAAGCCATACCGTGTCAATTACAAAGGAAGGGCTTGATTTAATTTGAAGTTATTTTAATCAAAAACAAATCACTTCTCTTTTTTAGAAAAAAAAAAAAAAATAAATAATAAATAAAAATTAAAACAAAAGTTTTGTATAAGCAGTTTCGAAGGACCATTTCGTATATTGAGTCATAAATCTATATTATGTTACTTTTTTAAATAAACGCAGAAGATATTTAAAATTCTAAAAATCTTTAAAAATATCGTGTTATTAAAATCACCGATATCGATAGCCATTTCGCTACCGCTTACTAAGCTTTTCAGGAAACTTATCAAAATCATTTTAAATAAACTAAAGATTTTCATTCAAACAATAAAGCAAAGACAAGAAATCAAAGTTTAAGCCGAAAGAAAAAAGAAAACAACAATAATCAATGGTAGCGGTAGCGAAATGGCCATCGACGCGTACTTTCACCTTCAATATCGATGATTTTTATAATTTGTTAGGGATAATTACCATGATATTTTTGAACATTAATTCATTTAATTTAATTTTCCTGTGATATAATTTTATTTAAAAATTATATTTTGAAGCAATACTTAATTTTTTTAGAAATAATTTTAACGTTTCAGCAAAAAGAAGCAGAAAAAGTCAATAAGTAAATCTAAAAATCGCTTCAAGGGACCAATTTGGATCCTGGGCCGAGTTTTGTTTAAACTTAATGAAGATATTAAAGTGTCTATGGCATAGTGCTTTCTTTGTCTTATTTTGTATCAGGGGGCGAATCACCGCATTCGATAACGAGTACTTTGTGATCGAAATGTGGTTAACGTGGATCATGGCAGTCGTTATCGAAACATTATATTTACTCATAGTTGCACTCGATTGGTTATCTACTATCGAAAACAAATAAATCTTAACATTTTACCACGATATAAAACAAAAACAAATAGAAGTAATTAAAAAAGATGAAATTAAACATCTTAGTATGAATTTTGCTGCTATTTTCAATAAAATAGTTAAAAAATGTATTTAAATGCTTGTAGGGAAAGTGAATGTCAAGAAAAAGTTTTCCCAGAAGCCAGTGCAAAAAAGTCAATATTAAAATTGCTCCCAGAACATATATTTTACCTGATGACTGCTATTTTGGCCTCTTCCTCTGATTCCGATGGAGTACAAAAATAGATTTGGGTCCATTTAAATGAGTCTTGTTTGTTTTTTTTTTTGCACTTTTTCACTGTTTTCATTAACTAATTTATTTTTTGATTTGTTTTTCTTACTGTCGTATGTTTGCAGCAATGTAAAAAATAGTAGTAAATAGAAAAAATTACGATCGAATACTATGATCCAAAATATTACAGCCATCGAAATTTTACTAGACACGAATGTGCACTCGATATCGAATGCGGTAATTTGCCCCCAGAATTGATTATTTGAAATATGCAACCTTTCTCGATAGGAATCGGCTATAGAATTTTAATAAAGTTTTAATAAAATTTCTGCGACGTCCACCATCTTTTGAAGTTTTGACTCTAAGAGTTAGAGAAAGACTCATTGGTACAAATTAAGGGGTTTCATCCTTGCGTTAAATCTATTTGGCTGTAGTTCAACCATATTATTCTTAAATATAATACTAAAGCCGTATTTTTGTCAAATATAATAACAACATGTTAAATAAAACTATAATTTTGCTTATAGTATAAACATATTATTATAAAATTTGATTATAATATGATACACAAAAAAATTATTCAACTTTTTTTGAATCGTTTTTGCAGTTGTTTGAAATATTTTTAATGACATTATTTTACAATAAATTGCTACCTAATAAAAATAAATAGTCAATATTATTTAACAACGGACAATTTTTACTTGCTTCATAAAGTAACTCTATGTCTATTTAAGAGATATTGTAGAAAAAAAGACAAAAATATTTCTTAAAAAAATATTTTTTTTATTTTCGATAAAAGAGTACTCGTAGTAGTACTTCAGGCATAGACTTTTCAGTTATTTTCGTAACCGTGCTACATTATTTAGGAAAGGGATAGATGAGAGATAAGACTGGTAGTGGAAAGAGAAAGATAGTTATAGTCATTTTATTACGAGGGCTACTATATATATTTCTGGCCTGGCAACACTGAGTGCTGCCAAGTGCAATCTGACATTTCCATTGGAAAGTTTGTCATTTTTAAGCATAATCGTACTCAAAACGTTTTGACGTACGACCATTATTTGTGTTGTTTACAGTGACTTGAAAAAATTAATATAAAAAAAAATGGAATTAACTCGTGAACATTTTCGTGCCATCATTTTTCACAACTTTCGACGTGGATTATCACGACAAGAGTGCATTGATGAACTTAAATCTTTGTATGGCGATGAAGCACCATCCTATAGCACTGTGAAAAATTGGTATAATGAATTTAATCGTGGCCGAAGCTCGTTTAAAGACGAATTCCGTAAAGGTCGTCCAAAAACGGCTGTTGTGCCAGAGAACATTGATGCCGTGCGTGAACTCATAATGCAAGATCGACATGCGACATACCGAAAGATAGAGACATCCTTGGATATTTCTTCCACCAGCATACATTCGATACTGCATGAATACCTGGCCGTAAAAAAGGTTTGTTCTCGTTGGATCCCGCACAATTTGAAAGTCGTTCAAAAAAAGGCTCGTGTCGATTGGTGCAAAGAAATGTTGCAAAAATACGATTGCGGTGCTTCAAAAGACGTTTATAAGATCGTCACAAGTGAAGAATCATGGATCTATGCGTATGAGCCCGAAACGAAACAACAATCGACCGTGTGGGTCTTCCAAGACGAGCAAAATCCAACGAAAGTTGTTCGTGGAAGAAGCACTTCGAAGCAAATGGTCGCCTGTTTCTTCAGCAAAACTGGTCATGTGGCGACTGTTCCGCTTGAGCAACGTAGGACGGTCACTTCTGAGTGGTACACTACAATTTGTTTGCCTGAAGTCATGGGAGAAATTCGAAAAACCAACAAGAGAAGACGAATCATTGTTCACCATGACAATGCGAGCTCTCACACATCGGCTCAAACCAGAGCGTTTTTGACCGGCCAAAACGTCGAATTAATGGGTCATCCGCCGTACAGCCCTGACTTGGCACCTAATGACTTCTTCTTGTTTCCGCACATAAAGAAAAAAATGCGTGGTCAACTGGGTTGAGCGCATGCAAAAGTGTATAAATCATGCTGGAGAATACTTTGAAAAACAATAAAACCATTTTTGATTATAAATATTCGCATTTTCACTATTAGGCCAGAAATATATAGAGCAGCCCTCATAGTTATTTTATTCGAATTGTATATAATTTTGGGATAATTATGCAACTAAATATTGTAAGTAATGAAATTTTAATAAAAAATTGCTCATTATGACTAAAGTATTGTTAAAAACAACTATTATTTGTTAAACGCAATCATATATTACTACGGAAACATAAAATGATTCTTGTTATCCTAAAACAGCCAAGCTTCCAAAAAAGTGTATCATATGAAAGAAGATTAATTTGAAGGGTTTAGAAGAAGCGTTTGCAAATTTTGTTTTCTTTTCTGTTTTGACAGGACTTTTTTCACAACGATCTCGTTATGCCATAAATATCAATGAACCAAAATTTATTTCTTGTTTCAAATAATACCAAAGCAGGTGTGTTGATTTTTAATACAATATGTAACCACAAATTCCAAAACATAAAGCCCAGGATTAGTGTTTACAAAATAAGTAGGAAAAATTAGTAAAGATAATTCTTTTGGGTTATAAATCAAGTAGAAAATACATAAAAACAAAAGCAAAAATAGATTAATAAAATTAGAGTTAATGAAAAAGAAACACAACATGTACAAAGACTTTTTCAACAGCCGCCCTCAAGGTCAGGTCAGAGAAGAAACTAAAACAATCCTTTACATAAGAAAGCAGGTAATCTGCCAGGTATTAAGAACCTTAAGACATTGCTTAAGGAATTAATTTTGGAAAGGATTTATTTTATGGTTTAAGGCAAAAGAAATATGTATCACAAATAGTGACGACTTAAGCCGGACAAACATTTTTAAAAGAAAGTAAATAATCCTTTTTTCACAGTTACCAAACAAAAGGGGATACAAATATTCTACATTATTGTGAAAGGCTGCGCCGCTAAACAAATTTTCAACAATTTAAAAATAAATGAAAAAAAAATCTCTCAACATCCTTGCAAGTCCTTTCAGCAGTAGAAAAAAGAGGCTTAACAAAATTTAATAAACAATTGTCACAAACATATCAAACAGAAACCGTTTAAAAAATCTTTTAACTAAAACAGGAAGTAAAGGACATATCTCGCCTTAAGGGATTTGCTTTTTTTTTGAGAGCAAAACGGAAATGTACAAAAAAGGAATATAGATACAACAAAAAAGAAGGAAAACATCTTGCAAAGTGCTCTATTGCAAAAAGAAACTGTAAAGAAACAAAAAAATTAGTGTTGCAGTTTAACTTTATCTTTGTTTAAAGTGCTCTTCACAGGACATCTTTCTTAAGATATCAACAAATTGCCTCCTGTCAACGTTTAACTTTTCTAACCCTTTTAACATATTCTTCCATATTTTTCTCTTTGTCAGTTTTTTTTTCTTTTTTTATCACCGGTAAATAACTTGAAGTTGCATACGGGCTACTCTTGAATAAACTCTACTTTAAAGGATACAGTTTGTGCTTCTGATTTTTGACATGTTATGTAACACAGCCAACAAAATGTCATCGACACTTGTATGAAAGCAATTGCTGAGTTTTCTTTTTCTTGAATTTATTTACCATAAATTGAGTTTTGAAGTTTCACAAAAGAATATTTTCCTTTAAAGAAAGTCAACAGCAGAAAAAGGACAAAAGGTGTCACATCAAGGAGGAGAAAATAAGAAGGAAAATTTAAAAGTGCAATAAACTAATTTACTAAAATATATTGAAACATTTAATATTTTTTACAACACTAATAAGAGATATATACAGGGTGTCCGCCGGGAAGGTAGTATATACTTTGTTTAGCCGCCATTTTGGTTAACATCAGTCTTGACAGTTTATATCAATCATCGATTTACTGTGACAATGAGAATATTACGTTATATTTTTGGGGAAACAAAAAGCCAAAATAATGAACTATTTATCGTGTAGTGAATTAATTCGAGGAAAGAGGGTCTGTAGGTAATTAGTCCAGGAATGGACCCCAACGTACTGCAAGATCGGCTGAAAACATTAGTACTGCTCAAGAAAGTGCTTAAAACATTCCATCAATTCCCATTCGACGCCGTCATTAGGAGCTTGGTCTTCATAGAACAACTTTGGCCACAATTTTGCACAAGGATTTGCATTTATTTCCATTTAAGATTTAGTTGAGCTTCTTCCATAAGACCATTTACACCGTTGATGTACGATGTTATAGCTCGCCCAAGACAACCTTGATTGTCATGAAAAAATCATAATTAGTGACGAGGCACAATTTCATTTGAATGGATCTGTGAATAAACAAAATAGTCGGTTCTGGGCAATGAAAAACCCTTAAATTATCCATCAGCCACCATTGAATCCATTAAAAGTGCTGTCTGGTGTACAATTTAGTCAGGAGGAATCATTGCACCTTACTTCTTTGATAATGAAAACGGCGTAACCGTAACTTTGAATGGGGAGCGATATCGTTATATGGTTGAGAACCTTCTTTAACTCAACAACTGCATGCTTTGGGCTGGATTATCATGTGGTATCAACAAGACTATGCCACATCGTATGCAGCCAGGATTACAATGGAATTACTGCGAGACCTCTTTCCACAACAAGTTATTTCAAGATTGGCTTCCACTGTCGCCTGATTTGACTGCTCCGGACTTCTTTTTGTGGGGAAATCTAGGTGGATGCAAACAAACCAAAAACCCTTGAGCAACTCAAACAAAATATTGGTGATTAAAATAATGAAAAACCGCATGAAATGTGTGAGAATGTAATAAAAACTTTGCTCAAAAATGCTCGCATTTGTGAGGCTGACAGAGGCGGACATTGATATGATATTTTATTCCATACATAATTGCATCCCTTGTCACAAAAAGTCGTCTGTTGGCATCCAATTTAAAATTCTCAACTTTATCGTTGACCAATCATGCAAAGTTCTGTCCTAAGATCTGTTAAAAAAGTAAGTGTCGTCAATTTACCCCCACAATCAAGATTTCACCATTTCATAATTAGATTTTATATAACCACGAATTATTGTTTGAAAAGCATAACACTATTCGCCACTTAATTCAAATGGCAATCATCATGATCATTGAATTCTTTTAGGGTTTTGCGATTAATGTTCCAATGTCTTTTTTGTGATAAAGTTTTGATTTCATTCCAGGGTTTGCTTGTTTCAGACGTCTCACTATATAACTGCCTTGGGCAGGTTGGAAATCTCGTGTGTCTTCTCCTCGTGTGTATCACGCTAAATGTCACTAAGGTGAGTTCTTAAGACCCCGCCAATTAAGCTTCACTTTCTCTCCTTTATTTCTCTTTCAATAAGGATTTAATGAGTGCGGCACTCCAGCTCTACATTGGGCTAAAATAATAACAAGATTTTTATCAAGCACTTACTTATAAATACTTCGACAGCGTTAATATTCTAAGTGAACCTCTCCCAGGTTTGGCAGCCCTACACATAAGTTAAATGAGTCTACTCTTACACGAGTGGAGATTTTTGTCGACTTGAAATTGGTTTTGAGTTGACTGAATGATTGTCATGTGTGTGAAGATAAATTTGAATTTAACTTCACACACATATGATTGTCGAGCTTTTATAATTCGATTTTATATATCTCTTGTTAAATCAGCACAGACATAGAAGTAATTTGTAGTAGGATTCAACGTTGCTGCCGTAAAAAGATCTGCCGTTTAAAGTAAATTTTTTGCGTTTATTTCGAGTTCAGTCTCTACCAATTTTACGTCGCCTTCAATCTCTTCCAATTTCAACGTTAAACAACAGTGACGAAAGTAGGCTTGTCTGTCGCTTTCTAGTCGAAAGAGAGAGAGAGAGAGAGAGAGAATGCTAAAGGAGGAGCAGTCTATCACTAACGAAAGTAAGGGCAAAGAATTATACTTAGTGAGATGCAGCCAAGTTCGTTTCTTATACGAAAACCTTAGCTTTAACCTCCACTTAACAGCACATAGGGTATGAAAAAAATCCTGAAAGAAAAGTTTTGTAGCCCTGTCTATGTGAAGGATTTGGTAACAGTAACAGAATCCCTTACAAAACTTTTTTCATTTTCATTGAAATGACAATAAAAAAATTTAACTACCATTTAATGCTAATGATTTTATTTTAGATAAGATGGTGCCACATCGTATGCAGCCAAGATTACAATGAAATTGCTCCGAGAACTCTTTTCGCAACAAACTATTTCAAGAAATGGTGATGTTGATTGGCTTTCACTGTCGCTGATTTGACTGCTGCGGGCTTCTTTTTGCGGGAAAATGTAAAAAGCATGGTGAATGCAAGCAAGCGAGAAACGCTTGAGTAACTCAAACAAAATACTCGTGATTAAATTAATGAAATACTGCGTGAAATGCGTGAGAATGTACTGAAAAAAGTGCTTTATAAATACTTCGACCGCGTTAATATTCTAAGTGAACATCTCCCAGGTTTGTCAGCCCCACACATAAGTAAAATGAGTCTACTCTTACACGAGTGGATATTGTTGTCGACTTAAATAAAATTGGTATTATGTTGACCGAATGATTGTCATGTGTGTAAAGATAAATTCGAATTTAACTTCACACACATATGATTGTCGAGCTTTCATGATTTGATTGTATATATCTCTTGATAAATCAGCACAGACATAGAAGTAATTTGTAGTAGGATTCAACGTTGCTGCCGTAAAAAGGTCTGCTGTTAAAAGTAAATTTATTGCGTTTATTTCGAGTTCAATCTCTACCAATTTTACGTCGACTTCATCTCTACCAATTTCAACGTTGAAAAACAGTGAAGAAAGTAGGCTTGTCTATCGCCTTCTAGTCGAGAGAGAGAGAGAGAGAATTACAAAGGAGGAGCAGTCTATCATTAACGAAAGTTAGGACAAAGAATTGTACTTAGAGAGATGCAGCGAAGTTTTTTCCTACAACGAAAATCTCAGCTTTAACCTATACTTAACAACACAGCCTAAGAATGGACTATAAAAAAAAATTCCTGAAGTGGCAAACACAAAAGTTTTGTAACCCTGTCTATGTTAAGGATTTGGTTACAGTAACAGAATCCCTTACAGAACTCATTTTATTCTCATTGAAATGACAATGAAAAAATTTAACTACCATTTAATGCTAATGATTTTATTTAAGATATAATTATTTTTAAAAATGGTAATGAAAAAAATAGATTGATTGTAGATTGATAAATATTTGAAAATTTTAATAATTTAACATATTTAAGAGAGATAGGTTTAAAACTTGATGTCTTAGCTCCAAAGTCACCTAACGCACCAGCTAGCATATCTTATTGCTTACACGAAAACAAAAATATGTTCCCATGAGGTCTTAATTTTCCGCAGAAAGTTAAAGCATGTCATTAAAGATAATCATTTTAAATCATTAAATCATTAGTCAATGGTAATAATTTTTTTAGCTAATTATTATTGATATCTTTTCATTAAAAAGCATTACAATTAGTAAAAATAATGATAATGCTAAAAAATCATTAGCATTATTTACCATTTAATGCTAATGAATTTGTCAATTAATAAGTCATCTAATTATTTACTCCCGTGTATAATATTGTAACGTTTTTCCCTTTTAGAGCAAACGTGCGGATTCTTTTGATTGCAAATACCACTGTGGCTAAATTCTGTATTCTTACTTTATGGATTTCTCTGGCTATACTTCTTGATCCTACCGGTCTTGTGAACCCTTGGTCTCGTTTTTACTAAACATGCGTTATCACCATAAACGCAGCCATCCACGCTACACTACTGTGTTACTCCGGCGAGACATGAACTAATCGATACCTTGTTTAGCAACCTTAACCATCCACAGACATTTCCACTACTTCTTTAATCCAAGCCAGTCATCCCCTTTAATCCACTAGCCACAACACACGTCTGCCATACACTGTTGTTATACTGTAGCACTTCCCTGCGCCACCGCTACCGTTCTTACTTTTTATTATAAAGGGCTTCTTGACAACTATTTGTTGCTCCTATATTAATTTGGACGTCTCAACAAAAGTATCTGCCACGGCTTCACACAATAATTGTCTTTTACCTCTCGGGAAGTTTGTACTGCTGTTTATTAATTTTAATTGCATTATAACAATTTTTATTTTCCGTTGTACGCATGTCCAAAAGAGGTATCGAACGCGGACCCCCCTGTTTTGCAGTACGCACCTCTACCAACGCAGCTATTGAGGCTGCTCAGCTTTTGTTAGCTAACTTGTGGTTTTGTTATTCAATAAACACACCATTAGTTGAATTAGCTTATTCACCACGCTCATACGGAAACAACTACAGAGGTTGCCAGATATTGTTATTCGTAACAATATTACTACAGCGAGCTCGCAATGTATTTCTGCACTTTCTCTTAAAAAGACTAGCCTATAATCATAGCTGAAAGTCACATCTTGTTTGAAAAACCTTTTAATCTTTAATTTCATTTTTGTATTTGTTGTTATAACGACCACAATAATCAACATTCTGTTAAAAATGTCTAGCTTTTACGGTTCCTGAGATGGAAAACAGATAGACATTCTAGTGATATTAATAGGGCTTATTTGTTAGCACCTGGGGACAGAACTCTAAGTGATATATTTTACTTCATTCTAAAGCCCTGGAGAGCCTTCAGCTCGTTAGTACATCTTATTCTTAAAACATTTTTACACACTTACCTAAAGCTACTTTCACTCTTAATTAGCCTAATCTGCATTCCGTTCTAATTTCTATTAAAAAATTTAAAAAATTTATTTACAAAATTGACTGCATTTAACACATTTTTAAAGTGGAACAAATTATTGACAGTTGCCTTTTGTGTGCCTTCTTTACTGCCGTTGATAGACACATTTCTAACATTTTTAATTATTTATCATTGTGTCGTTAAAGTCCTGCAGCTTTTTTTATTGGCTTTGTTAAATTCCTTGACCATTGAAATTAGTCTGACTACCTAATTTTTTCTCTACATGTTTTCCCTGGACAAGAAAAAAAGAAAACAAACTACTGACCTCGTTTAAGTAGACGCTCATCTTTCACTTTCAATTATTCTATTCAAATATACATCTTTTTATTCTGTCACATTTTATGTCCTTTTTTCCCAGCTTGTATGTGTCCGTTTTATTTAACAGTTTTTCAGTGCACACACGAATACTTTTGCAATAAAGGACACTTTTTATTAAAAAGAAAAAAAAAAATCTGCTTTGAAAATTTTTGTTTGATTAAGACTTCTTTTCTACTGTTTCTTTTTTTTTAATTTCCCTTTTTGCATCTTTTTCACTTTCTAGTTAAAAAGGATGTCATCTATAAGCCCGAGGATATTTGTTAGTGTTTGACAGCCTGATTGTGTTGGTTTTGGTTTTGGTGGCAGCATGTATGATAGATATGAAACAGAAATTTATGGCCGCTGAAAAAGGAGATTTTAATTTAAATTCTGTTTGTAGAGTAAGAACTAGTTTTTTACAGCCTTAAGCAAGCGCTGAAAAATATGCTTTCAGCTTTTCTAAGAGAAACTTTAAGTAAAATGTTCAGTTAGAATAATGTACCTTTTTAGTTAACTGTAAGTTTTGTAAAACAACTTTTTCAAAAGCTACTTTTAAAAAGTTCTTTCTTCTTCTTCTTTCTTCTTTTATAAATTACTTTGTGTTTGCCATATATCATCGTTATAAAATGAATTTTTTTGAAGGTGTATCTATTTGCTTATTTTTATTTTAATTTATTTTAAAATATATTTCTATTATTTATTTTAAAGAAAATATTTTTTTAAATAATTATTTTTAAGGTACTTTTAATAAAGAGTACTTTTAAAACTTTACTTTTTAATTAAAAAAAAGTACATTTAAACATTCTTGTTATAAAAAAATATTATTTTTTAAAACAAAAAAAAAATGCATTATAATTTTTTGCAAAAGGTACTTTTTTCAAAAAAGTATCTTTTTTGAACTTCCTTTTGAATATAAACAATTATGTTTGAAAAGGTAATTAGAGAAATTGACTTTTTCGGCACTTTTGAGTTTATTTTTTTTAAAAGTAACATTTTCAAAGGCTCCTTTGCTAAAAGGTACTTTTTTAAAAAGGTTACTTTCTTCTAAAGATATTTTTTCGATGGGGGAGGTGTTTTGTAGAAAAATTTACTTTTAAAGGCATAAAGTTTAAAAAATACTATTTTAAAAGGAGCTTTAGAAAAGGTACTTTTTCAAGTTGCTTATTTTGGAGTGATTTTTTAAAACGATTCTGCTCACAGAATCAGAAAAATATTTAATAATATTTTTGTTACAAAAGATGTTATTTTTCAAAATGAAAAAAAAAATTTTTTGCAAAAGGTACTTTTCTCAAAAAAGTATATTTTTAAAACTTCCTTTTGAATATAATTTTTTAAAAGCAAATTTTTTGAAAAGTTAATTAAAGAAATTGACTTGTGCGGCTCTTTTGAGTTTTTTTTTTGTAAAGTAACATTTTTAAACGCTCCTTTGATAAAAGGTACTTTATTGAAAATGCTACTTTCTTCTAAAGATATTTTTTCGAAGGGAAGGTGTTTTGTAAAAGAAGTTACTTTTAAAGGCATAATGTTAAAAAGGTACTATTTTAAAAGGAGCTTTAGAAAAAGTACTTTTTTAAAGTTGCTTGTTTTGAATTGATTTTTTTAATGATACTATTTACAGAATCAGAAAATTATTTGAAAACTTTTTTGTTATAAAAAATTTTATTTATCAAAATAAAAAAAATGGATTATAATTTTTTGCAAAAGGTACTTTTTTCAAAAAAGTATATTTTTAAAACTTCCTTTTGAATATAATTTTTTAAAAGCAAATTTTTTTGAAAAGTTAATTAAAGAAATTGACTTTTACGGCACTTTTGGGTTTTTTTTAAGTAACATTTTTAAACGCGCCTTTGATAAAAGGTACTTTTTTGAAAATGCTACTTTCTTCTAAAGATATTTTTTCGAAGGAAGAGGTGTTTTGTAAAAAAAGTTACTTTTAAAGGAATTATGTTTAAAAGGTACTATTTTAAAAGGAGCTTTAGAAAAAGTACTTTTTTAAAGTTGCTTGTTTTGGAATAATTTTTTTAACCATACTATTTACAGAGTTAGAAAATCAATTGAAAATATTTTTGTTATTAAAGTTGTTTCAAAATGAAAAAAATTGCTTTATAATTTTTTGCAAAAAGTACCTTATTCAAAAAAGTATCTTTTTAAAACTTCCCTTTGAATATAATTTTTCAAAAGATTATATTTTTGAAAAGTTAATTAAAGAAATTCACTTGTACGGCACTTTTGAGTTTATTTTTTTAAAGTAACATGTTTAAAGGCTCCTTTGCTAAAAGGTACTTTTTCTGAAAAGGTTACTTTCTTCTAAAGATATTTTTTCGAAGTGAGCGGTGTTTTGTAAAAAAGTTACTTTTAAAGGCATAATGTTAAGAAGGTAGTATTTTAAAAGAAGTTTTAAAAAAGGTACTTTAAAAAAAAGGTTCTTATAATGAAGGGATTGTTGTAAAGAACCCTGCTTAAAAGTTTTCAACATCAGATTGATATTGAGAAAGGTACTAATCTGTTAATCCTTTTTGTGTAAAAGGGTTTTTTTGGATATATGTTTTGGAACGCACTTTACTAAAAGCATGTGTAACATGCTTTATATTTAAAATGCACTTCACTAAAAATTATTTGTTAAAGTACCTTGAAAAAACTTGTTTAATATTTAGGTTATATCTTTAAAAATAATTATGCTTTAAATAGTCCTTTTTTCAGAGAAATTTGTGGCTTTTTGAATGTAAAACAAAAATTTCATAGGATGAAGAAGTTATTTTAAAGATACTCTTTTTCAAGGAACTTGTTTTTTAGAGGTACTTTCTCTAAATGTTTCTTTTTCTAACAAGAGGGAATTTAACGAAACTTTTATTCGATGGTTTTGTTCAAGTAATGTAGTTTAAAAAAAAAGTATTGTTTGTAGTAAAAGTACTTTTTATAAAAAAATTTTTTGGTATTTTTTTTTTAACCAAAAAAGTACTTTCTAATTTACAACTTATTTAAAAATTCTTTAATGTATGAAAAATGATCTTAACACAAAGGGTATTGTATATTTAATAAAAAAAAGGCTCATTTATAAAAAAAAGAACTTTTGACAAAAAACAATTTTTTTGTTTTGAAATTATAAATTCTAAATTTTTATAAAAATTATAGCTTTACATTAAAAGTACTTTTTGTACAATATGTTTGTACTGTTTCTATAAAAGTACTTTTTATCTAAATGTAATAAATTATTTAGGGTTCAGATGGAGAAAAATGTTTTACCAAACCAAAACATTGTATTGTCTTTTTCCCATAAGAAACAGATGTTCACGATTAAATATTGAATTACTATTTGGCAAAACGCATGGTTGAGGACATATTGCTAAATATTACGCTGCGTTTTTTATAAAAAATTATTTATCACATGCCATTAAAATACAATTTTTATTCAGGAAATAAGTCTATTTTTGTGCCAAAAACCGCAACGTTTTTGTTTTGATTAATTTCTTTTTATCCTGCAAAGGGAGGAATGAAGACTTATTTCACTAACCTAAAAAAAATTCGTAACCTAAAACTCTAAAAGTGATACACGCGAGAGGTGAAGCTGTGATAACTTCTCATACATTAAAACCGCTACAAAAGTCTTTACACACACGGAAACCTTTTTTCCTTTTTTATATAATTTCCACTGACATAATTGTGATGTTTGCCTTTGAAAATGATTAATGATGTTATCTAATGATCTTGAATTCGTTTGTTCATCAAGTGTAAGTAATTTGTTTAAATCATTTACAATTCTTAATAGCATTTCTGTCTGGATCTTCTGTTAATGCCGACTGTTAAGAAAAATCCCGATCACTTAGAATTGTCCGATAAAATTGATTGTAATTTGATGACATTTATTTAAAGACTCTTTTTATTTAATGTTAGAAAAAAAAACTTTATTGTTAAAGATACATCTTTTGTTACAATCGTTTGTTACAATCGTTTGTTACAAAATAAATTTAAAAAGAATCATGAATGAATAAAAGTTCTTTGCATCTTTTTCTCATTGCTTTTCTTTTTTGTAACTTGATCAATAAATTTTAAATCTTATCATTTGTGTGCTGATGGATTTCTTTTTGATAACTTTTGATATAAAAAAATCTTATTGTTCAACTAATTGCCTGAGGTTTGTTATATAATATTTGAAGTGGATACTTTTGTTTATGAAAGAGATCAATTACAATGATAACTTAGTTGAACTTCATAAAGATGACAGGGATTTTTGTAATACAGCGAGATTTAGTTGTTATATTTTTCTGAATATATTTTATTAAAACCTGAAGTTGATTGGATTTTTAGTTTAACAAACATTTATTTTTAAAAAGGGGAATGTTTAAAAAAATCCATTTAAAAAAGATTTTTTAAGTATATCATTCCTAAAAACACTATTTCCAAAAAACCTTAAGTAAATTTTTTATAACAAAAATTTTTTTAATGAAATATATTTGTATTAAAATTTCTTTTTTATTGAAAATAGCTTACATACAAAGTACTTTTATTTGAAGTTATAAAAATACTTTAAAAAAAGCTGTAAATAAAAAACGCATTTAAAGTTTTAAAAAAGTACGCTTATAAAAAGTGCCTTAAAAATTCTTTTGCAAAAAGTACCTTTCACAAAAATTGTATTTCATAAAAATTATCTTTTTAGAAATGTGTACCTTATATAGCTGTAAATAAAAAACGCATTTAAAGTTTTAAAAAAGTACGTTTATAAAAAGTACCTTAAAAAGTACTTTTGCAAAAAGTATCTTTTATAAAAAATACATTTCATAAAAAGTATCTTTTTAGAAATGTGTACTTTATGTAGTCTTTACAATGCCGGAAGACTGCTTCAAACGCCTCAGATGTGGCGATGTAGAAGTCAAATAACGTACATGAAGACCACAAATATTTTAAAATTAAAAGTAAATAAATTTTAAGTGACATGAATATTAAAAATTTGCGACTTTGGCTGCATCAAACTATTGAAAAAATTTCAACGCATCAAAATTTACGTTTACCAATCTAATAAAAAGTTTCATTCAATTAAAAGTACCTTTTTTTAGAAAGAAACTTTTGATTATACGAATTTTGTTAAAAAAACCTTTTGCGAAAAGTACTTTTTACAAAATGTACTTTTTATAAAAAGTACCTTTTATAAAAAACTACATTTTATATAAAGTACCTCTGCCAGGTGTTTTCTATAAAAACTTCTTTTTATAAAAAGTACTTTTTCTAAAATTTACATCTTTTAAAGAAAAAAAGTACTTGAATAAAATATACATATGCTGATTTGTACCGAATTAAAGAAGGCGTTTTAACGTTTACAGTAAAAAGTATCTTTCGTTTATAAAAATTCCTTTTTTTAAATAAGAAGTATTTTTTAAAATAAAAAAGTGCCTTTTTGAAAAGAAAACCTGCTTTCTAAAATAAAGTTTTCACAATTTTTTAGATAAAAAAATATTAACTTTATTCCTAAAATGTGTTTATTTCTGTAAAGATGTTATCACACGGTATCCCAAAAAACAAAAGATTTTTTTTTAATAAATCTGTTACAAAAAAAATGTTTTGATTAAAAGGCACTTTTTAACATTTTAATTACTCAACCATGACTGACATTCCATCAAAATTTTGAGAAAAAAAAAACCACAACAGTGAAATATATTTGTAGCGGAACAAATCTTAACAAACACTTTATTATAAAAAATGAACCATATTTAAAAAAAATTGAATAAAGAATTTAGAAAAACCTCAAAACAAATCTTACAGTCAAAGCAACCAACTGCTGAGTCATGAGTATCAATAAAATGCATGTTTGTGTACTTGAGAAAAGAAACAATTTTGTTGCCTTTAACATGTTCTACATGATCATTTCTATCTTTATGAGATTAAAAATGCAAATTAAGTTAAAGAAAAGGGATTCCAAAGGATACTCAAATTCTCACATGAATGAAAACATGTACGTTTTGTTTTCGGATTGAAGTTTGTATTTTTGATGTCATGTTTTGGCTTGATTGACTTTGAGATGATGATGTTTTTGTGTTGTGTTCTTGTTTTGTGGTAAATTAAACAGCTGTTTGAGTTTCTTATTTTTACATTTGATCATGACTTGTGTTTTTTTTTCTTTCTCTGATAAAAGAGTGTCGTTTTTAAGGACTTTGTGGGGAGTTTTTTTTCACTGAGAGCTAATAAAATTTTTTATTTACAAATGAATTGACATTTTTGTCCTAAAAAACGAAGCACAGAAGTATGCGTTTTAGGGAGTTTAATAGTTAGTTTTTTTTAACAATAATTTCCATAATTTAGTTAAATGACACTTCATTTGAAGCTGTCAGTTGATGTACTGTATTTACTCAAATATAAAACCAGTGATAAGATGCCAGTTAACGGCATAAATCGTGAACACATCTGCCCTAAACACTTATTTTGCAGTCGCAGTTGAGCGTGTTTTCTCTTTATAGCCCCCAAACAATTTGTGTTAAAGCGGATGGTTACAAGAGGGCAGTTTTGTCTGCGAAAGAAAATTTTTTTTCTGATTTTCGAATAAATTATATTATCATACGGATTTAGAAGCCATATTTCCCCGAAGTAAACTTTATAAAACAAGAAGATGAGAAATAACTTAATTTTGCTTATTCTATCACTAAAACTTACGACAATTGATAGCAGCAGCATTTTAACTTCTTATCCACGAGGAGTGAATTACTGATACCTTCGTCCACAATTAACTTTAATTCACCGCTGTCAAGTGGCAGTGACTTCTCTCACAGCTGATAAAAACTTTGATTAGACCCAGCAACTAGTCCGTCAATGAATATTTCAAGAAGGGGGCGCCAGTCTTTTTAATCTACGTTGGGACTTAATTTTTCAGTACCTTCAGCAGGCTAATAATTAGGAAAATAGCAGAAAGAGATGTCATACTGGACACAAGCACATCAGGGCTTGGCTCAAGTAGAGTTAGTTTTATTTATGGCGTTTTAAAAGCTTTTAATAAAAAAATATTTTTCCCCATCGAAATAAAAAAACCTTGAGCTAAAAATACTCTTTATTTTCGTGTCCTAGTTTCTCTGTGTGAAACTTCTTAAAACTTCATGATACATCGGTGTGTGTCAAAAGAAGATTGTAATCTGATATGCCATCGTCAGGTTTCCTCACGAAGGAATTTAGTGAGCTTAAATGTTTCACTAGGTTTCTGGTTCAATTATGTATGGAACAAAATATCGGCCAAATAGCGTCCCCGATCTCGGCGGCACACCTCCATCCGATGATTCAAATTTTCGATGACGCTGAGGCATAATTAAATTTCTATTCCTGTAGTCTGCCGAATTATTTCATCCTTTAGCTTTTGAATAATTGCTGGGTTATCGACGTACACCTTTTCTTTAAAATACCCCAATGAAAGAAGTCCATTAAATTTGTCGCGCAAAAAAGCCATTGAAACAGTGTGACAAGTGTCAGCTTCCTGTTGGAACCACATATTGTCTACATCCATATCTTTCGATTCGGACCCTAAAAAGTTCGTTATCATCTCACGATTGCGAACACCATTTACAGTAACTGCCTGACCGGTCTCATTTTGGAAAATATACGACCCGATGATGCCGCCAGCCAATAAACCGCATCAAACAGTCACTCTTTGTCTGTGCATTGGTTTTCCGCTTAAATATCTGGCTCATTTCGTTCAATTAAGTCATCCGTTCAATTTAACCCGTACCCGTATCGAACCCTAGATTCAACCCTTCTCTTAATTTCAATATGGTCGTTTGAGAAAGGAAACCCCGATTTGATCTTTTGATCACGTCTTAATGATTCATAGGTAGAGAAAACAAGAAACGTATTCCTGCACGCTTGCAGACCAACGAAATGCAGTTCAATTTTAAATTCTCCTTAAAGTTTCAACTGCCAATAATTGAAGAGCAGTCCAGTTTCTGCAGTAGCAATTATCAAATTTTGGCAAAAGAAAAACTGAACAACACCAAACTACCGCAATCGTTCGCTTACCTCCTAAATGCATATCAAATTCATCCCACTTCTTATTAAAGCTAAGAGTTTATTGCTTCTTTTCTTTTTTATAAAACGAGTTCAGGTATCACTCAACATTTTCTTATAGCAATTATTGAAAAATCCTTATCAGGCACAAGGAACTTGTCAGTTGCCAAGAGTTTATTTAACCTTTTGCTGTTGCCCTAATCTCCTATGAAGAAAACTTCACTACCGTTACTGCATCTTCACATTTTGTTTACCTTCCACTTCACTTGAAACATTCATTGTAAAGATAAAATATTAAAGGCTGTAGCATACTTTCAGGGAGAGAGAGAGAATAAAAGAAAACAGGAATAAATAATTTTGTAAAGTCATAAAAGTTGAAAAAAGTCTTGACAACAAATACAACAACAATAATTATTTTATGCTTGTTGTTATTTAAATTAATATCGACAAATCCTGTATCTATGGCTCCTTAACACAGTGACATGATTTTCAACTGCGATAAAAAAGAAAGAACAGCAACAACACCTACATTGTTCCTTAAAAATTCTTTGGGAAATAATAAATATTTCTGCAGTATGTTAATGCTCTATAGTTCATGTATTAAGTGAGTTTTTTAAATAATAAATATATTTGTTTGTATTTGAATATTGATTGTAGAGTTTAACGGCGACAATCTTTTAACAAAGGCTGGGGGCTGATAAGAAGACAACTTTACACCCTGTCGAAAGGAAAACAAATAGAAGGAAAAACAGTCTTCTTAAAGAAAAAAAATTATTTTGAGTTGTTTATTTATACAAATTGAAAATTTTAATAGTTATTAAAATTATATACTGAATGTTGAGGATTATGTTGACATTATTAAATAAAATCTGATATTGAACAGCATTTTCAAATAATCATAAAGTGTGGGAATTTTTTAGAGGAGGATTTTAAAACAAGAAGTTTAAATCAATAGAGGGCTTAACAAAACGTTGTTATCTCTTTTAGTATTAAGATCAACTGTATTTAAGCTTTGAGAAATATTTAGGAAATAATCAAATTATACCCAGTTTTCAAAGCACTGTGGGGCGTTTGACAAAAAAAAAGAGGACATAATTTTAGAAATGGCAATTATTTTTAATTTCTACTTGTTGTTATAATAATATATGTATACATATAAGGCTTATATAACCTAAAACCGAGTCAACTATGCAGTAGTAAAAATTAGAGTTAGTACGGGAGATTTTTATTTTTAGTCGATTTTAAAATTGAATTGGAATGCTTTTTTTCAGTTCTATTAAAATCATTGATACTCATAAATTTATGTCTTAAATTTAAGGAGATATTTAATTAAAAATTTTGAGTAAAAAATACGTATAGAATACTGCATTTCCAACTAGAACATTCATTTCTTTTCTTAGTTACCGACTTTAATTTAATTCTTCTGATTTTTTAACTTGTTCCCGCAGAATTCACGCTATTTTTTAATGGATATTGATTTTTTTTAAGTGGTGCTGACAGATTAATTATGTTAAAAAAATCAACTTAAAAATGATTTTAACATGTCTATTGAATCATATTGCACCCATGTAAAATTTTAACAAATAAATTAAATATTAAAAAAAATTAAAAATTACAGGGTATCCCTCGAAAATTACTTAATTTGATTTAAATATGTAGCCTTATCTTTTGAACCGTTATACTGGAAAACTTGAAAATTATATAAAATAAGTAATTTTACGTCTGCTATAATAACAAGTATAAAATTGAAAATAAAAGGGTGTCCCCTAGGTGATTTTATTTATAAAATAGCGTTATATTTTTTTTTCTCTTCATCTTAATTTGCAATCTATTTTACAATAATAAGCAAATTTGATAATGACATAAACATAACATAAATTATCGATCTTCAGCAAGGTCAATAACAATACATATAATAGAGATCAAAACTTAATTAAAAAAAAAATAAAATTCATTAGTATTTAACATTTATGTACATGTGCATGTTTTCCGAATAATAACAAAATTTATAGTTACAATATTTTTATGTTTTCTATATAGTATCAAAATTGATACTTACATAAGGTTTAACTAATTTCTAAACCGCAGGTCAAGTATATTGTTTTCTCCTTAATCTTCTAACTTCTTCGCTTTCATCTAATAAAGATATCGCTAATGGATTGACGTGATCACTCAGTCTTTGTATATATCTATTGCTGAAATTTCGAATTTCAGCTTTAACATTAGCTATGTCAAAGTCATTATGGATAGTATTGTTAGAAACGTACCATGGAGCGTCTGCAATCATTCTTAGAGTCTTTGATTGGAATCTTTGAATAATTTCTACATTTGAAGTACTTATTGTTCCCCACAATTGAAAATCATAAGTCCATACAGGTTTTAAAATTGCTTTATAAAGCATAATCTTATTTTCCATACTCAATTCTTGTTTTCGACCTAGGAGCCAAACCATTTTCTTAAGTTTATTGTCAACTTGATTTCGTTTTTACTTTACATGATCTTTCCACGTTAATCTTCTGTCTAAACACATGCCCAAATATTTTACTTTGTTGTCTTGAGGAATTGGTAAGCCATTCATGATAATTACTGGACAAGTGTGCCGCCTCATTATAAATGTAAGGTGTCTAAACTTTTGTTCATTTACTTTTATGTTCCAAGTTATTAACCAATTTTGTACGCAATTTATTTGTTGTTGGATCAATTAAATGAAAAATAAAAATATATTCTTTAGAAACGTTATAAGATAGAAAAATTGAATTTTAAACAAAATGTGTATTACAACTTTTCTCTAGCTGTCTGTTTTGAAGTCAAGGTTATTTTTGTAAGAATTATTATAAAATGTGTTGATCGGTTACTATCTAATAATAATTTTATAAATAAATAAAATTTTTATTTTTTATCAAGTTTTTATCTGCCACAGACGGAGCTCTTAAGACGTTAAACGTTTACACCCACCAAAAAATTTGGAAACAGGTCGTTTCCAAATTTTTTGAAATTTATATTGAAACAATAAAGTATGGAAATTTTTGGTTGTGCTAGATATAAATTTTAAATGTTAATATATGTATGCTGATTGTATTTACGTCAATAATATTTTCCTTTGCTTAAATTTAGCAACATTCTTTTTTGAAAATTGTGTAAGAAATATTATATTTTTTTATTTCTCTTGAAAGTATTTTAATTAAAACTTTGTATAGAAAAAATAAATTTAAAATTTGCATCACTTCTTTAAATAATTGAAGCCTTCCTTAAGAGACTTAAGCAAAAGTAAATTCTAAAGCAAACATTTTCTAAGGTCGTTATCAAAAGACTATTAAAAATTTTTTGTTTATTTCAATATGTTTTTGTTTTGATGCCATTGTAATTTTGTGCGAAGATTTTTGCATGGTAAATAAAATTTGTTTTTAAGCTTTCGATGGTTGCGGAATTTATGTTTAATTAATTTTTAATTTTGACGCAACAACTAAAATTTATTTTTAAACTCAATATATCTTTATTTCGATTAAGTTAAAGCGGTTTAAAAAATTAAATTCACCAATGTTGATAATTGCTGGTCATATCGCTACCTATCACTTAACTCTTTAGAAAACTTTTAACAAATTTGCAGATAAACTAATGAATATTGTCAAAATAAAAAAAATAAAAAAAAATATTTACAATTTAATTTTTATTAAATTATTATTTGAACTGTGAATATTATAAATAAATTGAAATTATTTTATAAATTACACAACTAAGGTAGATAGATGCGAAGAATGCTGATGAAGGTCGTAACGGTCCAGAAAGTGCAGCATTTCATTCTGCTAGCGTCTAATTTTTCTTGTTTTCTTTGGAAAACGTCTGCATACATTTGTAAAATAAATTTTCTTTCTAAAAAAAGATTTTTAGAAATTAAAAATAAATGAACTAAAGTCAAAATAATTTCAATTTATTTTAAAAATTATTTACGGTAATATAATCGATATGTAAAGATAAAATTAAAGTTCAAACAAAATAACGATAAGCAACAAACGATTTATTTTTCGGTTTTGCAAAACGAGTTAAATTATTTAACATTTTAAAATTATTTTCTTTAATTTATTTTTTTCTTGTTAACTCCCCCACTGTGGGGCATTTGAGCAATTTGTAATTTTTTTATAAAAAAATTTTATGCCATCCTAAAGGTATGCTTTGTATTTTATACATATAGTATAGTTCATCTAATTGCATGTTTAATAAATTTAGCTATAATAACTTACTAATCGTCCGAATGCACTTATAAGAATTGTGCTATTGAAAATCAGCATAACTGTTCCACAACAGGATGAGGTTTGGGAAAAATAAATGACAAGGCTAATGAAGAGATGGAGGTACCCAAGACCTTAGAAGGAAATCGTCCACATTTGAATCAAAAAGGGGTGTTAAAAGACTTTGAATCTTTATAAAATCTGCAGTAGTACATTTCATTTCGTAGTTTTAAATAATAGGAAATAGATAACATGACAAAAAATTTTAGTTAAATCTTAAATACAATTTTTGGAATTTTTATTTTGGCGATTTTTGTTGATTAAAAATATTATAATTTCCTTAAAGACAAACTGTGAATTTATAATCAAATGAAGAGGAAGCAAATTTTACTGTAAAACCTTTTTCAAGACTTTTCCGTTTTTTAAACAACTTTTATTTATTCAACAACAAAATGTTTCCATCTGACAACTGTCTTAAACCAATTAAAACAATTTGTAAAAATATTGTTTTAAAATTTACTGTCACCTTTGTTTGTTTTTGACATTTCTACTAAATTGTTTTCATTACTAATATGCATTTTTCTTGATGAAATAAATTTGTAACATTTTCATTTCAATAAAAGTAAATTAAATATGTCAAAGGTTTCAAACAAAAATCAAGAAGTATACAACAACCCCTTTTCATGTTGTCTTTAAATCTTGTCTTTACCAATGACCCTTAAAGGTCTGTAAATAAACATAAAGTCAGGAAAAGAAATGTTTACTCGTTACCGTTTGATTAGTGGCATTTGTTGTTGTTGTTGTGGTTGTTGTTGCTGTTTTTTGTTTTTACATATGCTTTGGGCAGAGACTTTTTAAATGAATTACTTTATTTGTTTTTGGTTTTGTTACTAATAATCTTATTCAATTTTAACCTTTAACAATATTTTTTATTTGGTTAACGGATAATACAAGCTGCACTTTGCAGTGTATGAAAACAAACAAAACGTTACGTAAACGTTTTATGAAAAGACATAAACTGTTAAGCACTTATCTCATGTTTTGTTCCTGAGCAAAACTAGAACAAATACTTTTCGAACGATAAAGGGCGAAGAGGAAACACATGAATTTTAACTCACCTGATTTAACATTCAAAAATAATATCGTTTTGGTTACATTGTCTAGTTTGCTGAAAATTAAGTGTTTCCTTTTCAAAACGTTTTATTTTATTTTTCATCGTATATTCTTTTAAATAAACTAAAAATGTTTGTCCAAACAAAAAAGCAAAGAAAAAAATCAAAGCAAAAACAACAATAACCAACAACCAAATGGCCATCGAGGCGTTCTTTGACCCTCAATAATCAATATCGGTAATTTAAATAATTAATCAGAATAATAGAAAATAGCATAAAAAAGATTTTATTTTGAAAATTAATTAATATAATAAACAAAAAAAAAATAATCCTCTTTACTGTTTCTGTTTTGCTAAGAACAAAACGAAATCAAACGTTTCGGTTTGTGTGTTTTCGTACCCTGACATTTTTTTTTAAATTTATTATTTACGAAAGCAGCTAAGAAAGTGAAATAAGGGCCACTCGTTTGAAGTCACAGAAGGATTCTGATGTCATGATGTTATGATCTTGATTTAAGATCGCCCGCTAATAATAACACTGCGGAATTTTTAGAGCCACAAGGACCTTAAGTGAGTATCTAGTGCTACTTATGGCACATGCTATTAAGAACTATCTGATTAGAAAGTTATTATTTTGTTTGTCTTCAAAACATAACGAGTTCTTAAATTATTTCCATACAGAATCGTTATAAAATAATCGATTAATCTGTGACACGAAGAAAGTAAAGGAAAATGCATTCAATTTGCATAATTTAAATATTTAAATTTCAAAATGACAGTGCAGCTATTTAAAACGAAAGTCGAAAACATTCCCAGGTTTCTAAAGTATCATAAATCCCAAAATATAGAAAAACACAGATTAAAAATGCAGAAAATACCACAACACCAAATATTGTATGCAAATTTGGTATTCTACATCATTTTTCAAATTTAAATCTAATGGTTCGCAATGCCAGTAATCAATCAATGCATTAGAAGAAAAAGCCAGAAAATTGATTTTGTAAAGAGAGAAAATGTGAATAAATAATGTTCAGTGAAATAAAAAAAATTGTTGGTGGTTGTAAAAAGCTGTTGAGCACCACAACACATTATCAAGGATGTGTGCGAGTGTGTGTGCATGTGTTTATATTATGATTGACAGCTGCCAAAGGTTAATCAGTCATTATTAAGGATTTAAAAAACACAAACACAAACATCTTCTATTACAACTTTGCATATAATAAAATGGTTACATGAAAATCCTTTATCTTTCTTTGTTAAATTTTTCTTTTTTTTTTTTTTTTTTGGTTAAACTTTGACTTTTACAAGGACGTAGAAAAAATGTGTAAATAAAACTGATATGGAAATTGAATATGAAATTGAAATTGTGATATATAATAAATTTAAAGATTTAAAATTTTATAAATGCGGTTTAATCTCTAACAAAAAACAAACAAAAAAAAAAAAATAATAACAAAAATTAGTATTGAAAAAAATTGCATTTATAAAAATTGTGAAAGGATTTTTTTTTTGCTTAAAATCCTTTAACACAATTTTAACACGAAAAATAGTTTTTGGAATTTAGTTTGCGACTTTTTAAATCCATAATAAAGTAAAATACAATAAAATAAAAATAGAAGAAAAAAAATAAGGTTTAGCATGATTTTGCTATAATTATTTTTTTACACCTAACTAACGTTACTTTAATACAAATTGCAAAAGGCCAAATGTGGTAAAGAACTATATTTGCATAATTAAAAAAAAAAAATCTTAACTAAAATTCATTAATTAACACAAGTCGAAAATAAAACACGACCTTAATGGGAATTAGAACGGAACAAAAATTGATTTTAATCGGAAGCAAACTTTAAAGTGACTCAAAAATATTTGCAAGTAAAATAAACATAACTGAACTGGAACTAAATTTATAATGAGCTAAAATTTAACAGAACCTTAACTAAATCTTAACCATAATAAAAGTTAAAACTAATTTGGACTGCTTTGAACCTGGACTGCATTAAAGCTGAAATGAATAGTTATAAAACAATAAATTTAAAATGCATGGAAATAGAAATCCAGCTGTAAAATAATTTAAGGATGTTTTTTTAAGCATGATAGACTTGAAATTATAAAAAATAACACTAAAAGTTTAATTTTTTATTTTCAGTAAACTGTAGCAAATTATTATGAGTAGACTCACGCTTGATCAACACTATCATATCATCCAAGTTTACTTTAAAAATCATTTTGAGCAACTTATAGACGATGTCGTAATTTTTATGGTGCACATAATCGTCCATTTGAGCAAGCCATTCGTGGAACTGTGAATACATTTCGTAACACAAACTCTATAGAGGATGCAATCATACACACACACGTCGAAGGAATATGCGTACTGAAGATAATATCGCTGCTGTAAATGAGCGTTATGATGACAGCTTAACTATCAAAAGGATAGCTTTTCCTTTTCCCCTGTAACTTCTGTTAATGGTGAGCAGAGCACATCTTTCTATAACACGAATCTCCACTTGAAAGATGATGGTGAGCTTTCTTATAGATCAATCCATGTATTATTTAATGGTGCAATCCACAAAGGTTTATTGTGTTGAAGTGCCCTTCCACTCTCTTTTATTTTTTTTTTTTTTTAATACCATGAACAGTAGTAAAATTTTATCAAAGTTTTACATCCTGTTCATTACATCAGTGGGTTGCATAAACAGAGTATACCTTGCAGACACCCACCTAATGCTTACCTCATGATAATGCAATTGGTAGCGGCCTCATTAGAGGTGTAAGCTGAAGAAAAACTTCCATGGCCGTCGTAAAATAATTCATCATAGCCCCTGTTATGATTAATACCAAGTGTGGATTTTACCAGGCGTATTCTCCCCGACAAAAAAAAAGATACTAAAATCGCGCTGATATCGTAGGTAAGTTATTCAATGTTACTAAAATTTATAGTGAAACTAAGAGACTGATTTAGTTCTCCACATTTGGATAATTGATGTGGGGTACTCATGAGGTATACCCATCTCTATTTTCGTATAACTTCAGTCTTTTGTTTTTAAACGCTTTATTTTTAAGATTATATGTTTACATCAAACTTAAAAAGTAGTCTCAGTTATGGTTTGTAAATAAAGAAAAAAAAAAAAAAAAATAAAAATTAATATGGGGCACCCCTCTTTCCCCGCTAGATATTTGTTTGAAGACGCACTTACTCCTAGAATGACCTATGTATATTTTTTTGCAAATATGAAATAATCGGTATTTCTTTTTTATGATGGGGTACCTATCTTCCACCTTCTATATTTCAAGACTATTTCCTAATGGTGCATGTAACTGTCAGTGTTTTCAACAACATATTAAAATAGTCTCTTTTACAGCTGCCTAAATAAGAGATAAGTAATAAATACTTTTCAATAGAGGTACCCGTCTCCCCCTGCTATACCTATAGGAGTTTGCTTCTCAGAGTGTATCCATAATAAAATTCTAACTATTTTAGTTTTACGAATATCGGATAATTATTAGTTACCCGTCATCCCCACCTAAATTACAAGGACTTTCTCGAAAATTTAGATGTGGGATATGAGATACCCTTTCCGCCACCTCGATAAAAACACATGTAAGATTTTTTAAATTTCTTTAGCTTTCAAATCTCAAAACTATCAGTCTTGTCGATTGGCTTTAAGAAAAAAAGTGCTTTGTGGAAGAATATATTATTATATATTAGTTTTATCGCATTTTATTATTTCTATTATTATTATTTCTTTTATTATAATCCTTTGTTAATACACCGTGTAACTGTTCCTGTTAAACTCTGTGCTTTGTGCGTGTTTTTACTATAAACTTTATGTCATCAATTTTGATTTATATTTCAGCGAAACAGATTCAACAGATTCCTCCAATAAAAGGGGTAAATTGTCATAATACGCATTCGTGTTAATTGTGTTCATAATGCGAAGAAGCATTTTAACTGCTCTTAAATCATTTTGCAAATTTTATGCTCATTAAAAATAAAATCATATTTTATGACGTTCTGCAAATTAAAAATATATATTTTTGTATTTTGGCTTATTGTAAAGAAAGAAAAGCGGTAGAGAGAAATAATATGAAAATATTAATTTTTTGTGGTTGAAAGAAAAATTGATGATCTTAATTCTGGCGGTAATTTGTTTAGTATGAAATAATTTTGGCAAAAATTAATTTAATATTTTTAATTATTTTTTGGTATACAGCGGAGAAAGAAAAATAGAATTACTGTTGGTTATTGTTGTTTTTGCTTAAACTTTGATTTTTGTCTTTGCTTTATTGTTTGGACAAAAATCTTTAGTTTATTTAAAATAATTGTCAGAAGTTTCCTGAAGAGTTAAGTAAGCGATAACGAAACGGCCATCGAGACGTGCTTTGACCCTCAATAATAAATAGCGGTGATTTATATAATTAATGGGGAATGTAGCATGAAAAAAAAGATTTTTTGAAAATAATTTAATATAATTTAAAAAAATTCCCGTTGTTTAATTTAATACGAGTATAATTATTTTTATTATATAAAAAAAAAACTAGCAACAAAATTTCGGATTAATTATTTCCCTAATGCCATCAGTAATGTTTTACCAAAAAGTTATAATTATCAATAACCACGCGCCTTCAGTTAACTGCGTCATAAAATCCTTTTTTTTGTTTTTTGAATTAATTGTCTTTTGTATGTTGTTGTTGTATTCGCATTTTTTATTTCCTTCAAAGATTTCATTAATGATTAATGATGCTTATGGCAAACATTTCAGTGATTAATGTCAACTGCAAGTCGTAAATCGTATTTGAACAAATAATAAAAATTTCTTTTATTTACTGAAACGCACAAGTAAAACATAATTAAAATCATTAACGAAAATGTTAAAACAAATCATTAACGAAAATGTTAAACCAACAATTATGAGGGATAAATATTTTACACCATCATTTCTGGTGACATCGTATTCATGGTGTCCTTATCGTCAACGTCATCATCATCAAAAATCCAAAATGTAACTAAACAATGCAATCAGGATTTAAAATGAAATATTATGGGTCGTGACATTTCATCGAACTCATTACGTACGAAAATGCGACTACAGGGGAGTTCTGCAAATGGCATATAAGGAACTAAAATGTCATTTTCTTAAATGATTTTTCTGGGTCAAAAATATTTCAATTCTATTCAAGTACTGTGCAGGGTCACTTTTCCACTTCTTTTTTTTTTTGAAATTTTAATTTTGCTTAAATTTAATTCAGGATAATATTAAGTTTATACAGATCTAATTCAGCTTTACAGCAATTCCACTTTTAGCTTTAGTCTCTTAAATTCTGATTCAGTTTATTACGATTTTAATTTTATTTTTTTTTGTAATTTTTCTTTAGTTGTTCATAATAAAATTTAATTTCATTTTTTATTAAATTTTCAAGAGGTTTGATGAAACAAAATTAAAAATTAAATGAGAATTATCAACGAAGTTCTTATTTAAGAGACCCATGTACTTTGATGGCAAAAAGTTAACTTTTCGAATTATATTTAAAACAGAAATACATTAAAATGTCAGCCATTTTGCATTATTAGTTGGCCTTTCAATGGTTTTGTTTGGTTTGACGATTTTGACACTAAAAAAAATCTATATTACGGTCGTTTACGAGTCAAAATTAATAAATAACAAGTAGGAGTGCATCCTTCACCATCTATGTAAATTCAGATAAGTGTTACTTCACTAAACCAAATATTGGGGTGAAAAAGAATTGTTTAAGATTGTTAAGTCTACTACAACAGCAAGTAGAAAATTTGAATTTGGAAATTAAAGGGTGTCCCTGAAGTTGCTGTTTTTTTATGTATATGTACTGTCAAACTGTTAACCAGTTGTAGACAGACTGTTGAAATTAACAAGGATCAGTAGTGCTAAGTCTGCTATAGCAAGTATAACCTTTGGAGATGAAATATAAGGGTGTTCCAATAGTTAATGTAATTTGATGTATGTGGCCATACTCGGAAACCTTTATAAAAAGGCAGATGAAATCTGTTTTGAAGTCGGTTTTTTCGAGAATTATTTGTTGATTAAGTTTATTTAGCGTGTGATCTCTTCGATCCTTTAGCATCTTTAAAGAAGTTCTAACCTTTGTGTATCACGTGTTATAAATTTTTCTTTCTTGAATAAGTTTTAAAATTAAAGCGAGATTTTATATTATGAAGAATGTTTTATATATTTGTTTTTTTTTTTAAAGTTTTGAAAAGTATACTCACTTTTCAAAATTCTCGTACAAAATTGGAAAACACGCAACTAAACTAAATAGAACAATTGTTTTCATTTGCATTTTAGGTTTTTCCGAACGCTAATGGATAATTTGTTGTCTAGTGTACATGTACTTTTTGCCCTCATACACGCAGTTATTTTCAATTTTTCATGTACGTTTTTCTGTACATGAAATTATTTTCATTTTTCTTTGTACTCTTTTCCGTACACGAATTTATTTTAATTTTTTCATGTACTATTTTTCCGTACACGAAGTTATTTTCCTTTTTTCATGTACTATTTTTCCGTACTTGAATTTATTTTCATTTTTCATGTACTATTTTTCGGTACACGAATTTATTTTCATTTTTTCATGCACTCTTTTTCGGTACACGAAATTAATTACTTCAAAACAGTTTGATATCCTAAAATAGAAAAAACTTAAAATAGTTAATTTTTTTTAATTATTATTTTTTTTATAAACGAACATTTTTTCTAACCCCTTCTATTTATTTAAACTAATTAGAAATATGCCCTTTAAATTAATTGTATATAATTTCATTTCACAATAAATAAATGAGCGTTAAAATTTTTCATATTTCCCTTAAATCAGTCAAATGGAAAAATAGTTTTACTAAACTCATCTAATTTATTTTTTCCTAATTGATTTCTTCACGTAAAATGTTACACCTTTTTTTTGTTCTTAATGATAAACTGTAACTGATATTATTTCACTTTCATTCTTACAGTCTTCGCAACTCTTTTTTTATTTTTTGATGAGATTTGATTTGACAGTATATTTTTTTTTTCTTTTCTCCTTTAAAAACAAATTCATTTGTAAAAAAATATATAAGACAAGTTGTTGTTTATCCAAATTAAACTGTAAATGAACAAAAAAAGAAACTTTCATTTTCTTTTATCCTTGAGAACTGTAACGCGTTTGTAAATGGAGCGCAAATAATGGAAAAGGATTGAAATTAATGCGTAATTTCTTAAATATTTGAGACAACAAAACAAGGCAGCATTTTTTTTTTTGTTTTTGCTCTACACACATATTAGTTGCTGTTTATCCTTTTTGAGAAACAACAGAATTGGAAACGTTAGAATGTCTTGTTTCGTTTTTTGCGTTTTAGGAAAACAATGCATTTATTCAGTGAAGTAGAAAATATAATAAAATTGCTCTTGTAGGTTATTTAAAGAAAAAAAAAAAATGAAATAGCGATTTATGCACGTGAATCATTGTAAAATGTTAAAGAATCTGAAAAAATGAAGGGTTATTTAGGATGTAGTAAAATTTTTTTAAGTTTTAGAAAAACTAAATTAAACCGAGCAAAAACTAAATTAAAATTGAACGACAAGCAATACACAACTTAACAAGAACCGAAAAAATACACTACAGCTGAACTAAATCCAAAAACACAGACTTCTTAAATTTGGGTAGGATTTGTTTTGAACATATCCTAACTAAAGCGGAAAAGTCGTTGGAATCATCGTCAGTAGTTAATATTGGGTGTTTTTTATAAAAAAATTTTGATGAAAAAATTTTTTTTAATATTTTCAGTAAACTCTTGCAAATTATTATGAATAGACTCCCGGTCAAACAACGATATCAAATCATCCAAGTTTAGTTTGAAAAACAGTCATCAATTCGAGCAACTTATAGACGACTTCGTGATTTTTATGATGCACATAATGCCTACTTATTAATTGTACTACCGTCTTCTTTGAAAGAGATAATGTAGAGAATAAAGGTGCTTGAAAAGAGTGATACAAAATTTTAAGTATCTGCCAATAACAGTGCATCCCAATTCCGTGGAAATAACATCTCTAAAAGGATTCACGCACCTTTTCAATTTTGATCCATTTTTGGGCATTTGAAAAATGTCCATCTGGGGAAATGCGAAATTTCACATATTTCTTAATTATATTACCAAAAACCTATACAAATTCTGAATATTACCTTTACAGTTCTGAAATCTAGAATTTCTAGGCTTTCTACCCCAGTAGTCCGCTAAGCCGCACTTTTTCAATTTTGACCCATTTTTGGGTATAAAAAAAAAATTAATTTTTCGACCTCATTTTAAAAATTCTTATATTTTGACTTTGTATATTTTGCTATTAATATATAAACTTAATTTTATATACATTTATATTCTTTTTTTATATAACATTTTTATTTTTTCAACGAAAATGTTAAAATAATTCAATTCTATTAGCATAACATTTTCTGAGTGAGATGTATGTAAACTATAACAGGGTTGTCTAAAACGAAGCTAACTGACGGAGCTATCTTCACACCCTTCGTAAGAAACACGTATATTGTATGGGGACACCCTTTAATTTTTTAAAACGGGATCATTTTTTAAGCATCTAAGAAAAAAAATTCAAAATCTATACAGAAATTGATTGGTTATGGAGGCACAAATATTAAAGAAAAATTGCAACATTGAGACGAATCAATAACCTCCTTCTTAATCTTAACAGGAATTTGAGCAAAAAACTTATATAATAATGCTGCTGACACACAATGAAACAGTTTCCCAAAATGTTTTCAACATCAAAAAAATTTTAAAATTTAGATTTCTAAAGAACACAATTATTTCTCTCATCTTTTAATACAACTGACCACAATCTTAAATTGCATTTTAATAATTCATGTGATACAAAAGAAATAATAAAAACAAACCTTGGAGTTTGATTAGAAAATCAACTCTTAAATATTAACAGCATGTAAATATTTTACAAACATCAAGAATGTATAGAATGAATGAATGGGAAAAAACCATCAGCGCATAAAAAGAAGGATGGCAAAAATTGAGGTTAAACAAAGCGGGTTATATCAACAGCTAAAGGCAACTTGAAAAAAAATCTCAAAAAACAAAGGATCGTTTTTAAGATGTTGTTTGTGTATTTAAATCTTAGGAAAAAGTTTTTGTTTTACAATTTGTTTAAAACTAAGAAAGTTATTATTTTTTTTTTTGTAATTATGAGGACATTTGTGAGCTCCTGAAATAAATTATTTTACTTATGGAGAACGATTTCTATTTCCCAAACAAATTTAGAGTTTATTTTGTAAATATTGTGGTTAGTTTTTGTTTAAAGATATTTAATTTATGTTTTATAAAATTAATGAGCCGCTGAAACATATTTGAAAATTTTATTGTTTCACTTTTATTTCATTGTGTTTTGGCTGATGAAACAATTGAAATTGAAAATTGTGCGCTGTAAAAATAGTCATAAAATTTTGTATTCATTCAGAAATTGACATTAATGGCTCATAAAATTTAAATACAATTCACATAAAAATTACAATCACTTAAAGAAAGCAAAAAAAAAAAAAAAATAAAAGGTTGCGTTCTATTCGATCATGTTACTGAAGCAGATTGTTGAGAATTTTTGATTCAATGACGGCATATTTTAAAAATGAATTTTTTTACTCTCCTTCAGCTTGCAAAAACCGCATATGAAAAGAAGTTGAGTCTTAGGAAAATACTTGTCGTTTTGACACCTCATAAAATAAAGCCCAACGCCACAGGACATTTTTTTGTTCAAAACTAAAGTTAAAATAAAAGAAACTACGAAGAAAGATATGGCAAGGTGTTTTATTTTTTTTTCTGTTTTTATTTCTCTGTATAAAACAGAGAAAAATAAAAATTCTATTGAATTTGATTTTCGTCAAATAATAAAACAAAACAAAACCTTATCAGTCATAAATTGCAAATGAAATGAGCCAAAACGAATCCTTTTGCTTGTTGAAACAAAAGATAAAGAATTTTAACATTTTGTTGCACAATCCGCTTGAATTTGGTTTTACCAAACAAAAAAAAAAAAAAAAAAAAAGTTGCAACATAGCAAATCAATTTCATTGAGCACATTAAACATAAAGAAATGTAAAATTAAAAAAAAAAAATAGAGAAATTTATGATTCATAATTTATCAGAGTTAAATAAAGAAATAAAATTTTTTCATGATTAACTTAAATAAGAAATAAATTTCTAACAACTATTTGTCAGCTTGTGAGGTCTTGTACAAATAAAAAAATTTATTTTGTTTTTAAGGGTCTGTACATTAAAGATCTGGAGACATTAAAGTTTTGATAAAATCGGATATAAAAATTAAATGTTAATAAATAAAAGAGTATTAAGCTTCCATTAAAAGTACAAAGCAAGGCGAATTAACAACTGGTGACCTTAACAGACCAGGTGACTATTGTGATTTTTCTTCTTCAAGTGTCAAAAGTTATACTCTCCTTTACTTTTGACAACCGAAAACTATTTGTACAAAAACAAAATGTACATGTTTATATCGCAGTGTTGTATTTATTTTAGCCGTCAGTATACCTGTTATGAATTCGCCTTGGTACAGAGTACTTTAAAAAAGATGACATCTCATGGGTACGTAGTGCATAAAAAAGCCGCCAGTGTCGAGTTGGCCTCACACATGAAGGGTTTCGTATCATGTAGGAGCCACCTTTATTTTTTTTTTTTATTTAAAGTGTTAAAAGATAAGACAATATACCGCAAAATAATGTTACTATTGGAACACCCTTTATTTTAATTAATTATAATTTTTTGTACTTACGCTTTTAACAGACAAATTGCTATGTTTTTCCCTTTTTGAACAAATGTACGGATTCTTTTGATTGCGACTTTATTGGGCTGTACTTTTTGATCTAATGGTCTTGTAAATTCTATGGTCTCGTATTTACTAAACATGCGTTCTTATTACGAAAGCAGCCATCTACGCTACACTACTGTGTTACTCCGGCGAGGCATGAACTACTCGACGCTTTTTTTTTAGTAACCTTTACCAACCACAAACAACTCCATTACGCCTTTCATTCAAGCCAGTCATCCTCTTTTAATCCAATAGCCACAACACATCCCTGCGCGATACACTATTGTTATGCGTTACACTTCCCTGCGCTAACCGCTACAACTGTTACTTTTTATTATAAAGGGCGTCTTGACAATTATCTGTTAGTCTTATATTAAATTAGACGTCTCCACTAAATTATCTGCCATGGTCTTAACACAATAATTGTCTTTTGCTTCTAGAGAGGTTTGTACTGCTGCTTCTTAATTTTTAATTGCATTATAACAATTATTATTTTTCGTCGTACGCAGGGGTCTCAAGGTGGCCTCGAACTCATGATCTGCTGTTTAACAGCGCACAACTCTACCAACGCAGCCATTGAGGTTGCTCAGCTTTTGTTAGCTCATTGTGATATTATTTACACACACACACCATTAGTGGAAGTAACTTATTCACCACGCTTATACGGACAACAACAACAGGGGTTGCCAGATCTTATTTCGTAAACAAATTTCAAGCATCTGCCTAGAGCGGTTTAAAAGAAAAGAAATCACTGTCTCTATGGAAACACTCCATAATGTTTAAATTTATTGTTCAGATTTATTTTTAAACCGAACGTGTTAATTCTAATTTTTTTTTATTAGGACCAGCACTCAAGATATGTTTCCTACTTATTCAACGCATTGTGCCAAAACTAGGAAATTAATTTATGGGAAAGGAGATACAGGGAGTAGTGCTTGCGGACATTTAATTTAAATCTTTGCAGACTGAAGATGAAAGGAAAGAACTTTGGAGGGAGTTTGTTACACTTACGAGCTCTTCGACTAAAACGATAAAATTCGTTACAGATAAAATTCGTATCTGTAACGCGTATGTAGGGCGATTCTTTGGCCAATCTACCATAAAGAGATGTGCCCTTGATGTAGAGCGGGTTGCACGTATGAAAAAACGTTTTTCAGGAACAAGTTCCCGGATTTCATAAGAGCACATTTCGTTGTAGTAACGATAAAACACTGAAACGCAGCCCACATTGCTACAATGCTTCAGTGAATCAATAGAGCTGGATATTCTACTGTCACTGATGAGCTCCTTCGCTCTCTCCTGCACGCGGTCGAGTAACTCCAAAATAGTCTTTAAAGAACCGGCCCATACATGAGAGTTGTATTCTATTTTCGGTCTAATAAAGGTGACATAGAGAGCGAGAAGATCAAATGGAACAATTGAAAAACTAAAGCCATATACGTATATCACGATACTTAGGAACACTCTCTATATTAATACTTTAGTTTAATTTTTAACTTTCAAATATAAAGATACTTAAATTAATAGTGTCTGCCTATTGCGGTTAAAAAACAAGGCTACGTGCATAAAATCACGTTACTATTAGGACACCCTTTAATTAAGAGTTTCATTTTTTGTATTTTTTTCAATAGCGGACATAATTTCACATACACTGTCTAAATTTGAAGAGTCTGCCCTCTACAGTTCATGTCACTCTCAGAATACGCTTTGACTTTAATACAGCGGCAAACACCTTCTGTAAAACTTTCAAGAATCTACCTATTTCAGTTCCAGCGCCAGAAAATGTGACAAGCGAACAGACGAACTGACATTGTTACAAGAACAATAGGGTTACGTTTTTGATCTTCAGGTACGAAACCCTAATATAGATATAAAATTTTTAATATGTAAATCATTTTGAGATTCAATTCATAGAATTTTATTTTAAATCCTTGAAAATATTTAAATGGTTATAAACAGAGTTGCCAGATTATATTCGGGTTGAATTCTCAAATTAAAAGTTTTTTTATTTAAAAATCTCTAGAAACTATTTTGTTTACCGCTAATTTAAGCAATTACAAAGTCCAGCGTTATTTGTACAAAAAAAAAACCGACTTCAAAGCGGACAGACGGGCAGCGGATGATCAAATATGAAACAAAAATTGAATGAATGAGAATAACTAACAAAACATGGGTATAAAAATTAAAGATTTTTTATACATAAAAGAACATATATGGGGCCACCCTTTAGTTTTCAATTTTATATTTGTTGTTAACAGACTTAATAGTGCACCTTCTACGTACATTCAAATTGTCTGTCTATAACGGTTCACAAACAAAGACCATATACATCAAATTACAACAGCTATGGGGATACCCTTTAATTTATAATTTTAAATATTTATACTTGTAGTTATAGTGGACATTTTGTGTAATTTTAACGTGTTCGACTATCAAAGGGCATATAAGTCAAATTAGGTAACCTTTAGGCACACCCTTTTATTTGCAAGTTTTTGTTTTCCACATTTTTGTTATTGGGAATTACAGTATTACGAACTTTGTTAAAACTTTAAATGAATATTCGATTAATATACATGTAAAAATCAAGTGTATCGTGTGCGGACACCCTTTAATTCTGAAAATTATGAAGTTTTTTGCTTCATGGGACCAATCTTTAATCATCACATTTTAAATTAAAAAATTAAAAATATTAAATAAGAAACGACTGAGTTCTGCATGCAAAAAATCATTTGTGTTTTATGGGGATGCCCTTTAAATTATAAAATTATAAACTTTTTGTTTTAAAAGAGGAACCAATCAACTCAGAAGTGACTGAGTACGAGGCGAATTAATAACTTGTCCGTTTTTGAATTTATATTTTTCGCCATCATCTAATCATTGATATAATTCTACAGTTTAAAATATTTTAAATGTTCAATCTTATTGAGAATTATGAAATGTAATAAAAAATTATAAAACAATAGCCAAAATTGCTTATAATTCTCACTAGGTTTTTTTTTTTTTTTTTTTTTTTTTTTTTTTTTTTGCAAAAATAAGTTGATACTAGAATTCCTCAAGAAATCTGCAGAAAAGGATGCCCAATTAATCACGGAGACCACTTAATAAAACTCTCTGCGATTCGTCAGTCAAAATCAGTCAACGTCTAGAAAGACCAAAAGTAATGGTCTGACTCTTCTAAAAATCACAGATACCCAGTTTCTTCCATAAAAATTATTTTTCCACTAAGCGACCCGAGTTCGGCAGATTGGTGGTACTGAAAAAATGCTAGACCTTTTTTAAAGAACACCAAATAATGAGAGTTCTTGTTTTGTAGCCGCCAAACGTTTTGCCGTACAGTGCTGTTATTTAGCAAAATTACACTTTAAGAGTTGCTATAAAAAACAAGCAAAATAAAATAATAAAGTGTATAATTAAAGAATTTAAAGTTTTTTTTTTGTTTCTTTCCGAATTATGTTGCTTTAAGCAATAATAAAAAAAAGGTTGCAGCCTGCATAATAATGCAACAGCAAAAACAAAAAATAAATGCAAACATTTGCTTCACCATTAGTGCGAATGATGATGTTGATTGTTGTAGCTAATGTCATGTCTACGACTGCCCTGTCAAACGAACCGGAAAAACAAAAGGAGAGAGAGAGAGAGTGATAAAAAAAGAGAAAATTTAAAGCTGAAATAAATCTGTTTAAAACAGAGACCACCCGTAGATGTCCTGCTGTGACCAAAAAGGCTCGTGTTAAGACTAGTTAGTATTAGACACACACACAAACACACTCACACTCTTTAAAGAAAAAAAACTCCTTTTGTTTTGTCTACTTGTATTGATTGAAACGAAACCAATGAGTGTTTTAAGCAGAGTTTTGCTGTGCAAACAAAACTGCCAAATAGAGTTGAAATAATGTTTGGTTTGAAGAGTGTTAAAATTAAGATGTCCTGCTGTCTGTCGTCATCTTTGTATAGTAAATTTAATCTGATGAAGATTATGCGGATGATGAAGGAAAGGAATTTGTATTTGAAATAATATTTTTTTTTTTGGTTGCCCAGACTAAAGAAATTTGTAAAAATTAAATTTTATTCGTTTTAAATCCAATAATAACGATTTATTGTTTTGTTCAATAGATTTGCAAACTTACCAAACAGATTGAAAACATAATAAATTTACTTACTAGACTTTTTTTCGATTGTTTAAAATAATAGCATACCTGGAAAGAAATAAAATAATTTTAAAATTAAAAAATGTTACATAAAAAAGCAGAGTAAATTTTTTGTCACAAAGCTAAAATATTTTTTCCAGCAAAAGATAACTAACCAACAATATTAAATAATTTTTTCAATAATCTCTTGGTGATTTTACAAAAGACTTAAAATTAAAAATATCATTAAACTAACTTTAAAACCTTATTTATCTCAAAAAAAAAATTTTTTATAAGACGGTTCCATGTTTTTCAAAAAAAAAAATGCTTTTCCTGTAAAAATTTTCAAAAAAAAACTTTTCCTAAAATTAACTAAAAAGCTTAAAAGGTTTCTTGTAAAAGCACTAAAAACTATAATTATAAAATCTAGAATATTTAAATTATAGCTTTTTAGACCCTCTTTAAAAACTCTTGTAAAGGCACCTTTGTTAAAGATCAAGCATATTGTAGAAAGCTGAAAAGTATTTTGTAAACTTAAAAGCTTTTGGAAAACATAATAAAATTCATGCTCATTAAACATCAGTTATTATGTTTTCAAAAAAGTTTTAAAACATCGGCAAATAATTGCAAAGAATTGTTTTTTTATTTTCAAAAATGTTAAAATAAAACGTATAGTGCTGTAAACTTAAATATTTTAAAGCTTTAAAAAATGCTTTTTGTCAGAAACTTTACTATTTATGAAATACTTTCAAGTTTTATGTTAAGAGTTTTGTAAAAAAAATTTTGAATCTTTTTTTTAAATATAAATATCTTTTTTAAACACACTCACAGACTTTTAAAAGATTTTTTAATGCTTTTAGTAGACAATTTTAAAAAGTTATAGAAATGGTTTTTGTCAAAAATTTTTTATTCATCAATCATTTTAAGCTTTTTAAATTTTTAAAGAAATCTTTTTGAGAAATTTTAACGTCATCTTAACAACAAACTCGCTTTTTAAAGTATGAGAATATTAAAAAGAAAAATAAAAGTATGAAAGCATTTGAAAGCTTTATTTTTATTTTTAAAGTTCAGGAAAAGTTATATGCTTCTGATAATTATTTTTAAATAAAAATTTTATTTTTAATTAAAATTTGTAAAGTATTGTATTAAAATAAAAATAAACTATAGTATTAAAATTGTCAAAAGCCCTCTTAATCTTTAACACAAATTTTAAGAGAAAGTTTTTAGAAAGTTTAAGTGTATTTTCGCATCCCTCTAAAAATGTTTACTAATAAAAAAAACTGTTACTTAAGAAAAAGCTTGTAGACATTTTTAAAGACATACATATGTTATGTTTCATATTTAAGCTTAAAAATTTTGAAGCTTTTAAATTTTTTTTTTATTAACAAGACAAACTGAAAGGTAAGTTTAAAAAAATAAATGATTTTTTTTTAAGAAAAGCTAAAAAAGCTTTTTAAAAAAATATTTTATGAACACTTGGCTAATTAAAAAAAGTTTCTGTTATAAATTTAAACTTTTTCTAACATGTTTTCACGTATAAATTATAAAAAATATGTTTAAATACGAGAAGTTTTATTACGAGTGTGATCAAGTTTTTATTAAGGAGTATTGTTTAAAACATTAAAATGTTGCTTAACGTATTAAAATAAAAGCTTTTATAAAAAGCTTTTTAATGAAGTAAAAAAGCTTTGTAAGCTTTCAATATATTTTTTTTAATACAGAAATTAATAAACGAATTTAAAATAAAATTTTTTTTCATTTTCTTTAAAATAACATTTATTAATAAATTTATAACAGGGGACTTATAATTATTGAAGTCAATTAAATTCCTTGTTTTCGTTTCATTAAACATTTTGTTTAAAAAACCCAAAGAAATAATAATTATTTTTGCTTTAATTTAAGACCGAGGGATCAGCGTACGACGAACAGTTTGTATTATTGGGTTCATTTCCATCATCATTGCTCATTAAATCAACAAACATCCAGAAATTTTTACTCTGCAATCTTTTGTTAATTTCAGGTAATAAGTTGTCTTCAATTATGTCGGAAATTTTCTGTGTATTACCGTTGATTACCTTCTCAACAGCGCTCTCAATTTGACGGTTGATCATATTATTAATGTAGTCGCCAACCGCAAAACCAGTTATATTAGAATTACATTTTTCCACTGAAACTTTAGTCTTTAATGAGTTGAGTTTGGCGGCACTCCATGGGGTCGGAATTGTATAAGTTGCCTTACCGGCAACACGTAAACGTTCAACACTAAATTCTAAAGAGCCATCACCTTCGTATTGTACAGAAATGCCTAATTGTTTCAGCGCATCAATTAGGGTATCGGTAAAGTATTTTTTAAGAGTTATCTTTATGTTGTGAAAAAGAAAATCATATTTGATCGTTGAGAAGATCAGGTTTATTTGGAGATTTTCGATTTCGGCATCATCCAAGCCATCAACACGGAAGTCCAAAAAAAAGTTCATTGTACTTTAAGAAGAGGAGGATATGTCATTAAAGTTTAATAAATTGAAATAAAAAATAATCTTTTTAATATATAACGAACGCTTTAGTATGTAACGAATTTCATACTATTTTACTTTAAAAAAAAGCTTTTTCGTTCTAAAAGTTACTTAAGTTTAAGCTTAACAAAAAAGTTAAAATCTTCTTAGAGGCTTTAGGCTCTAAAGTTAAAAAAATGTAAAACTTTAAAAAGCATAATTTAAAAAAAAATTAAAGTACATAAAAAAAAATCTTCGTAGGTTTTAAAGTTCTTTACATTAGTTTCAAGAAGCGTTTTAATCACCAAGTAAAAGGACAATCAAGAAGTAAAAAATATTCCAAAACGCAAAAATCCAAAAAACATCAAATTAAAGCTCACAAAGCTTTAAGAAAGCTTACAAGTTTTTTAATTTAGTTTGTAAGGCATTTAAAATTTTTAAAATGCTTTTGCAAGACTTTAAAGCTGTAAACGAAAAAGTTTACAATTGTTAGTAATAACTTTAAAACTAATAAAACATTTTAAAACGGTTTTTGGAACTTTTTAAGAAAATAAAAGTATCAATCTTTAAAGCTTAGAACACTTAAAAAAACAAAACTTGTAAGCTTTATAGAAGATTTCTCGATATCTTTAAAGCTCAATTCCTTTAAAGCTTTAAAAATTTTGGAAACTAAACTAGTTATTTTTCAGACACAAAGCTTATTTGTTTAAAGCTAACTTAAATGATAACCAAAAGCTTAGAGGCTCTGAACGTTTCAAAGAGTCAAATTAGTAAATACAAATCTTTTTACTTACTCTAAAATGCCCTTCTTGAAGGAAACTTCAGTCTCATTAACCTTTAAGGGAGCCAATGGTGGAATACCATGCTCTGGCCAACCACAGGGCATTTGCTTTTGTATTTTACGCAATTTACGGCGCACTCTCCACGATGCAATGGCACCGCGTTGCTTTAAGTCTTCAAAGAAAATAAAAAGCTTATAAAAAATAATAATTCCTGTTAAGTTTTAAGCAACTTGCAATTAATTGTTCCATCTTTTTCATCAAAGTCCAACTTCAATTCTTCGCTATTATCCTCAACACTCAATAAATTAGCATCAATTTTTTCGGCCATAAAGCGGGCAGCTTCATTTTGATTGGCTACTGTAATACTAGCGGCTAAGGCCGCGATAGCAGAAACAATAATTAATAGAATGCGCATTTTGCGTACGCAGAAAATTACAATTCACGACAAATGTCTCTTTTTAACTGTTTAGCAATTTTGGTCATTAAGAGGTTTTTATATAAATAAATTTTGACTTTTTTCAATTTTTATCTCTACTTTTCAATGTGTAAAAAAACTGAAAATTAATACGTTTTGATATAAAGAATTTATTTAAAAAAATTATCATTTATAACCAATAAATCACAAGAAGCAAAAAAAAAAACACCTAGCAGTTATGTGCCTATAAGGAATAACTTTATTTTCTTAAAAGCTTAAAATTCAAAAGCTATTAAAAGCAATATTTTAATTTATAAAACTGATTTCTAAAAAAGTAGCTTTAAAAATCGAAAGCTTTTTCTAGATTTTTTTTTTAACTACAACATCTCAAAGCATGATCTATCTTTGAAAGCTCTTCATAAGTTTTTATCTAAAAGTTATATCTTGTTTTTAAAGTTCTTTATAATTTATGCTGAAATTTAACAGCAGAAAGCTATTTAAAGCAACATTTTAATATAAATAACCCGTTAAAACTGGTTTTTAAAAACGTAGCCTTAAAAATTGAAAGCTTTCTCTTAGAACTTTTTTTTAACCAATGACATCTCGAATCGTGTCTCATTTAAAGCTCCTGATAATTTATTATCCAAGCGTCTTTTCTTACTTAAAGCTCTTTATAGATTATGTGTGACGTCTATCAAAAGAAGAGTTTAAAATCAATTGCTTTAAAGCTCTTTAAAGTATTAAAGCTTTTGAAAAATTTTGCTTTACAAATGTGACAATATTTTTTATGTGTTTTTAATGGGTCTTATAGATATAACTAATTCAAACAAATCGAAAGCTAAGAACCAGTTTAAAACCTATATAATCTGTAGAATCTTAAAAAGCTAAATTTTTAGTTTAAAAATTATTAAAACTTTTATTTTAAATTTATTTAAATATTATTTATTTTAAATCGGCGGGTTTAAGCTCTAATGTTGCAAAGCTATCGTGTTATAAAGCTTTAAGCTTTGATTAAATCATTTGATAATTTAATTTAGCAGCTATAAACTTTTTAGTCTAGCACAAAAGCTTTTACAGTTGGAATTTTTTAAGCTTGAGAGTTGAAAAGTTTGAAAGCTTAAAATTACAATTTATGTAAGAAGGTTAATTTAAAATATTAAAATATAAATTTAAAAGCTTAAATAATTATGGTTTGTTAATATACTTTTCATGTTAAGAAATGCTTAAAGCGTTTAAAGTTTCTATTTAAGGTGGTTTGATGGTTCTCAAGGTCAGCATTAAATTATTTGAGAAAAATTTTGTTATTTTTTCTCCAATAAAATTACTTCAGTAATGTTCAATACTCATTAAAATTTTTAAAACTTAAAGAAACCCAAAATTAGATTCTTTGTACAAAAACTGATCTTCTGGTTAATAAATTTTAAAGAATAAATTCCAGATTCCAGCTTCATAGCGCTCTTACACTTACTTTCATACTTTCAACTAAAAAATGTTCCAAGAGAATATAGCATCGAGGACCAATTTTTTTAAATTATCTTTTAAGGATTATTTAGTAGATAAACGGGCAAATAATTTGACCAGCTTTTATAAGGGCAAGTTGAATTTTATTTAAATTTGCTAAATTTTCTATTTAGGTTACTTTAACATTTTTGTGATAGGTTTAATGTACAATTTAATCAAAATCTAACAAAAATTCTACAGTAAACTTTGATTTAAAGGATGAAACAAATGACAATTATATATTTATATATATATATATATATATATATATATATATATATATATATATATATATATATAACTTTTTGTCATTTGTTTTATATAACAATTAAATTTATACCTTTTTTCAACTTTTATTTTCATTTATTTATAGAGGGCTGCGCTATATATTTCTGGCCTTATAGTGAAAATGCGAATATTTATAATCAAAAATGGTTTTATTGTTTTTCAAAGTATTCTCCAGCATGATTTATACACTTTTGCATGCGCTCAAACCAGTTGTCGAAGCACTTTTTCCACTCCGATTGAGACACCTCTAAAACATGGTTTTTGAACACTTTAACAGCTTCTTCTGGCGACGAAAATCGTTGACCACGCATTTTTTTCTTGATGTGCGGAAACAAGAAGGTGCCAAGTCAGGGCTGTACGGCGGCTGACCCATTAATTCGACGTTTTGGCTGGTCAAAAACGCTCTGGTTTGAGCCGATGTGTGAGAGCTCGCATTGTCATGTTGAACAATGATTCGTTTTCTCTTGTTGGTTTTTCAAATTTCTCCGATGACTTCAGGCAAACAAATTGTAGTGTACCACTCAGAAGTGACCGTCCTACGTTGCTCAAGCGGAACAGTCGCCACATGACCAGTTTTGCCGAAGAAAGTGGTGACCATTTGTGTCGAAGTGCTTCTTCCACAAACAACTTTCGTTGGATTTTTCTCGTCTTTGAAGACCCACACGGTCGATTGTTGTTTCGTTTCGGGCTCATACGCATAGATCCATGATTCGTCACCTGTGACGATCTTATAAACGTCTATTGAAGCACCGCAATTGTATTTTTGCAACATTTCTTTGCACCAATCGACACGAGCCTTTTTTTGAGCGACTTTCAAATTGTGCGGGATCCAACGAGGACAAACCTTTTTTACGGCCAGGTGTTCATGCAGTATCGAATGTATGCTGGTGGAAGAAATGTCCAAGGATGTCTCTATCTCTCGGTATATCGCATGTCGATCTTGCATTATAAGTTCACGCACGGCATCAATGTTCTCTGGCACAACAGCCGTTTTTGGACGACCTTCACGGAATTCGTCTTTGAGCGAGCTTCGGCCACGACTAAATTCATTATACCAATTTTTCACAGTGCTATAGGATGGTGCTTCATCGCCATACAAAGATTTAAGTTCATCAATGCACTCTTGTCGTGATAATCAACGTCGAAAGTTGTGCAAAATGATGACACGAAAATGTTCACGAGTTAATTCCATTTTTTCTATATTAAATTTTTTAAGTCACTGTAAACAACACAAATAATGGTCGTACGTCAAAACGTTTTGAGTACGATTATGCTTAAAAATGACAAACTTTCCAATGGAAATGTCAGATTAAACTTGGCAGCACTCAGTGTTGCCAGGCCAGAAATATATATAGCAGCCCTCGTACAGAAAAATTAATTTTTTTTTTACTTAAATTAGGTGCATTTGAATACCTTTATACTCAGGTTGTAAATTTTTAATTTTAAAAACACCTACTGCAATTTTTCTGTAAACCAATAAAAAATTATCTAAACGCTCGTTTTAAAAGCTTTAATAAATTAATTAAAAAAGTGCTTCAAAAAATGCAATATCGAAAGGAATAAATATTTGGAATTTCAAATACAGATAACCTTGAAAAACAAACTCAAAGATATTTAAATTAATCTTAATACTTATAAAAAACATGTTAAATTGTAATAAATTTGTTGTTATATCAGCCAATAAAATTTAGAGAACAATGAATCATAAAATTATTATCATTTTTTGTTGTTAGGTAACTCTGTTACTATAATAAATTTAATAATTGCGTAACAATTTCAAAGAGAGATTTATTTGTTTAACATTCAATAATATAAACACACAAAATTAGTTGCTGTTTGACAATAAAAACTTTAAACATCTGGCAACCATTTGCAGACCACAGCAATCTGTTTTAAAATATTTTGCATCAAGAAACTACCATCTTCATGCATCGAGTGATGCTTCTAAAACTATAATTGCCTCTGGTTCAAGACGAGAGTTTAACGGGATTTCATTAGTAATACTACAAGTGCAAGCAAAGTTGGTCTTGGATAAATATCAGGTTTTAATATAAGCGGACTCTTAGCTAAATATCAGTGTAAATCAGATGTAACTTAATTTTAAAGCAAACATTAATACGGCGACGGTCTTTTATTAGACAGAAATTGTTATCGAAATTCCTTCTGTTTTTTTACGACAGCCATTATGACTGATCGATATGACTTTCAAGTGCTTTTTAAATAATTTATGGGATTCACATAAAAAATTTATAAGTGTAAAATGGCAATTTTATATCCACCACCACAATGAAGAAATAAATATTAAATAAATTTAAAGAGGATTATAATTAGATCTAAGTAAAATACTTTGTTGATTTTCTGCTTTCAAATGGCCTATAAAAGACATATTACAACGATACTTAGAATTAGTATTCTCGCTGCGGCATTGCAGAGAACTTAATTAACACAGAAGTAACATGAGAATTAGTTTTCGTTGTTTGCTTATAGTGGCACTTTCCTTCGCCTTCCATAACGGGGATTCTGATGGTAAGATTTTAACACAACAATCACTGTTGTAATAAAAACACCAAATTTTGATAACAGTGATTCTTAATGCGCAAAAACTTTCTTTTCACATATTTTTACTAAAATTGACATTTCCTTTTTTTACTAGTAATTTTTTCACAAGATATCCCTTTTCCTATAAAACTCACTTTTTTTTAAAAAAACAACTTTTTTAACAAAAAGTAAATTTTTTTCCCAAAAAGTCACTTTTCAAGTCATTTTTTTTTTTAAACATGACTAACAAAAATTATTTTTTTTAAGGACAATTTTTTAACAAAAAAGTTTTTTTTTCCTAAAAAAAGGAAATTTTTTCTCAGTCACATTTTTTTTAACAAAAACTCAATTTTTTCACAAAAATCAGTTTTTCAACAGGAAGTCACTTTTTCAAAAGAAAGTCTCTTTTTCCACAAGAACTCACTTTTTCCATACAAAAGGAATTTTTTCCAAAAGAAGTAATTTTTTCCCAAAAAGTCACTTTTCAACAAAAAGTACATTTTTTTTCAAAACGTGACTTCAACAAAAAGTCATTTTTTAAAGGCCACTTTTTTAACAAAAGTAAATTTTTTCTCAAAAAGTCACTTTCTTTAACAAAAGGAACATTTTTTCTCAGTCACTTTTTTCATAAAAAAATGTCACTTTTTCCTCAGTCACTTTTTCCTCAAAGTCACTTTTTCCACAAGAAGTCAGTTTTTCCTCAAAAAGTCACTTTTTTTTTTAATAAAAAGTCACTTTTTCAACAAAAAATCACTTTTCCTCGAAAGATTTATTTTTCCTCAAAATGTCACTTTTTTAACAAAAATTTATTTTTTCAACAAGAAAAAATTTTTTTTCTAAATAGTCACTTTTCAACACGAAGTAAATTTTTTTCAAAACGTAAATTCAACTTTCAACTTCAACGTAAAGGCAACTTTTTTACCAAACGGAAATTTTTTCTCAAAAAGTCACTTTCTTTACCAAAAAGAACATTTTTTCTCAGTCATTTTTTTGATGATAAAATGTCACTTTTTTCTCAGTCACTTTTTCCTTAAAGTCACTTTTTCCTAAAAAAAGTCACCTATTCCACAAAGTAATTTTTCAACAAGAAGTCACTTTCTTCACAAGCAGTCACTTTTTCCACAAGAAGTCACTTTTTCATCAAAAAGTCACTTTTCCTCAAAAAGTTCCTTTTTCCTCAAAAAGTCACTTTTTCCTCAAAAAGTCACTTTTTCCCCAAAAAGTCACCTTTTTCTTAAAAGGTCCCATTTTCCTCAAAAAGTACCTTTTTCCTCAAAAAGTCCCTTTTTCCTCAAAAAGTCCCTTTTTCCTCAAAAAGTCCCTTTTTCCTCAAAAAGTCCCTTTTTCCTCATAATGTCCCTTTTACCTCAAAAAGTCCCTTTTTCATTAAAAAATCACTTTCTCAACAGGAAGTCACTTTTTTAACAAAAAGTTGCTTTTTTACAAAAAATAATTTTTTCACACAAAAAGTCACTTTTTCCTCAAAAGGTCCCATTTTCCGACTTTTTCCTCAAAAGGTCCTATTTTCCTCAAAAAGTCCCTTTTTTCTCAAAAAGTCCCTTTTACCTCAAAAAGTCCCTTTTTCATTAAAAAATCACTTTTTCAACAAAAAGTAACTTTTTTTAGAAGAAGTACCTTTTGCACCAAATTCACGATTCTAAAATTAAACACTGACTTGCTTCCAGCAGCCACTTTTTTCATAAAATATCTTACTTTGACAAAGTAGTATTTCAATAAAAAATTACATATGAAATTTGACTTATTTGCAGCGTCTGAAATCCTTTCCAGAAGAGCCGAAGATGCGGTTATAAAACTGCGAGATCAAATGCCTTGTGGTTTTCCCCAGGCTGGAATTCCCCCACTAGCTCCCCTGGTCATTGACTACAAAGAAGTTAATATCGATTATCCAGCTCTCCGTGTAGATGGCTTATTAGACAAATTTTTCCTGAATGGTATAAATGATTTTGAAATTATCGCAATAAATGTCAGTGTCATCAGAAGCAAAGTTACTTACCGCTTACACTTCAATAACATCAATGTCGACACCTGGTACGATATTCAAGCTTATATGAAAAAAGCTGGTTTAACCATTGATTTGAATGGTGCTGGTCATGCTAAATTCGCCCTAAAAGATGTAGAAATCTGGGGTAACTTTAAATATTTTTACGGTATCATATCTAAAAAGATTAAACTGAAAACTCTAGAAGTACGTACTCACATTCGTAGTGTTGAGTCTAATATTCAAGGTATTTTGGGAAAAGGAGCCATAAATAAGAAAATGAACAACTTACTTGAAGGAACTGTGGAAAGGTTCGTTAACGACAATGAAGAGTTCATTACGAAAAATATTGAAAGAATTTTCTTGCCCATTGTAAATGATTTCTTGAAAAAACAGACATTACCCAGGCAAATGCTTAATGATGATGACAGTGAATGTAAGCCATAGAAGCAAAATGGAAATAAAAATGGAGCGCGTAAATATTTTTTAAGAAGTTAATAAATTAGTAATTTTTCTACTTTTTTAAACTGTGTTTTTTTAATTTTATAATTGTAGAAAAATCTGAAGGGAAGAAAAACTTGTTTTCGAAATTACACGTGACTAGGGATTCTGGGGATTTGTGTTGCCTTACTTAGGAATTTCATGATTTGGTTCTTTTAAGATTGAATTTTGTTTCTGTTATAATATTTAAAAAAATTTCCACTTTGTGATTTTTATGCATATTTTGATATTTCGATATTTTGGGATTTTCGGAATTGTTTTTTTTTCTTGTTTAATTGAATTTTAAGATTTTTGCAAAATGATAGTAATGGGATTTTTTTCCCAAATTTCGGGATTTAGTTTTTTAAAATTGAATTTTTCGCCGTTTAACCTAATTTATCAAATATACACATACGCAAAAAATTTTATTTAAATATTTGGAAAATTAAAATCTGGGGATTCTTGTTGCATGACTTGGGAATCTTGGGATTTAGTTTTTTAAACTTGAATTTTACGCCGTTTAACCTAATTTATCAAATATACTCATACGCAAGAAATTTTATTTAAATATTTTGAAAAGTGACAATCTGGGGATTTTTGTTGCATAACTTGGGAATTTTGGGATTTAATTTTTTAAAATTAAATTTAACACCTGTTTAATGTAATTACTCAAAAATACATACACAAAAAAGTTCATTTAAATATTTTGAAAAATAATTTCGCGAGAAATTTCATTAAAATTAAAAACTAATCCCATTTTGTGAAATTGATATTGGAAATTTCACAGTTCGTATTTTAAGACATGAGTATTACACCTGATTAACCTAATTGCTTGAACACACTTGCGCAAGAAATCTCATTGAAATATTTTTAAAAATGCCAATCTAGGGATTTTTGCTGCATGACTTGGGAATTTCAGGATTTGATTTTTAACTTGAATATTACAGGCGTTTAACCTAATTTACCAAACATATATATACGCAAGAAATTTTATTTAAATATTTTGAAAATTTAAATTTTGGAATTTTTGCTTTAAATTTGGGAATCTCGGGATTTAGTTTATTTAACTTAAATTTTACAGCGTTTTAGCAAATTTATCAAATATACATATGCGCAAGAAATTTCATTGAAATATTTCGAAAAATGCCAATCTGGGGATTTTTTTTGCATGACTTGGGAATTTCAGGATTTGATTTTTTAACTTGAATTTTACATCTGTTTAGCTTAATTTATCAAATACACATATATGAAATTAGTTTTACGGAAATTAAAATAGGATCGATCTCATTTTGGGATTTTGATGCATAATTTTGGGAATTTCAAAAATTGTTTTTTCAAAATTAAATTTTTCATGTGTATGACTTGGGAATTTCGGGATTCGATATTTTTTTAAATTTAAAACTTGAAAGCTTTTAATAAGATATCTTTACAAATAATTATATATTTTTTCCCCAAATCAGGAAGTTTTAGTTAAATTTGATGCAAACTCTATTAACTTAAAATGAATTTAAAATAAACTTGAATTTTTTCTATCTTTCTTAAAACGATTATTTTATAATTATAAAAAAAACTGTTGGTTACAGTATCTCTCATTAGTCCAATTGCGACATTTTTTGTAGGTACGCTGCTGCCCTTGTTATTGTAAGAAGTTAATTTATAGTATTTGATAACTATTAAATTTATAATAGCGAAACACGCTTCCAATAAGATTATATAGGATAACGATAACGCATTTTGCGTAAATAGTAGAAATGATATATTTGTGTGCTTTATTTGCTCTTATTTGCTTTATTGCCACTACTTTGGGTGGCAATTGCAATTAATGATTTTACCACCTGAGCTGTTCTTTAATATAATTATGGTCTTACAAGTCTAAAGTTCAGTATAGAAAAGTTAAGTATCTAGTTTTTATCTTTTTATTTATTTATATTAAATCAATAAAACAATTTATTTACATGGATTAATTTAGGCCTGATTAGCTTAAAATATAAGATTATACATAAAATACAATTAAATTATCAGAATTTCCTATCTCCCAGTTTACACTATAACTTTAACTTTTATTTTCAATAAACTTTAAAAACGCTATTTACGCAATTGCAGGTAAATTGCATATAAAGGTTAGAGTAAAAAAAATTGCACCTTAATCTTGTTTCAAATTCCGATCATTCAACTTTAAATATTGGCAAATTGTAAATTTATTTTCAAGTGCTTTAATTTTATAAGCAGACATCAGTGAATTTAATACGATTTTTAATTTCCCAACAAACGAAAACTGAGCAATAGTTCGTGCTCACATTATTAGTGTTGAATTCAATATCCAAGAAATTTATGGCAATGGAGCCATAATTATTATATACACATACGCAAGAAATTTCATTCAAATATTTTCATAAATCTCATTTTGGGACTTTTGATTCATAGCTTAGGAATCTCGGGATTTGGGTTTTTAGACTTGAATTTTACACACTTTAACCTAATTTATCAAATATAAACATACGCACGAAATTTTATATAAATATTTTGAAAATGTAAATTTTTGAATTTTTGTTCGATAACTTGGGAATCTCGGGATTTGATTTTTTAAACTTAAATTTTAAACCGTTTAACCTAATTTATCTAATATAAACATACGCAAGAAATTTCATTCAAATATTTTCATAAATCTCATTTTGGGACTTTTAATTCATAGCTTAGGAATCTCGGGATTTGGGTTTTTAGACTTGAATTTTACACACTTTAACCTAATTTATCAAATATAAACATCCGCAAGAAATTTTATATAAATATTTTGAAAATGTAAATTTTGGAATTTTTGTTCGATAACTTGGGGATCTCGGGATTTGATTTTTTAAACTTAAATTTTAAACCGTTTAACCTAATTTATCAAATATATACATACGCAAGAAATTTCATTTAAATAATTTGAAAAACCTCACTTTGGGATTTTTAACTCATAGCTTAGGAATCTCGGGATTTGATTTTTTAAACTTGAATTTTACACCGCTTACCCTAATTTATCAAATATAAACATACGCAAGAAATTTTACTTAAATATTTTGAAAATGTAAACTTTGGAATTTTTGTTCGATAACTTGGGAATCTCGGGATTTGATTTTTTAAACTTAAATTTTAAACCATTTAACCTAATTTATCAAATATGCACATACGCAAGAAATTTTATTGATATTAAAAAGTAATACCATTTTGGAATTTTTAGGCATGATTTGGGAATTTCACACTTAGTGTTTTCTGACTTAACTTTTACACCTGATTACGTTAATGGCTTTAATACACTTGCGCAAAAAAGTTCTTTTAAATATTTTATAAATGCCGATTTTGGGATTTTTAATGTATGACTTGGGAATTTCGGGATTTGATTTTTTACTTGAATTTTACACCCTTTAACCTAATTTATCTAATATAAACATACGCAAGAAATTTTACTTAAATATTTTAAAAATGTAAACTTTGGAATTTTTGTTCGATAACTTGGGAATCTCGGTATTTTGGTTTTTTAAACTTAAATTTCAAACCGTTTAACCTAATTTATCAAATATATACATACGCAAGAAATTTTATTGATATTAAAAAGTAATCCCATTTTGGAATTTTGATGCATAATTTGGGAATTTTACAGTTAGTATTTTCAGACTGTTTCAGAAGTTTAGAGCTGATTAAGTTAATGGCTTAAACACACTTGTGCAAAAAAGTTCTTTTAAATATTTAAAAAATGCCGATTTTGGGATTTTTGTTCGATAACTTGGGAATCTCGGGATTTGATTTTTTAAACTTAAATTTTAAACCTTAACCTAATTTATCAAATATACACATACGGAAGAAATTTTATTGATATTAAAAAGTAATCCCATTTTGGGATTTTTAGGTATGATTTGGGAATTTCACAGTTAGTATTTTCAGAATTGAATTTTACACCTGATTAAGTTAATGGCTTTAATACACTTGCGCAAAAAGTTCTTTTAAATATTTAAAAAAAATGCCGATTTTGGGATTTTTGGTGTATGACTTGGGAATCTCGGGATTTGATTTTTTACTTGAATTTTACACCCTTTAACCTAATTTACCAAATATAAACATACGCAAGAAATTTTACTTAAATATTTTAAAAATGTAAACTTTGGAATTTTTGTTCGATAACTTGGGAATCTCGGGATTTGATTTTTTAAACTTGAATTTTACACCGCTTACCCTTATTTATCAAATATAAACATACGCAAGAAATTATATTAAAATATTTTAAATATGTAAATTTTGGAATTTTTGTTCGATAACTTGGGAATCTCGGGATTTGATTTTTTAAACTTAAATTTTAAACCTTAACCTAATTTATCAAATATACACATACGGAAGAAATTTTATTGATATTAAAAAGTAATCCCGTTTTGGGATTTTTAGGTATGATTTGGGAATTTCACAGTTAGTATTTTCAGACTTGAATTTTACACCTGATTAAGTTAATGGCTTTAATACACTTGCGCAAAAAAAAGTTCTTTTAAATATTTTAAAAAATGCCGATTTTGGGATTTTTGGTGTATGACTTGGGAATTTCGGGATTTGATTTTTTACTTGAATTTTACACCTGTTAAAACTAATTGATCAAATCTACATAAATCCAAAAAATTTTGCAAAGAGGTAAAAAAAACCCCATTTTCGGATTTTGACACACGATTTAGGAATTTGAGAAATCTGTTTTTTAAACTGAAATTTTACATCTGTTACAGCTACAAAAAAAATTAAATTTGGTTTTTGATGCATGTATTTAGGAATTTCGAGATCCGCCAACACCATTAATCAAAAGGTATTTGAATTAAATTTTTTTTTCTTTTTCTATCTTTCTTAAAAAGATTATTTTTTTTTTTCATTTATTAAATTTGAAAAAATGTTGAAAAGTTATTTTAAGAAGTTAATTTATTATATTTGATAATTATTAAATTTATAATATTGAAATGTACGTAATAATATAAGATTATATTGGATTTGATTTAGAACATTTCATTTTGACGATAACGCATTTTGCGTAAATGGTAGAAATGGTAGAAATGGGTATAAATAGTTGTTGCACTGTTTAGTTTAATTATTAAATTCGTTGAGTTAAGTTGAGTTGCAAGAGCCATGAAAGTTTTGATCGTTTTATTTGCTTTAGTGTCATTAGCTTGGGGAGCAGCGATTGCTGACGGTAAGTGAAAATTTAAATTATCACAAAAAATCCTTAACTGCTAAATGCAATTCCTTGAGCGAATATTTTAAGGATTTTTTATTCAAATTATTTTTGCTAAATGTGCGTTCTTTTTTTCCAGATAATCAAGGCACTATCTCCAACAAAGTAATTAATGCCATTGAGAGTATAAGGGATCAAATGCCCTGTGGATTTTCCAAATTTGGTATACCACCATTAGCTCCCTTCCAAACGAATCATCAGGAAATCAATATTGATGCTAAGGACATTCAAGCCTTTGGTGAAGTCGATGATTTCGCTTTGTATGGTTTAAATGATTTTGAAATATCCAAACTAAAAATCAATATCCTTTTAAGTCGGGCCAATTTTAAATTTAACTGGAACAATGTCTATGTTTTAACTAACTATAACGTTAGCACTGCTAGAAATGGCAAGGGATTAAAAAGAAATGGGCCAGCACAATTTGCAATTAAAGACATTAAATCATGGGGTGTTCTTAAATATCATTATGGTCTTATAAGTCAAAAGTTGATTATAAAAGAATTACGTGTCTACATTTCTGTGGGTGAGGTCATATCGGAAATTGAGGGTCTATCGGAAAAAAATGTTATAAATCAAAAATTAAATCGTATTATTGAGGAATGGATTATGATGACTGTTAACGAGAATACCGAAAAAGTAGCTGAGCTGACCAATAGCAAGTTGGTACCCCGGCTTAATGATATATTGAACAAAAAACCTTTAACGGAGCTGTTGGCTATGATGAATGTTGCTGATGGAGGCCCAGCTAATGAAAAGGAAACTTGCATTCCACCACAACAGGATTCGTATTAAATATAAGAAATAAATAAAAGAAGATGAAAAATAATATCAAAAAAAAAAAATTAAACTTTATTTTTTTAATTTTATCTCTTTAAAAAATCTAGAAATTTTTGAAATCAAAGAGATAAGAGAAAAATTTTGATAGAAGGCAGATTTACGATTTGTTTAAACTTATTCGATACTAAAAGTTTAAAAAAATCGTAAATTTGCTGCCTATAGATATATTTCTCTCTAATCTCTTTACTTTCAAAAATTTCTAGATCATTTAAGAGAGTAAATGAAAAAAAGGTTTAAAATTTATTTATAAACAAATATTTATATTTTATTTTGAATTATTTATCCCCCAATTTATGTTATAAATTTTGTTTTCAATAAACTAAAAAAAAATTATTTTCGTATCTGCTGGTAAATTGGAAGAAGTAAATTAAGAGTTAGAAAAAAAATTTTACCTTAATCTTTTCTCATATTCTGGTCAGGTGTTCAAATTTTGAAATTAGCAAATTGTAAATTTAATTTGATTTAAGTGCTTTAATCTTATCTACAGACGTCAGTAAAAGTAATACGCTCTTTGCTTTACCAACGAATAAGCATCAAACGTTAAATGCTCATAACTTTAGAACGCAACCATAAATAAACAAATTAAATGAACACCCCAATTCTATGGGAATTAGGGTGTTCATCAATTGCCTAAAATTAGGTTACATTAACTATTGGAACACACTTATATCTCCAAACTTTATACTTTTTCAACTGTTCAATAGTTTGGCAATATACAACAAATTACAGCAACTAAAGGGTCACTCTTTAATTTCTAAATTCAAATTAAATACTTGCTATTGCAGTAGACTTAGCAATCAGGTTCTGTGTAAATTTCAACCGTCTGTCTGTAACGGTTCAACAGCTTGCCCATATACATCCGATTATATCAACTATTGTAAAACCCTTTAATTTATAATTTAAAATTTTTATACTTCTTATTATACCAAATAAAGTAGTGGACATTCTGTCAAAAATTAAGGAGTTTGTATACAACGGTTCGAAAAACACGGCCATATAGAACAAATTACGTTAATTTTGGGAACACCCTTTAATTTCTAAATTAAAATTATAAGCTTCTTGTTATAGCGGACTAAGCAAAACATGTCCCTTGTAAATTTCAGCTGTCTATCTATAACGGTTCAAGAGTCAACTATTGGGACGCCTGTTTATTTCCAAATCCAAATTTTATACTTGTTGTTATAGAGGAGTTAGTAATACAGGTTCTTTTTTAATTTCAAGCGTCTGTCTATAACTGTTAAAAAGTATGGCCGTATACATCAAATTAAATGAACTATTGGTGCACCCTTTAATTTATAATTTTGAATATTATTAGCTGTTACTATAACGACCATAGCAATCGACATTGCATCAAATTTACAAGCGTTTGTCTAGAACGGTTTAAAAAATAGGGCTATATAAATAAATCTACAGTAATTATGGCACACCCTTTAATTTCAAAACTCAAATTATAAACTCCTTGATATAGCGGACTAAGTAATACAGGTCCCTTTTAAATTTCAGCATTCTGTCTATAACGGTTCAAAACTTTGGTCACATACACAAAATTGCATTAACTATTGGAAAACCCTTTAACTGACCCTTTAATTCATATTTAATACTTGTTGTTATAGTGAGCTTACCAATACAGGTTCGTTGTAAATTTTCAAGCGTCTGTCTATAACTGTTAAAAAGTATGGCAATAAACATCAAATTAAATGAACTATTGGCACACCCTTTTATTTATAATTCTTAATATTATTAGCTGTTACTATAACGGCCATAGCAATCGACATTCTGTCCAATTTGGAAGCGTTTGTCTATAACGGTTCAAAAGATAGGCCTATATAAGTATTATACAGTAATTATGGGACACCCTTTAATTTCTAAAATCAAATTATAAACTTGTTTATATAGCGGACTTAGAAATACAGGTCCCTTTTAAGTTCTAGCGTTCTGTCTATAAGGGTTCAAAAGTTTAGTCACATACACAAAATTACATTAACTATTGGAACACCCTTTAACTTCTAAATTCATATTTTATACTTGTTGTTATAGCGGACTTAGCAATACAGGTTTGTTGTAAATTTCAAGCGTCTGTCTATAACTGTTAAAAAGTATGGCAATATACATCAAATTAAATGAACTATTGGCGCACCCTTTAATTTATAATTATTAATATTAATACTTGTTACTATAACGGTCATAGCAATCAACATTCTGTCCAATTTAGAAGCGTTTGTCTATAACGATTGAAAAGATAGGCCTATATAAGTAAATTTACATCAATTATGGGGGCACCCTTTAATTTTTAGATTTAGTTTTATATAATTTTTTGTTTTTGGAAGCTATAGTAATGCACAGTCATTTTAAATTTTACAGAAGTGCCCTTTACAATTCATAACACACGTATAAAATATGTGTGTTACATGGGGACACCCTTTAATTTTTAAGATTATGAGCTGTAAGCATAATCTATCATATTGCCAAAAATTTGCAAAATCGGATCAGAAATGACTAAGTTTTGGAGGCACAAATATAAAAAAGCAACATTCTTCCGAATTGTAAGCCTCCTTCTTTTTTTGAAGTCGGTTAAAAACAGAAATAATTTGATTCACAGCAACAGGTCACTTTCACTTCACTTTATCATTTTTTATGTTGTATGCCTAATATTTACATATATTTTAAATTTTCCAGTTTTAAAAGTCTCCGATTTTTTCTATCTTGCCCTTTACTTCCCTGAGCCTTTACTTTTCCATTACAAGATTATGACGCTTTTGCTCCTTTAGTTCGTCTTTCTTCAAGTCACAAAGCCGGTCTATGGAACGATAAACCTTTTTAGTGGCCTAAAGCTGCACGTTCATCGTTTCCATTAATTTTCTTTGAATACATATTTCCTACGCACGGACATCGAGAGCGGAAACATGGGCAGCCACTTCTATTGGAGCCTTTTTCATTTTTTTTCGCTTATGGTGGCTGAGATGAGTCTTAAAGCTTTCATTAAGGTTTGTATCGTTGTCCGCTGAAAGCTCTGGTGCCAATTCTGCTTCAATATTTTCTTCTGTTCGCTTATTTATGTTTGAGGAAGAACAGGATAATCCAAAAGTATTGGCTATACCTTCAACAAACGCTTTCATCCCAATCAAATCATAAATGGCTTTTTCGTTTCTTTACTATATTTCAGGTTCTAGGCGGCCTTTTTGGAATGTATCTCTTTTGATCACATCATACCTGAAAAATGTTTGAAGTTTTAAAAGTCTTCTATGCCATTAAGGACAATTTTCATTAATCAAAACCTTCTTCTACTCTGAAGCATTTTTTGTTGGTGGCCCTGCTGAGTTCAACTCCGCCTTCAAATTGCCCCAAAACCGGAAACGTACTCTTTCATCCCAATCAAATCATAAATGGCTTCTTTGTTTGCGGATAATTTCTGCTCCATATTCGGCCCTCCACCAGTTCGTATACTATATTTCAGGTTCTGGGCGGCCTTTTTTTAACTTTTAAAACTCTTCTATACCATTAAGGGCAATTTTAATTAATCAAAACCTTCTTCTACTCCGCAGCATTTTTTGTTGGTGGCCCTGCTGAGTTTAAATCTGCCTCTAAATTGCGCCAAAACCGGTTTAATTCGTCCTTACTTCCCTTGAACATTATACGAGCAATATCTGGGTGGGCTTGCATTTGGTTCAAGAGAGCCTCCAATTGTTTTTTATTTCTTGTTTTGGACCTGAAAATATGAAATTTATTCACATTTTTTTTCAACATAAATTAAAGTACTTACATTTTTAAATACAACTGCCTCGCAATTTTTTGGGCGGATTTGTTTTTTTCCAAAATTTGTCATTGCATTCTCCCTTTAATTGACACTCATAATACCTACTTTTTTCCCGGGGAAAAGATTCCCATTTTCGAAATTCATTTAGAATAAGGGAAAAATTTGCCGGGGAGTTTTCATTTAGAATAGGGTAACAGGGAATAGGGGAAAAAATTCCCAGGGAATTGTCATTCATAATCAGGCTGGAAATCTTAGTCCCATTGAAAATTCATAACTTTGACTTACAGCTGCTTTCTTAATATTTTCTTACACGCTAGAGAAAAAAAAAACATGGGTAAATAAATTTTTAATCATTTTTAAATTAAATAAATAAATTTTAATAATAATAAATTTTTATAATTTTAAAATTTTATTTTTTGATTCAAAATAAAAACTTAACCATTTACTTATCAACTTCTTCTTTAACGTCAGACGACCTGATTAGAATTATTTAGTACATAACTACTGTTAGATGTACTTGACATAATTATTTGTGGGTAATCTTTTTCTAATCATTTAAACACTGTCGCCCTCTAACCAGGAAACCAGGAACAAACATCAATAATATCCAAGCCACAAACCGTAAATTGTGCAAACAATGTGTCCGTATTAACAGGGCGACTCAGGCAATATTTCAAACTTCATATTGAATTTTTTTTACAGTATCGCACAGTTTATCCAGGACTTTATTTTTATATGAAAAAAATCCAATTTTTTCCTTAAGCCAATTAAATCTGTCACAGATGTTTGAACAATACTTATTGTCTCTGAACACAGGCAAAAAAAAAAAAGAAAAAAAAAATTATAATAAAATGCTACAAGAAAAAATTCATTGTCTCGTCCCGTTTCAAATATTCAAATACCTTCTCAAGCTTCAAAAAATCACAAATACAACTACAAGAAGTTTTAACAGGTCTTTATAATACCGATTAGCACACAGCCAGATAACTAAAAAGGAAACATGGTGTAACTAAAAGAAAAATTAGCCAGCTGTAAGAATTTAATGATGACAAAAAGGCGCCAAAAATTACAAAAAAAAAAAACAAAATTAAATAAACTTAAATCAGAATAAAATTGAAATTAAATTTAAGAAATAAGAAAAAATATTAAAGAAAAAATATCGGTATTAAAATTCTTGATGAAAAAGTTATTATTTTCTTTAATCTATGAAACGTTGATGCTATGGAAAGTTAAACACACTCAGTTGAATCTATAAAGAACCTGTGTAATGTGTTTCTATAACTTAAGTGAGAAATTTTTCACTTGAAAATATTAAGGTCATCTTGTTTTATACCGGATGATCTTGAGTACACCATGAACTCTTTCATTAGTTTATCATATAAAATTCATTATGTGTCTCAGCTGGCCCTGTAAAAAACAAGATGATTTCAATATTTTCATATGAGAAAATTTTCACTCAAGTTACAGAAACGAGGCACTGGATTAATGAAACATTCACACTTAAAAATAAAAGCAATCATAAGGCCACCGGTGCTGTTCTTGAGAAAGTGTATTCTGGATGTCCTATTTTAATCCACCATTTCAAACATTGCTGGCCGTATATCAGGCATAACTTGAACAATGTTGGCCAACAAGGGGTCAATTGTCGTTGGTTTACCTGCATTAACCAGCAACCTCACGTGGCCTCACAGGAAATAATCAAGAGATATCAAATCATACGAACTTCGAAGCCTATTAAGAGATCCATTTCTTTAAATCAATTAAGTTTCGAGTTCAAGTCGAAAGTTGAGCTCGCCGTATGCCACGTAGAGTCTATTGAAATCACATGTCACCAGAATTAATGATCGCGGTGGGGTTACGATCTGCATCGTTTGGTAACGTGAGCTTTTGGTGGATTCTTGAATAAATAAATTAAACTACCAGCATGAAAACCGCAACAAACGGTTAATATTTTTAGATGTAATGCAGTCTATTAAATCTCTTGTAAATTAGTTTTACTCCATATGCGACAATTTTGTTCATTAAGAAGCCTTTGCGTCTAATCGCTGAACACAATTTTCCAGCGGGACTTTATAAATAACTGTAGGCCAAGATCTTTGCGCAAAAGATTTACACATAGTGGACAGATAGAGCTTGAATATTTTTGACTGACTGAGAATCAATAAATCTGGATCTTCTTCCAAACTTTCCCCTACAGCGGCGATATTCTCATCAGTATGGACAATCTTACGACATGTTGGCGTGATTACACCATTTAGAGAGTGTGTGGTATAAAATCTATCCGTATTTCGACGTGCAACTTGCTTAGGTGGATCATTGTGTGTGCCATAAAAATCACAAAGTCGTCTGCAAATTGCGCGAATTAAGGACTTATTTTCAAGGTTAATATGAATAACTCAGTAGCGGTATTTAAGCGTCAATCAATTTATGATGTTTTTGCCAGAGTATACTGATCATAAATGTCAAAAAATGAGCGTAGTACGACAGCTCGTTTGAAACTTAACACTTTCGTAAGGTGCCCGTTTCAAAAGAGTTGGCTCTGTGCTTAAATAAATGTGGAAAACAAGTGTGTACTATGCTGGAATGTTATTTAAGACTTAGCAGGAGTTTCAACACAAAGGAACCAATTACTGGACCCAAGTGGGCTGTGACAACACGGCTGCCTGCCTGACCTAGCAGGAGTTCTATATCTATAAACTAGAGCAAAGTAGCAGATTACTTTGCGAAAAGGGAAACAGCTAGAATCGCTATGGGGGATGGAAAGGCTCAAACTACACGCAAAGAAAAAAAGATGGTTGAGGTAACCATAACCTAAGAGCAACATACTATGGTTGCTAACAAAACATAGTATTGTTACACTTGCAACCATATTGTTGTCCAAAGTGTAAACATAATTATGTTCAAATATAAACATTAAATGCTGTCAGCATACACACATACATGCATATTTACTTCAACATTTTTTAAATGTTTTGGTTCCCTTTTTATTTGTTTTCATATTTTCCATATTATTTTTGATTATTTATTTTGTACATAAATTTTTACTTTTTTTTTACCTTCTTTAACAGTAAAAAACAATTTCAAATTTTAGCTACCAGAAAAATTACTAAACTGTCAAGTACTAGAACAAACTATTTTTAGCGCAAAAATTATTCTGTTGCTTTTAACCATACTTTGATTAATGATAATATATTATGGTTAAATATTTTGTAATATTTTTAAAAAGTTATAAAATTTTTTTTGTGGTTAAATTTTTTTAAAGTTAAAGCCAACCATGTTGCATTTTTTGTGCACAGTAACCATATTATCGTTAAAATTTAACAAACAATGTTTATCGTGAGTAAAGTGTTGGTGAAAATAACTATAATTGGTTCTCCGCAACTATACATTGTTAAAAAAGAACATAATATGGTTATTGTGACCATATCACAACCATGTTTCTTTTCTGCGTGTAGCCACATTCGACATGAAGAGACTAAAGGTTGTCTTAGTAAATAAAATCTAGGTTGATTGGAGCTGAATGTAGATAATTCTCTGATCCTAAACAAAATTACATTTGATTTTGGAACTCCGAACAGAAACCGAATAAAAATCCAATGCATGAAATGAAATCTAGGAAAAATGAAAATTACCAAAACGACATCAATCGTTTAGTTAAAAAAACAAGAGTTACTTTTTTCAAAAACGAAAAAAAGTATCTGAGCTTGATTGGTATTTTGACAATTCTTTTAGGCCTTAAGTTTTAGAAAGACATAGGAAATATGCTGCAAAATATAATTCTCAGTTTATTTATATACTCGTAGTATATTCAAAAGTAGGAGTTGCGGGGACAATGAATTTTATTTATGACAAAAGATATATTAAGTGTAATTTAATAATATTGGCGCTAATACGACTCGAATGGCCCTCAAGAGGTGAACGATGAAGATAGTAATTATTTACAGTCAAAGTACTTCGAGTTGGATTATTGCCTGGCCAATTCAGATACTGAACAGACCAGTAACTAAAAATTGTTACTTATTATTGCTAATTGTTACTAAAACGTGTTTACGTACTCGAAAAACTTGCAAGTAGAGAGTATAAAAAGAGCGTAAAAATGAGAGAGAGAAAAAACTTCTTGCAAGTTTTGGCTAGTAAAATTTTTACTAGCAATAATTAGTCAACCAGCTATTTTTTTACTTTTGTTTACAAAACAATTTCATCATAAATTTTCTGAAAAATGAAATTTTTGTAACATTAAGGAAAACACAAGTATTTAGCATTTAAAATAATAACATTAAGATAATATTGTTTTGTTGTTTTTCTTTAATTTAGCTTGGGCAGCATGCAGCAAAAAAGCTTAAGCACCAGAAATTTGTTTTAAAATTTTCTAGTTTTGCAAGTGTTTTTGGTTGTTTAAGAATTAAAAATAAACAAGCCAGTAATGAAACATTCAATACAATGTACTTTCTTTCGGTACAATTTTAGTAAGAATAGTAAAATTTTTATGTACAATTAAAAATAAGTTATACACATATATGAAGCTTAGATTATTTTTAATGTAGATATTTTTCCATCTAAATCACAACAAGAATGTTTATTAGAACTGATGCACTTAAACATCATAAACGCTTTTGCAAATTACCTATTAATTAAAAAACTTTAAAATATATTATGGTATATATTTTTGATATTTGGTAACTTATAGTATAACTTTAATTTTTTTCTTGTGGTTGACATGAATTTTCTGTCTGTTGTTTTATATATTTTTTCACTCTAGTACATTTACTCTAAAAATGATACTATTTAATGGTCATACCGTACAGTTTTTAAGTCTTACAAATCAATCCCAAAGCCGCAACAAATTACTTTGCTAATTTTTGATAGTAAAGCGTTCATTTACTTTTTGATATTTGGGAGAATATTTTTTTTGTTATTAATTTCTGTTTTACTCTCTCGTTGCTAGTTTTTGCCAGTAAAGTTACTGAACAGACCCATTATTTGTACAGTATTAAAATTCAAATATTTTATGGATAAAATTTTAATTAAAATCAGGGGAATAATATGTGGTTGCGGTAAACAAATTATAGTTATTTTAAACAAAACTTTAGTGACGATAAACTAGTTTTTTCCTTATTTTTATAATTAAAAAAATATTTTAGTGGAATTTTTATATTTGATCATAATATAATAAATTTTAAGCATATTATGATCATATTATTTTATAATATCTTTATACTTTATATTAAAATATCTTTAATGGCGTGGCCTCCTATGGTAAAAAGGTAAAGATGAGTAGAAGATACGTGATGAAAAAGAGGGAATAGACGTCTCTGTAATTACACACCATTGCAACGTTGGCAATACATATTGGGCGATTTTGTAAAAAAAAAAATGGAAATAGTTCTGTTTCTGTAACTAGCGGCCGCAGTACGTTGCCGCGATGTTTACACTAAAGCCGTTGCAAATTCTAGATTTGCCTGGTTTTAGAAAATGTTTAAATGCCGATGGCAATAACTCTAGTCAAGCCCTAATACAACGTTGTTGAGCATGTGGATCTTTTATAGTTTAAGAATTATTTCTTGTTTTTCTACCATGGTCTAGACTTTTTGCTTCTAGCGATGCCAATCTTTTCCGATTTTTATTATTGTTTTTTTTTCAACCAACTCTAGAAGAGTAAGTAGAACAAAATAAATAAATAAGAAACTTAATTTTAAAAAAATTTATACAAAATATTACACATAAACAGGTAGTTGAGATAGATATATGCAATATGCTGATGATGGATGTAGCGATCCAAAAAAATGTTGAATTATATTCAGTTGGAGTCTAATTTTTCTTATTTGCTTTTAAATGTTTACACAAAAATTTTTAAAAATAATTTTTCTTTCTTAATAAATTTAAAAATAAAATCAACTTCATTTAGATGTAACAAAACAATAAACTGATTTTTTTCAAAGCCATGGACAATTTTTGTCAAAAATTAATTTTAAACAAGATTATCTCTCATAGATTTAATGAATTTAAAAAACTAAACAATAATATGGTCCCACTAACCATAATATTATTAGAAGTAAAAATAATATTATTTGGCTTCAACAATACAAACTTAAACTATAGTCAATTCAATCACGTTTTATCTGTGCATGTGGGAAAGCAAAGCATATCATGAGCGAAATAAAACTATATTATTTTTACACATCCTTTAATAACCAATTAACATGCTCATAAATAACTGCATTTAATACTAAAGAATTTTTAAATTGAATTTCATATTAATTGGCTAAAAGGGTAACATTATAAAAAACTTAAAAAAGACAAATATTGAACATCTTAAGGCTACAAAGTGGCAGATAAAAAGTGTTAAAAAAGGCAATTCATTATAATATAAATAAATATAAACTCAAGATATGAGAAAAAAATTAACAGGAAGTGCGAGAACAGGAAAACGGAAATTAGAAGAAAAAAACGGAAACAAAAACAATAAAAGGGGAAAATTCTTTTTAAAAGCTAATAAAAAACTAAAAAAATACATTCATTTCAACAATTACTCTTTTCTGTTTGATGAAGTAAACTTTAGTCATTATACAAAAAAAAAAAAGTAAATTATTCTCATTTGTCTAGGCGGAAAACAAATGAATACCAATTCATTTACCCATTTATATTTGGAGAGTGTTCTAACTTCTTTCACATCTTTTTAAGCAAAAAAAAAAAAAAAATCTTCGTATTAAAACAAAATCAAGATATTTGATGCAGCATTAAGACATAAGCAGTAGTTTAACTGAAAAAAACAATACTTTTTCTAGAAATCTTTTATTTATATTTCTTCTTTATTATAAGATGAAATTAAAGAAAAAGTGAACGATTTTTTTTCTTGCATACAAATGTTGTAAGAATAAATTGTTTGTATACGAGTCAGACAGATTTCCGGCGCTTAAAACTGTCTACTTCACAGAATTCACAAGATGCAGGAGTATTAAAGAAAAATTGAAATGAAATATAAATGATAAAATGAAGAAACCCCTAAAATCTGTAAAAAGACTGTAACTGTTTCAGCTAAATGTATATAAAATGAATATTCATAAGAAAGCAAAAAAAAAAAAAAATACACAAATGAAAAATGAAAGACCATGTATTTTTTGTTTAACGGCTTAAAAAAATTATTTGACTAAGTTGAATTGAAATTAATGGTGCCAACATTGAACTTTGAGCTGTTTACCAAGAATCAGAGAAGCAAAAACAAGCATCAATATTATTTTTAACAAATTTTAAGGCTTTAGGAAAAAAGGTAAAAGAAAAAAGTTAAGGTCCTTTAAGACTTTGTTACAAATTTTTTTATAAAATAAAACAAATGCTAAGGATTTTCTTAAGGATAAAAAAAGCCTTCTTTAAAAGCTTTAAAATTCAATTAAAAAATTTTTAAAAATTTATGTATAAAAGTGGATTTAAAGGAAAATATATAAATAATAATAGTCATACGCCACCGTATGAAAATAAAATTTATTTCATTTTAATTAAGAAATAGTGAAAAAAAACTAAAAATTATATTCAATAAGGAAGCTTATAGACTTAGCAGCTAGTGCTGCTTAAATTTTGGCATTAAATATATAATAACGGATCTAGTAAAGGACAATAATAATTGATTCATATCACACATTTTTTTAATATTTTTTCTTAATTCAAATGTAATTATTTATTTATCAAAAATTATTACTTTTGTTATAATTTAAAATATTTGATATTAAAATGAAATTTTTTTTCTCGTTTACATAAATTATTTGTTAAAAACATTGATAAAATTCCTAAGGACCTTCCATATTGTTGAAAAACTTTTCGATTTTTTTTAACTTCTCTTTTTATTTTTATTAAACATCTTGAATTTTCATCTAGCCAATACTTATTTATTGTACTTTATAGTAAAAGATGACTTTTTAAGGAAGCCTTTATAAAAAGTCAAGTGCAAGTTCATTGCAAAAAAGGAAAATAAAATAATATTTTCTATTTGTTCAAAGGACATTATATTTTACTTTTAAAGCGAAAAATATTTGGGAAATATAAAAGAATATAGAAAAACGGAAATAGAACCTTTAAATATGTGTATTTTATTGTAAACATTTTCATAATTTATGTTCGTATATTTATTTGCTGTTTGTCTGCAAGAAGAAATCTTTTTGTCTTTCTGCTAAAGTCTCTAAAGTTTGTCCTTATAAAAAAACAAATTTATTGTATTTACTAACGTCTAACGATTTGTTATATTTTTAGGTGAAATATTAGTTTAACAAAGAGTTAGGGCTCAGGTGTAGGAACATTTTAGAAAAAGGATGTCTTTATCGCAAAAAAAAATCTTACAATAAGAATTTAAAACTCTGTATAAGCTGAGTTAATTAAATCTAACATATAAATTTTAAAACAAATTTTTATTAAAATAATATTTAACTTGCTCCTAACGCTTACAGTATTTACCTTATCAAACATTATACAGTACGAAAAGATAAATGTTGGTATTAAAATAAAATTTCCTACATAAATGTATTATTTGTTTTCTTTACATTCCACTTTTTAAGCATTTTTTAAAATATTTAATAAAATTAATATTACTTATACGCCATATGTGTCTAATGAAGTATTTAAATGTTTGCTTTTCTTACTAGCGGGATTTTTTAAATAAATAAGCCAGAATGGTAGGTAAATTCTGCCTGAAGAAAAGAAGCTATATGAAAGATATGTTCAAAATTTTGTTAAATTGCCTTGTATAATTCAAGGCTCTTTCAAAATATCCTTTATTAGACCTCTATTATAAAATCTGAAAAAAATCACACGTACCATAAACAATACAAAGGGAAGTCTAGAGAATGTTTAATGAGATGTTATTAGTCAAATTTCAAAAATTATTTTAGAATGGATTTTTTCTAAAAAAAAAGGCAAAATGAAATGAAAGTTCTCAAGAAGATTGGTAACATTAGAAAAAAAATTTAAGGCGCCTTAAAGGATGCCATTGATTAAATTTGTGAAAAATTATAAGATATTCAGAAAATTAATTTCACATTAATTAAAAACAAAAATAAAACATTGAATATTAACAATACAATTTAAAATGGCCCTCCATGAGATCTATTTAGAGACTTTCACGAAAGTTTCTCCGCACGTTGGAGATAATTTTAAACATATATAAAATTTAGAAAATACTTTGGATGTTGCAAAAATAATTTTTAGAAGTAACTTTCATGTTTTAAAACCTATAAAATAAATTAAGATTGTGAGAAACATTTTCTATAAAATATTCTTAATAGTAACTTCCGCGAAAGTTATTAATGACAATTTAAAAAAGAATATGTACACTTTTACAAACAATAAGCGTTCCAATGGATCCAAAATAAGACCCATTTAGTCGAATTTCCAATATAATTTTAAATTTTGAGACAGTTATTTAAAAAAAAATTAATAAGACTACGCTGCTCCGAGAAAACTTATTAATTGAGTGAAATTAATTCAACATTTTCTATTTAAAAATCATATTTAAAGAAAAAATTCATCTCGAGTAAAAGATTGATCTGCAAGGATTTGAAAATAATTTAAAATTTTAAAATCGCTTATAAAAATACTGAGCTATAAAGTTTTCTTATAAAATTAATACTTAATTAATATTAATCATACGTCCTTTAAAAAAATATTTCTCAGGTTTTGTGGTTGTAAACTGCTTCAAAAAAAAAAAAAAAAAAAAAAAAAAATAATAATAATAATAAAAAAAAAAAAAAATTGATGTTACTTAAATTATCAAAAGCATGAATTGCTGATAATATCTGAACGTCATGTTCATATTAGCCATTTTTGAGACACTGCCAGCCTAAGAGCATTAAAAAGCCTTTAAATATTATATGCGCGAAAGACTTATTAAAAAACTAATTTTAGTTTCTAAAGACCTCATGCCGAATAAGATGCCGTAACGAGCATCATTTGGGAGAAAGATTTAAAGGAGAGAAAAAAAATACTTGGCCAAATAATTTATTAGTTTTAGTTGGCATAAATATTTAATTTTTATTGATATTAATTGTAAGTCCACTGCCTTTTTGTACTATTTTCTCTATCCCTAATTTTCTATATTTATTTTTATTTTATTTTTCGACTTCATTATTTGCTTAATATTCTAACTGCTTGGGGCCTTCAACTAATTTAGCACGTTTTTTCTATACTCTGCTTATATAAAAGCACCTTTTGCTTTCAAATTGATTGAATAAGTTTTGCATTGGCTAATGTTTATCGCAACTCCTATACAGTGTTATTGTGGTGGTATTGGGGTACAAGTTAACTTTGTTTCAAAAATGGAAAAAGGAAAAGAAAAGTTTTATTCTTTTTTATTGATAAAATTTTAATTGACTACAACTCTATGAATTTTAATGGTGTTTGGTTTAAAGTTAAAAAAAGTTTTGAAAGAGTCTACTGAGGCGTATGAGTGTTTTTAATTTTCATAAATTTTGAACTTTTGAGTTTATATATTTTTTTTATTTACTTCTTGTTTGGAGAACATAAAAAGTGGAACAAAATAATTTAAAAACAAGTTGTAGAAATAAGTGCAATATTTTTTAATTTACTAAATTTATTATTGAGATGAATTTAATCCATTATTTCTGAAACTTTCTAAATGTATTAATTCTTAAATTTTTATAGAGGCCGTAAAGCACTTTTAAATTTATTTTTATTAATTTTTATTTTGTGTCTTGTTGAAGTAGTCAAAAAATTTTAAAAATCAAAATTAATTATTGTTATAACACGGGTGCTAAGCCTCGTCATGTCAGATATATGTTGCTGCCATGTTTATCAAAGAAAGAAGAAAATTAATTTTTACATATTTTTCTAGTTAAAGTAATAATGCTTCTATGTTAAATACAAAAATTTCAGTGTCTTATTTTTTACCTCGTTTACTTACGTTGGCAGACAATTTCACATTGTCTTAAAACTAATTCTCAATAGCAACATAAACTGCTGCTATAAAAATTTAAATATTAAGTAAAACATTAACTCCTTTTTAATGAGTTTCAGAGGTATAGAAAATATCAGTGGAAGAATCGTTAGCTAAGGAAGCCAGCAATAAAACTTATTAAAATTTTCAAAGAACACGTTTTTTGGCATCTCGAGTTATACTCTTTGTTCTTTAGCAAATAGAAATACAAGTGTTAAACATTTTATACCAGAAATACAAAAAAATTGTAGTTATTCGTTTGATTAAAAATTTTTTCCATCTTTTTGTATTTTTTATTTTATTTTTTTATTTTTATTACACTTGATTAAACTTTGAAATCAAATTTTTTTTGTTTTTTGATATTGTTAAAAAATCTTGCTTAAATTGCAATTTCTATTTTTGGTAGTTTTGTGTTACAAGATAAAAAACAGTCACACAATGCAAAATAAAAATATCTTGAAGCAGTTTGATTAACAAAGAAATAAAATAAGAAAAATAAAACAAATAAAAAATCCAATAGAACAGAAAAAAATAATGCAAAGTTCTCAATTACTTTTGTAAAGAAACCAAAACAAAAAAAAAGTTAAGTAAATAAACCAAAGATGAGACAGACGAGGGTTGTAAAATAAATTTTAAAGCTAAAAAATATTTTTATAACAAATAAAACAGCCAAAATATGCTCTTTGTAACACTTTTTGGAAATTAATATTAATCATACGCTCGGTGTTTTTAATGTAAAAGTATTCATTTGTGGGTATCCAGAAATTTTTTTTCTTTTTAATTTTTAATGATTAAACATTATAATCAGTCCTAAGTTCATTTATTTTAAATTTAATTAAGAAATAATTTTATGAAGAAAGAAAAATTAGTTTTTGAATGATGTGATAATTTTAAAAGAAACCATTGAAAAATAAAGTCTGAATCCCGTTACACTTTATCAGAATTATTGGCAGCTATGCATTATTCCTGTATGCTGTAAGCTTCAGCTATTTAACCAACCAATTTACGTAAATAGAAGATGACAGAGACTTCATTACAAAGTTTACGCAACAACTAAATCTTTAAAATACTTACTCAAAATTAAAATTAATCATACGCACCCTCCTTCAAGTTCTTTGTGGTTATGCTCGAAAAAAATAATTAAAAAAAAGTCAATAAATAAATAACAATAACCGTACAAGAAACAAGAGATGGCCAAAAAAAAGAGTTATAAAACAAAAATATTTCCAAGCACCATATCGCTAAAAATACTAGAAATTGTAGGCTGTAGGCTTTCCTCACTTTTCTGAAGCAAGATGTCAGAACAATTTTCTTGTTATTATTTGTCAAAAATAGCCTTACAAAAATAACGATTCCAATGGAAGCTTAATACCATCATGCTTATCCTGCTTATTAAAAAAATCAAGGTTATTTCTCATTAATTTTAAAATTTAAATAAATCATTCGTGACATACTACAAAATGTAGAAAAATAAAATATAACCAAATGAACAGCTTCAACAAAAAGATCCTAAAATATCAACACATATATGAAGGATTTTAGACAGCGTCTTCCTAAAGAAATCTAACTTTATGTTAAAGAAGTCTGTTTGTTTTAAGCAGAAAAAAATAAAGAACAAGTTACATCACCCTGTTTTCCAAGCTCTTAAGCAACAGAAGGACTGTTCTTTAATTTAAGATAAAAACTTTTTATTTCTCTCTCACTCTGCGTATTACAAGTAAGTTCTTAAGTTAAACTTTTTTCTTCTTGCAGTCGTAAAAAAATGCTTTCTTCATTAATTTTATTGCTTTTTTCTACTTAAATAAACTTTGTGAGAGTTCAAATGTTTTAATTAAATAGAGTTAACTGTATTTTAATTGATTGTTATAGACTTTTGTTAAGAAAAGTTGAAGTATTTTCTTAAATCTCTAATTTTTTTTAATCCTCTTATTGTTGCGTATGATTGATATTAAATGAAGTTTTTATAAATAAAACTTTTTTAAACCTAAGTTTTAGTGAAATGATTAAGTGTTTTTCTAAAGGTTTTAGTCGAAAGAAAGAAGAAGATTTTTTTAGTTGAAATGTTAAAGTAGTGACTTAAGTATCATAAGTTATGCTGATTTGTTTAACATGACGTATGATTGATAGTAATTGAGAATGTCATTAAACACTTTACAACTATTGGAGCGATTTTCTGATTTTTTTAAGGTTTTAGGCATTGGAAGTATTAAGGCTTTGCGTTGAAAAGTTGAAAGTTTACTTAAGTATTAAATTTTTTAAGTGGCGTATGATTGATATTAATTTAAATAAAGTTATTAATTAAACACTTTAAAACTACAGTGTTATTGAAAAGATGTACTGATTTTTCAAAGGTTTATGTTAAAAGATACGGCTTTGAATTAAATAATTGAAGGATTAATTTACTTTAAAATCACATTTTTTTTTATTAATTTAACGTGACGTATGATTGACATTAATTGAAAATCTCTCTAAACACTTTAAGACTTAAGTTTCATTGAAAGGATTTTTTGCTCCTTCAAATATTTGAAGCAAGAGAAATGGTAAAGTTTCAAGCGTTATGAATTCAACTAAAAAAACGTGTATTTAATTGGGAAAATATCAATTGAATGTTTAGCAAAAAGTAGTGTTATTTTATAAGACTTTTTTTCTTTTACGACATTTTAAAGAAGCTATATTTGGTTTTTAATTTATAATTTGCTTTATTCTTAATAACAAAGTGAAATATAAATACTTACTACCTCTTGAATAGATTTTAATTTATTCATACTTTTAACACATTTTCCTTGCTTGCTTCGCTTAAAGAAAAAAAATCATAGACATACTTAGTCATAAATCTTGAACTCATTTTTTAAAACAAGATTTATTGGCCTGATAAAAATATAAAAAAAACTCGCAAATGTCTGGCTGGTCTGCTAAAATAAAATGTGTTTCAGCAAAATTATGGATAAAAAAAATTCTTCTTTAGAGATGACGTTGTTTAAAATATAAATCATAGTAAAAAAAGGATATCATCTGCCATTAAAAATACAGTAAATAGAATTAAAAGACAACTTCAGTATATCAATTAATATTAATCATACGCTACAGTGGAAATTAAGGCAAACACAAACAATTAGATTAAAAATGCTAAAATACTTAAAGACATTTATTATTTTAAAGTTGCTGGTAGAACATTAAATTATAAATAATTGATACGAGGTAATAAATTTGTAAATAAATCAAAGTATTCAATTACAAAGTAATGAATGGCAAAAACGAAAATTTTAATTAATTTTGAAAGTAGTATGATTGTTATTAATTTTAAAGATTTTAGAAATAAATGTAAGCAGGAAGACTATTGGAAAGCAGTTTAACTATTAAAAAAGGTTTTATTAACAATTTAAAGTTTATTTATACGTCAATATAAATATCTTTTGGAAACAGGTTGAGAAAATCATAAAAAAAGGTTCCAAGTAAAAGAAGAAAAAAAAATTCAGATTCTTTTATTAAAAGGTTTGAAAACGGCAAAAAATTCGGATTACAAGACAATAACTCTTAAATAATAGAGGGCTTATATCATTGCTCGGCTAACGGAAAGTGGTTCATCACTGCTGAATGCACATCTGGATTTCAGATCATAGCCTCATAATGCTTGCATTTGAAGTTAAAACAATTCTGCCAGTGTCCTAGACTAATGAGACAGGAGAAGAATGCAATAAAATCTTTCGTTATTGAGGATTTGCTTATTGTCGCTTTTATCCAATTCACGATGCATTATGGCCTTTGTATTGAGTGCAGATTTGTCCAAGATTTTTTTCATGTTATCTTTACCTAACTAAATATTTTTTAAAGCTTTTTGAGGAAATAAACTTAATTAATATTAATCATACGTTACAGTGGAAACTAAGGCAAACACAAATAATTAGATTAAAAAATGCTAAAATACTTAAGTTTTATTTTTAACTTTGCAGGTTTATATTAAAAAGAAATAAACAAATTTCCGATTAAATTTGTGCTACAGCAGGCTTAATTTATTCCCCTCACATACAGCAAAAAATAAAAATTACATTATTTTTTACAAAATGTTACCATAAGAAAATCCATTTCTTGGGATTTGTCTTATTGCCTCCTTTTTTATTCATCATTATCTTTCTGCTTACTTAACGCTTTTCTAATATCCTGTCCATAACAATATCCGGCATCATTAGTTTCAAAATAATTGGTAGGAGGTATAAAAAATAATTTAACTGTGACGTCCTTTTTGGTTAGTTAAGCTTAAGCTTATGAAAGTATTTTGCTGATTCAACCGAGTTTTGCGGTCGGCCTAAAATCCTTAGAGATTTTTTTTTTTTTTTGTTAGAAAAAATTTCATAAAAATCAATAAAGTAACAAGGAAAGAATTATCTAATTGAAATTTTATTTTTCTTTCTTTTATGTCATATTTTTTCATTAATATAGTGATGACAGAGGAAGTAATTAATGCTTAATAATTGCACTCATCATCTCAACTCATTTATAAAACTAGACAATTATATCATAAAAAATTAAAGAACAGAACTAACGACTTAATAAATTTGTTTTCTTATTAGAATATAGTAAAAGAGGAAAAAAGAAAAAAAAACGGAGATTTAATTAATAATGTTCGCTTAAGGTCCCTTGTACCAAAACAAATTTTAGTGGCAGCATCTGTAATTTGCTAACATTGGGGTTGTACATAAATATCGTTATAATAATTAATTTATGCTTTTTCTTAATTAATTTCTGGGCTTTATCTGCACTTATTTTGTCATCAGAATTGTTAGCAATACACAATAGCATTTCCTTTATAATTGCAAAGTAAAACGAGAAGTAAATTATAAAAACAATTCATTGAATAAATAACTAAAGAAATTTCCATTTGCTTAATTAAAAGAAAAATCTTGTTGGTTAGGGGGAGCGTATGAGTATTATTAATTATGGGCAAAGTTAAAGAAATTGCCATTTAATAGTTATTGAAGTACATTCTTTTAAAAATTAAACTACTTTTAGATAGCCCGGACTTTAAATTTAAATTAAGCTAGAAATTATTTTATATTAAGTATTTGTTTTCCTCACGTTATGATAGAAGATTATTAAAAAAAAATTTTTTTAATTAATTTCTTAAAAATTTAAAGGTAAGAAATTTATGAACAAAGATAGAATTAAATAACAGTAAATATTTAGCATTTCTGAAAGATTTTCTTCTTGTGAGAAATATTTTCCTTTATTTTTGAGCTTTTCTACATTTGCTTCCACCTTAAAACTAGTTGTTTCTAGAAATACGTAAGACCAATGAACTTCTGTATTTTCACAGAAGATAAAACTGGGGATGGACCACTTTAATATGGCAATAAGTAAATGTGGCCTCGGCTAAAAGTACAGTGCCTTAAGAAACACCTCAACAATGGGGTCCGTTTTGACGATACATGGTCTAATTGGGTACTGTACGCTAAGGAGCTGTATGGGACCATTTTTACCGCAGTTGCTATGATCTTGTTAAGGACGAAACTAATAAAAACATACCTAGTCATTCTCCCGAAAGGAAATAAAATTAAAATATCAAAATATCGTTGTCGAAAATCTGTCTGGCGTCACCCACTTAAAGTTAAAAGAAAGTTGTGCGGTGCGTAAATTTATAGCCCGTAGTGTTACAATAGGCTTATATATCCTAATGTATTACACTTAACCTATAATTAATTAAAAAAAGAATTCGCTTCCGCCTTTTATCGTCTACAACTGACTAAAAAAATAGTTTTGGTATCGGCAGCGTATGAGTGTTATTAATTACTAAATAAACAAGAAAAAATTAAATTTAAATATTTATCTATAGTTTAAGCAAACAGCTTTGAGCTTTTAAATAGTTAAAAATTTTTGGAAAAATATAGGCAAAATTTTAATATAAAACGAAAAATTTTCAAAGATTTGTTTCCTTTATTATTTGTCATAAAACTATTTACTTTATTTCCTGTTCTAACCTCTCCAAGGTGACCAAAATCACTTCATATATAAATTAGATGCTTGCTTAACAGCTTTTAATTAGTTTTAGCATGTATGTTATTAATAATTTTATTTGCAATAGGCTTAGAATGGACAAATGTTCTTAAACATATTAACTGCTTCCATAACTTCAAAAAGATTATATCAAATTAATTAGAAATTTGATACACATCCTGTAATAATTTTTTGCTAAATATAAATAACAAGACATTTATTATTTTAAAGCTGCTGCTAGAAAATCAAATTATTGATAGGAGGTAATAAATTTGCAAATAAATCAAAAGATTCAATTACAAAGTAATGAATGGCAAGATGAAATTTTGAATTAATTTTAAAAGTACAAAGGGCGTATGATTGTTATTAATTTTAAAGATTTTTAAAATAAATGTAAGAAGGAAGACTATTTGAAAGAAATTTAACTATTTAAAAATGTTGAGAAAATCATAAAAAAGGTTCCAAGCGAAAGAAAGGAAAAAAACACTTCAGCATCTTTCATTAACAGGTTTGAAAACAACAAAAAATTCAGGTTGCGAGACAACAACTCTTGGCTTATAGCTCGCTAATATCATTGTTCGGCTAATGCAAAATGGTTCATTACTGCTGAATTTACATTTTAGCGTGGGAGGTACTGTTTCTGTAATATTGTGCAGATTTATCCAAGAGTATTTAAACGCTACCTTTACCTAAATAAATGTAACGCACTGTGTCTAAACCTGCAATAGAATCTTAAAATTTTTTTTAAATTTCAAAACCTTGTCAAAAAAATTATATTAAAACATTTTTGCTTTTTTAAGGGTTTATTTTGCTTAAAGAACATTTCTGAATTTTAATATAATTTAAGTTCGAGTTAAAGTTAGAATTATAGTCAAACTGAAGTTATTAATCGATATTTTAAACTCTAAGAACACAGCAAATTTAACATTATTTATTTAAAATTTTACTTGTATTGACAGGTTTTCAATAAAGGAATTTAAAATATAAATAAAAATTTAGAAAATTTAAGTTGTTAAGGAGAAAATATCTATTTAAAAAAAATTTTCCAACAGGCGTATGAGTATTATTAATTTATGGCAAGTCTTATTTAACTGGCTACAACTTTGTTATTAATACACATATTCTTAATTTTTAAACTACAAATAAAAGTCAACAACTAAGATTTTTAACAGAAAATCCTTACTTCTATCAAAACAAAAAAGAAATAGAATCTTTAAAATGCTTACTGAAAATTTCCAATTTTATAATTTAAAAAAACCATTTTATTAATACTTTTCATAAAACCATAATACCAAAAACCATCACAAAATCCTGACAAGTATACTTACACCGAAAAACAACAAAAAAAAATGTTACGAATAACAAAAAACACCAAACATAGATCAAATACAACAAAACTTCTCCATGATATTATACAGATTATAAAAGAACTTGCCATGAATAAACGGCGTTATAATACATTTATATATTTGTGAATATTTCAGTAACATTAACGTGCTCTAACATGTTCACAAAATAAACTAAATTGAAACGCCAATTCCAATTTACACCCTTAACTACACTTACTTATCTATTCAATCTATTCATGCAATCATTCATTCTATGGCAGCCATAAAGCAATCAATGAACGATTGTATAAAATTCATTTTCATGTGTGTGTCTGCAATAAGAACAATTGTTGCTTGTTGTCTGATGTCGATGGTATTTCAGTACAATGCTTTAAGAAAGAGGAGTTAGGATAGTCGGGTGTTAATTTTACTACAGCAAAAATAACTATAAAATGTTTAAGATGTTAATAGAAATTTGTAAGAATGTTTAATATTTATAAAATGATTTTATTGCTAGTTTAGCTAGATTAAAAGTTTTATGTTGTATTAATAGTTACTAACTTAACTAAGGTTGTAAAGTGAAAGAAGGATGCAGAGATATTGATTAAAGTGGGGGCTAATGTAGGATTATTGTATTATGATAACGATGGTAGAAATATTTTAATCTAATAAAAAAAATCGATCTATGCGTAGGCAGCATAAAATGTAACAAAAATTAATCTTTGAAAATATATAAAAAAAAGATAATAGAATATAGAATACATTCATAAAAGTATATATTTTCGATAGAAAATTTATCAATAACGAATGAATATATTTTCTATAGAAAATTTATCGATAACAAACGAATATATTTTCTATAGAAAATTTATCGATAACAAACGAATATATTTTCTATAGAAAATTTATCGATAACAAACGAATATATTTTCTATAGAAAATTTATCGATAACAAACGAATATATTTTCTATAGAAAATTTATCGATAACAAACGAATATATTTTCTATAGAAAATTTATCGATAACAAACGAATATATTTTCTATAGAAAATTTATCGATAACAAACGAATATATTTTCTATAGAAAATTTATCGATAACAAACGAATATATTTTCTATAGAAAATTTATCGATAACAAACGAATATATTTTCTATAGAAAATTTATCGATAGCAAACGAATATATTTTCTATAGAAAATTTATCGATAACAAACGAATATATTTTCTATAGAAAATTTATCGATAACAGACGAATATATTTTCTATAGAAAATTTATCGATAACAAACGAATATATTTTCTATAGAAAATTTATCGATAACAAACGAATATATTTTCTATAGAAAATTTATCGATAACAAACGAATATATTTTCTATAGAAAATTTATCGATAACAAACGAATATATTTTCTATAGAAAATTTATCGATAACAAACGAATATATTTTCTATAGAAAATTTATCGATAACAAACGAATATATTTTCTATAAAAAATTTATCGATAACAAACGAATATATTTTCTATAGAAAATTTATCGATAACAAACGAATATATTTTCTATAGAAAATTTATCGATAACAAACGAATATATTTTCAAAAAGTTTTAAATATACCAAAAGCTTTTATAAAAAGACTTTCTAACAAATCGATAACAAAGAAAATTATAAAATTTAATTATAAAATAACATTCACAACAATTTGCCAAAAAAAAAAAAAAATTGGTAGTTCTATCGATAAAGAAAATGTATTCTCAAAGAATTTTTATAGAAAATTTTTGTTTTCAAATGTCCACTGTAATTAGTCAAATTAGACATTAATATATATAGACATACATTGAATAAATGTGAAACCAATAAATGTCAAGAAACTCAATTATTAAAATACTTTTTACATTATGTGTGTATTAATCCTAAAAGTAGGCAACAGTCTTAAATAAGTTTAGATAAATAAAAAATTTTAATTAAAAATTCCATTTAATCAAGTAGTTCAATTAACATTTCGAATGTTTTAATAAGTTTATGGAATAATTAATGTTCCTTTTTAACAAATAAAATAAGACCACAAATTTATTTTATGAATGTTTATAGAAATTAAATTGAAATGTTTAAATCATTTAAATAGTTTACAAACATTAAAACTTACATTAATTTCTTATTTGTTTTTAAAACTTTGTCCAACATACCTGCAAAGAATCCAAAGAAAGAAAAAGAAGTTACAAATTGAAATGTCAAAATAAGTTATTTTCAATTTTCCCAAAACACTAAGGAACTTTAAACAAGAACTAAAAATAACTTTAAAATAACTCGTTGCATTTGTAAGGTTTTCCATTTCCTAAGGCTTTCCTTGAACAAATTTATTACCTGAGTTGTGATTAAACTTTGAAAACCGTAAAGCAGCAAATAAATTCTAAACACATGATTTATTATCATAATCGCAAGTTTTTTTTTTTTTTCTACAAGTCAGAAAAACTTTTATTGAAAAAAAGAAACTGTACCCAATGGCCATTAGGAACAACTTCAGCCATGACAGTTTAATAGAAAAGCAAAGTTGTCATAACCTGTCGTCATAATAGAATAACATAATTGGATTAAAACAACGACAATGACACAAAATAAGGGACAAAGCAAAAATAACAAGCTCCATTAAGGGAAGAAAAACAAGATAGGAAGTTTAAAAGGGATGGGCAATACTTATAAAAAAATTTACTGAATAAAAAAGTTATTGGAAATATTTTCAATTTTTGAAAATATTTTTAACCAAAATATGTTCATGATCGAAATATGTTTTATATTTTTATCCCTTTAAAATAAATGTACACGGTTTTTAATTTTCAGAATATTTTTTATTAAGAACTTTTAAAATTCCAAAAGTTTTTGTTTATTAAACTTTCATCGTTTAATAATTTTAAGTTAGAAAAACCTAAGAAGTTCGAAAAAAAATATTTATTAAGAAAATTTTAACTTGTTTTATATTTTTAGTTTTGAAACAAAGATAAAGTTTTGAATGTTTTTTTTTTTTGCAGCATTTCATTCTGCTAGCGTCTAATTTTTCTTGTTTTCTTTGGAAAACGTCCGCATACATTTGTAAAAATAAATTTTCTTTCTAAAAAAAAAAAAAAAAGATTTTTAGAAATTAAAAATAAATGAACTTAAGCCAAAATAATTTCTATTCATTTATATGTTTCGAAAAAATATCTACTTAAAACTTTTAAAAATCAAAAAAGGTTCTCTGAAATAAATTTTTAAATTAAATTCTTACAAAATCTTAAGTTCCAAAAATATTTATAAAGAAATTATAGTGTTCAAAAAATTTTCTAAAAAATATTTTAATGTTCGAAATAGGTTTAATGTTTTTAGATTTGGAAAAAATAAAGTTTTTTAACGTTCGAAAGTTTTTCTATAAAAATATTTTAACGTTCGAAAATTTTTCTATAAAAATATTTTAACGTTCGAAAATTTTTCTATAAAAATATTTTAACGTTCGAAAATTTTTCTATAAAAATATTTTAACGATCGAAAATTTTTCTATAAAAATATTTTAACGTTCGAAAATTTTTCTATAAAAATATTTTAACGTTCAAAAATTTTACTATAAAAATATTTTAACGTTCGAAAATTTTTCTATAAAAATATTTTAACGTTCGAAAATTTTTCTATAAAAATATTTTAACGTTCGAAAATTTTTCTATAAAAATATTTTAACGTTCGAAAATTTTTCTATAAAAATATTTTAACGTTCGAAAATTTTTCTATAAAAATATTTTAACGTTCGAAAATTTTTCTATAAAAATATTTTAACGTTCGAAAATTTTTCTATAAAAATATTTTAACGTTCGAAAATTTTTCTATAAAAATATTTTAACGTTCGAAAATTTTTCTATAAAAATATTTTAACGTTCGAAAATTTTTCTATAAAAATATTTTAACGTTCGAAAATTTTTCTATAAAAATATTTTAACGTTCGAAAATTTTTCTATAAAAATATTTTAACGTTCGAAAATTTTTCTATAAAAATATTTTAATATTCGAAAAATTGTCTATGAAAATATTTAAATGTTCGAAATATTTTCTATAAAAATATTTTAATGTTCGAAAAAATTTTCTATAAAAATATTTTAATGTTAGAAATATTTTTTATATTGTTAGCTTTGGAAAAAATTAAAAAAAAAAAAATTTTTAATGTTTAATTTATTCTCTTAGAAAATCTTCCAAAGTTCAAAAAATATTTATAAAGAAATTTTAAAGTTCCTGAAAAATTTTCTATGTTCGAAATATGTTTTATATATTTAGGTTTAGAAAAAAATCAAGTTTTTTAGTGTTCAAAAAATTTTCTATAAAAATATTTTAATGTTCGAAATATGTTTTATATTTTTAGTTTTAGAAAAAAATAAAGCTCTTAAACATTGAAATTAAATTTTCAAAGTTTAAATTATTCTCTTAGTTTAAAGTTTAGAATGTTCGAAAAAATTTCTACTTAAAACTTTTAAAATTCAAGAAGGTTCTCTAAAAAAAATAAATGCTTAAATTATTTTCTTAGAAAATCTTTCAAAGTTCGAAAAATATTTATTACGAAATTTTTAAATGTTCGAAAAATTTTCCCTAAAAATATTTTAATGTTCGAAATATGTTTTATATATTTAGATTTGGAAAAAAATAAAGTTTTTTAGTGTTCGAAATATGTTTTATATTTTTAGCTTGGGAAGAAAATGCTTTATTTTCTTGTAGTTTTCGAAAAAAATTTTATATGTTCAAAAAATGTTTAATATTTTTGGCTTTGGAAAAAAATAAAGTTTTATAAATATATTTTAAATATTTTTAACGTTCGAAATATGTTTTATATTGTTCGCTTTTGAAAATTTTAAGTTTTTAATATTCGAAAATTTTTTTGCTAAAAACTCTTATAATTCAAAAGGGAGTATATGAAATAAATTTTAAAATATTTAAATTTTTTTTTAGAAAATCTTACAAAGTTCGAAAAATATATATAAAGAAATTTTTAAATGTTCGAAAAATTTTCCATACAAAAATATTTTAATGTTCAAAATATGTTTTATATACTTAGCTTAAAAATAATTTAAGCTCTTAACATTCAAAGAGGATTCTATAAAAAAAATGTTTAAATAAACTAACAAAGTTAGTAAAATAATTATAAAGAAATTTTTATATGTTCGAAATTTTTTTTTTTTTTTTAAATATCTTAATGTTCGAAAGATGTTTTATATTTTTAGCTTTGGAGGAAAATAAAATTTTTAAGTTTAGTTTTCTGCTAAAAACTTTTAAAAATCAAAACGGATTCTATGAAATAAATTTTAAATGATTAAACTACATTTTAAAAAATCTCACAAATTAAAAAAAAAAAATTATCAAAAAAATTTTAAGTCTGGAAAGCTGACTTATAAACTCCACTTAATGAATACATTAATAGTTTTCTATAAAAATATTTTAAAGTACAAAATATGTTTTAATTTTTTAGCTAAGGAAATTAAAAAAAAATATTTAAATAAAAAAAACTTTTAAGAAGAATTTTATTTATTTTTTTTTTTTGTTACTTCAGGATAATTTCACAAAATTTTTTCCCCTAAATCTTTGACTTTTAAAAATTTATCAACATTTTTATATATTAAGGTTTTTATTGCGGAATTTGACACATATTATGTTCGTAGATTTTTTTTTTTAATTTTTTATTTCAATACTTTTTTTTATATAGCGGCTTTTAATTTATTTTAAAAATACAAAATATTTTATTTTCATTAAGTAAAAAAATAATAAAATTCTTGTTTAATAGTATTAAAAAAAATGGCCCTTTAAACTTGCAAAATAAATGACACCACTTCAATTGAATTAAATGAGAAAATAATCTTTAAGAAGCCAATGAAATAAAGAAGAAAATGTCTTAAGCTGAAAACAACGAAGACTAAGACTTAATAAGAAAAAATAAAAAAGAAAATCTGCAACTAGAAATGCATCTGTATAAAGGATTTAAGAGGATTTCATGGCTAGTGCTTTATGTCAATGACAGAAAAGCGCAGAAAATTATTTTTATTGTTACTTTTCTTTCATTAGAGGTTTTTATGGCATAAACAATGCAAAGAAAGAAAGGGCTCTTAGAAAACAGTTTCTTTTAATTCTTGTAATTATTCTTTAATAACGGAAGGCAGCATGAAATGATACAACTAAACTGAATAGAAAAGATAAATTTTATAATATTTGTACTTGAAATAAATGCTGATGACAAAGGAAAACTGTTGTAAACTCTGTCTAACAAACATTCAGTCATGGCTAAAGAATTATTAGAGAAAGAGAAGAGAAAAATAAAATATTGTAACGAAATAATGAGCAAAAAAGAAAAATATTAAATTATTATTTATCTCAAAAGTAAACAATACCATTCTTAGAGAATTAAATAAAATTAATTCTATATTTTTTTTAATTACAAGTGTGTTCCAATATGTGGGTGTATGTTTGATGAGTTGAACAATCCAAAAAAAGTAGAAATATTAAATCTACAGCGTAATAAAATTAAGAAATTAAAGCATCATGACATCATTTTCAATTTTATTACTTAGTGAAAAAAAATCTCAGTTTAATTGTGTGGTACAGTTGAAGACGAGACGCAAAAGATTTTTTGGAACATTAAAACTTTGCAACAAACTTTCTTATTATCTAAAAAACAATTTTTTTAATATCTTTTAAACATTTATTATTTTCTTTCTAATTTCTATTTTATAAAATTTTAACAAGAAATGTGTTTTTCGAATATTGTAAATTTTTTCTCATAATAACTCGAACATCAAAATTTCTTTTAAGAGACTTTTTTTAATTTTAAAATTTTTATAACTTTAAGCGTTTTAACCAATAAGAATGCATTTTTTTATATAAAAAGTTTTTCGAACATACCAAATCTGTTGCTTCGAAAATATTTCATTACTACTTATTTTATCTTAAAAAAATAAAAGAATATTTATTTATTATTATTTATTTATTTATTATTTATTATTTATTTACAAAAATATAAATAAATTGGTTTAAAATAACTTTGTTGATGCAAAAAAAAAATTTTTATGAATATATTTATTATAAACACAATTTTATTTCGAATTTTTCGAAATTTAAAATTCCAAAAAAAATTTTTTTAAGTAAGAAATTATATTCAAAGAACTTTTTATATATTTTGGAACTGAAATTTTTTTAATATAAAAAAGTGTGGTTTTTAAAATTTTTGTGAAGAGAACATCGAAAGTTTCGAAAATCAAAAACTTTTATAGAAATTTAATGAGTGAGATAAAAGTATTCACGAAAACATTCCATGCTCGTTTTTTTGCTCTATGAAACCATTTCGAATCCTACAAAAAGTTTTTCGAACTTAAAAATTTTTTTACTTTAATTTTTTTTTATAAAATCAGGAGTTGAACTGTGGATTTTATAAATGAATTAAAATTGATTTTCGGCATAACTTCATTTATTATTTTTTTAAATCTTAATTTTTTATCTTAATACATAACCAGAACGCAAATATTTTGATATAAACAGTCTCTCCAGGAACTGCACCTTCGTATAGGAAGTGGTAAACCCTGAACAGGATATTAAATTATTAAAGATTATATATATATTTTATAATTTGTTAAATAAATTGCATTTTTATAAAAGCCTGTTGAGAAAAAACGTGCGCGTGCGTCTTTAATTATAACCTCACTTTTTTTGAAAAAAGAAAATCTGCTCGCACACAGATGTTCCCCCTTCGAGATAAACTAATAAACTGTCATTTATTATTTTACCTTCTAATAATTTTTAGAAAGAAAAATTATTTATAAATGTATGCGAAAGTTTTTCAAAGAAAGCAAGAAAAATAAAACATAAGCAGAATGGAATACTGCATTTTCGCTACATCCTTCAGTAGCATTCCTCGCATCATCTACCTTCGGTTGTGTGCATTGTAAACATCATCTATTTAACCAAATAATTTAAACAATATTTTTTTGGTTAGACGAAGTCCACGCACAAGCAAAAACATTATTTAAAAAATTTTTCAAAGGAAAAAATTTTTTTTACTGAGAAGTTTTGAAATATTCTAAATTTTTTACAAACAAAATTTTTCGAAAGTTGAAAACTTAAGAGTTTTTCCAACTAACATTTCATTATTAAGATTTTAACGTTAGTAAGCGGATATAATGTACCGTTAAAATTGTTCTTAATATCAAAAATTAATATTTAAAAAAGTTTTATTTGTTTTTTATTTTTTTTTATTTTAAAAATCAATGTTAATTTTGTTATTTTCAAGTAACAAAAAATGTATAATTTAATAAACAAAAGCATAATGTTTACGCTTGATTGTGATAATTGAATATTGTGATAATTGAAAACACTAATAAATAAATAAAAGAATTTACCTGACAAGAAAACAGCAAACAAGCAAACAGCCACTTCTGACAAATAAATGTTTTAATTTAAAAAAAAAAAATTTGCACAATGGAGCTAATAAAATATTTCAACTGTTATGTTGTAACAATTAATCACAAATTTAGAGGCCAAAATTTCATATAATTTTAATAAAAAAAAAAAAAGTTTCTTTCTTTAATTTTTATAGTTTTGTTATATTGAACCAAAACAAAAATCCAATGTTAAGCTGATTTATTATTTGTGACCATTTCTTTTAACATTCATTCCCACTGTTTGTTTGCCATTAATTGCGTTGCTTGCTAAAGTGTTTTATTTTTATTGTTGTCTATTTGCTATCAAGTAGTGTTGAAGCAGTCATCAAAATTATGTTTTACTGAACTTGACTGAATCAAGTTTTTTCAACTTTATAAATTATTTATAAAAATAAATGTGTAAATAGTAATAAAATGTGACATAAAATATTTTTAGAAGTAGCATGTGCTCAATGAACTACCATTCAAGCGTTAGAGCCAAACTTACAATTTTCAATGAACTTGACTTTGCCAACTAAGAGTTTCGATAAGAAGCCGCTCCTCGAAAAGCAATGAATTCAAAACAAAACAATTCCTTTTATATCAGTAAAAAGTTAATCAAATAGTTTTTTTTAATATGGCCGCTTTAAATATCTTTTTAAAATATTCAATAAAATATAGAAAATATATTAATTCAGTTTCATTCTTCACCTCGTTAGCATTTTAAAGACAACGTATAACAACAACACACGTTGCGACAGTACAAGCATTTATTAATTCGTTTATTTATTTTATTTTGCATTGTATTAATAGCAAATAAATTTATAAGCAAATCAAGGTTAATGGTTTTAGAACTAAACTAAGACTTGGCTGTTGAAACTTAAATAAAAACTATATTTAAGCTTTAAGCATTAAGATTAAAAACCAAATTGTAAAGCAAAAATAAATATTTAAAAAAGAACTACAGAAAAATTGTATGTTCGAAAAAAGTTTATAGAAATTTTTAGTATTCGAAAATATACAAAAAAAGTTAAAAAAAAATTATTTTATTATTTCATGTTCGAAAATTTTCAATTTTCGAAAATTATTCCAAATACTTAAAAAGTTATATTTTCAGACATTAATCACTTAATTATTTTTAATTTAGTATTTAAAAAAATAAAATAAAGTTGAAAAAAATAGTTAACTATACAATGTTCGAAAATTTTCAATATTCGAATATTATTCAAAATACTTAAAAAGTTGTATTTTCAGACATTAATCACTTAATTATTTTTAATTCAGTATTTCAAAAAATAAAATAAAGTTGAAAAAAATAGTTAACTATACAATGTTCGAAAATTTTCAAAATTTCGAAAATTATTCGAAATACTTAAAAAGTTATATTTTCAAACATTAATCACTTAAAAGATTTTAATATTTAAAAAAAATTTTGAATTTTAAATTTTCAAAGTTCGAAAAATAATGTTTATGATGTTCGATAAAATTATACAATCTTGTTCACCAGGAAAAAATTGGACATACATTTATTTTCAACAAAGAATAATATTCAGTCATTAGGATACAAATAGCATTTTCGATTTTTGCTTTAAAGAAATTTTAGTCTAATTTATAAAACTATTTTCTAAGTTACATTGTAAAATTCTTGAGCAAAAAATTCTTTATTAATTTATACTTGCCAAAAATTATATATAAAAAATAATATTTTATATAAAATTTACAAGAATCCGAGAATATTATTTGGCATAGAAATATTAATCCTCGAATATGTTTTTCTATAAAAAATTTTATATTAAAAAAAAATGTTATCAATAAACCTAAATCGAAAAATTCGAAATGGTCGAATAATTTCGTTACAGAAAATTTTCAGAAAAAAAAAATTTGTACGTGTATAAATTTTTATTGTTCAAAAAAATATGTAATTGTAAAAAATATGCGAAAATAGCTATTTTTTCTGAAAAATAAAATTTTTGAGCATAGATTTTCAAACGAAAAAAAAAATGCTAAAAAAAACTGCTTTTTTATATAAAAACGAATTCTTAAATTTTAGATTCAACATTTTACCGCTTTATATAAAATTAAATTAAAATTTTTGCCAATATAATACAAACTTTGAATAGTTTCTTATTTAGTTTTTTTTATTTTCTTTTAATTGCTTTGACATTTTTGTTAATTGCGTTCTTAATATTTATTAATTTCATTACCCACTTTAAAAGATCAGTTTTGTTTTTTGTCGGTTTATTAACTTGTCATATGAGTCTTGGCTGGCTGGCTTAATTAAGAATGCATAATTTGCGCTTTTGTTGAATACTAATTAAGGTTGAAAAACAAACGAATAAAAATATGTTTTAATTAAAGTTAACAAATATACAATTTAAATGTCAATGACTGCAAAATGGTGAGTAAGACATTTTAAAAACTAAAATCGAAAACAAAAGTTCTGCCTAAAAGAAATGTATAACAGCGTCTAAATTCACAAAAAAACAACAACTATTGTAAAAAATGAATAAAAGAATTATAATAAAAATAATAAATAAAAAAAAAATTTTTTTTTGTCAGAAGTGGGATTCGAACCCACGCCCTCAGAGAGGACCAGAACGCTCGCAAACACTTTGTTGAAACAAAGCAAGTTATAACACTTGAGTCTGGCGCCTTAGACCGCTCGGCCATCCTGACATGTGGAACAAGGTGACAAATCTCCTATTTATTATTTAAGTTAAATCCAAATTTTTACTCTAGCTAAAGTTCATGTTTATTCTAATTTCTAAATTTATCAACAATTATTTTTAAAAGTTTTTGTGTTCATTTCTATAATACTAACAAGTTCAACTTATAATTCATTTGAAAATTTAAAATATTAGAATGAAAACTGAAACAAATTTATAATAAAAATATGAACAAAATATTCATTAAAATAAAAAATAAAAATATTTTCGATAGTGGTACTTTAAAGTGCAGCCCAAGGAACATTAATTTTACAGGTAATAGCAGTTCTAAAACAACTACAACAATAAGTAAACAACATTTATTTTATTTTTGTAAAATATATTTTCAGATGTCAAATCAACTGAAGCACAGTGGTTTGAAAACAATTTTTTTTAACAAAATTCGGTATAAAATTTGACATCTGAAAACGTAAACAAGTTAGTCAACTGATCTACTGCCACTACCTTGGTGCCTTGGTGCAGCCTATAAAATACTTTAAAAATATATTTTTCAAAAAAAAAAAAAATATTTTTTCCAAAAACTAATATTTTTAAGATTAAAGTGAAAATTTCAACCTCCGCCTAGAAAACTTGACATACTCCATGGGAACAAAGCAGGGAAAACCGTCAAATAGATCGGCCATCATCAAAATTTGCATGGTGCCTTCATTAATACTCTCAATTCCTTAATTATATCAAGTAAAATATAATACGAGAATTATATTCATTAATATTATTATTTATTTATTTAATTTTTTTTTATTTTTAAAAATTACTTGTTTAGGCTAATAATTTTTTTGTAAATATTTTAATTTTCTCAGTACATGAATTTCTTCTTAAAATAAAAAATTTAAGACAAATATTAAAATATAAAAAATTTTGTCAGAAGTGGGATTCGAACCCACGCCCTCAGAGAGCACCAGAACGCTCGGAATACTTTGCTGAGAACAAAGCTAGTTTTTACACTTGAGTCTGGCGCCTTAGACCGCTCGGCCATCCTGACTTACAGTATTTTCTACGAAAATATGAAACATGGCACACAAGAGAAAGTAAAACAACAACAAATATTTCCCATTTACTTGTTCGCAATCATTCTCGATGAATTTCTTTTCTTACACACATAATCACTTTTTTTGCTGCTTGTTAACAAATATAGATTTTATTTATATTTGGAAAGTTTTCACTTGTGCACACACAGTGTGCTTTTCTTAACAATTTGTTTACTTTTTTTTCAGGCATGGAAAACTGAATTTTTTTGAAGCATTACAGAGAGTGAACCTGTAACATTGGATCCTAATTCAAACTATTGTATGCCAGCAATCACTTTGCCCAGATAATTGAAGAAAAAATAGAATCGAATGAACGTAGAATTTAAAAATTGTAAAACTGTAATAGAACAACTGATGATAAGAGAGTTCTTAGGGTTTACAAGGCTTGAACGTTTACGTTAACATTCATAAAAAATAATTCGTCATTAAAAATAACTTTTGCTTTGAAAATAAGTAATGCTACAATTACAATAGTAAAATATTATCCATCCCTGCTTTAATGGTAATTTTATTATACTTTAGATTTTAATATTTTTTATTTAAAATCTAAGAAATTTTAATGCGCTTTTAATTCATTGAATCAAAAACAAATTTATGGCCTAAAAGTTAACGACAATAATATAAAAACAAATTTTAATGATTTAAAAAAAAGTTTTTAGTACCAGACAAAAAATTGGTAATATGAAATGCTCAGAATTTTTTTAATAGTTTACTTAACAAACTGATAAAAACATATTTTTATCAGTTTGTCTATCATTCAATAAATTCCAAAATGCACAAGTTAAAGTTTTCTTTATATTCCAATTTTTTGGAAAAAGGTCGACAGAGAAATAATGTTCCGAAATCTTGTTTTTCTATGGGACAAGAAATAGAATCAAAGAAACTCCTGCAACGTATTGATAAGGCATTCTTTCGGCACCCAGTGGTTTTAATAGCCGACCACTATTTTCAACTCATTTATCAATAAATTGCTAGGCGGTGATTTTGCAAGTTTTAAAAAGACTTTCTGATTTTTCTTCGCCTAGCAAAATACGAAATAAACTATAAAGCTTCTATTTTACTTTCTTTCGGCACCCAATGGCTTTTAAGGCCAACCACTGTTTTTTGCTCATTTAACAAAAATTTGCTTGGTTGTAATTTTGTATATTTTTAAACAGACTTTCTTAATTTTCGTTGTAAAGCAAAATACCAAATTTATTTTTAAACTTTAAATTTTCTTTCGGCACCCGTGGCTTTGAAAGCCGATCACTGTTTTCAACAAACTTAACAAAAATTTGCTTAATATTGGATATTATTTTGTTGTTAAGCGCAAATCTTCAGAATTTTTTAGTTTAAATTGCAACAATTTTTTTTATTCTTTTATTTCAAAACATTTCCTTATTAGCATTAAAACTTTAAAAGCCATAAATTTTATTAGTTAATTATGTTTAATTTATTATAAATTGTTCAAATATTTTCTTTACTTCAAGTCACGCAAATCACGAATGTATTAAATTAAGTTTCTTTTATTATGATTGTGTATAAAAAAGCCAAGATTTTGTAATCCAAAAATTGTTTATAAAATGATTTAACGTTGGCTTAATTAACGCCATGAAATTTTAAGCCATAAAATAGTATAAAAGCAGTTTTCCAAGACAATAAAAAAATGCCGTAACATATCGAATGAAAAATTGCTTTAGCGAAAATGTCTAATGGTTAAATAAATGATAAATTAAGATGGAAAAACAAAAATAAAGCTAAAAATAACATTTAAATAAAACTACAAATAAAGGGCTTAATATCAAATTTGAGTCAATTAATTGCAGAACACTTTCAAAAGGAGTTAGAATGGATACGAAAAGGAAATTTGTTTTTAAGTTATAAAATTATTAAAATTTCGATTTGCAAATTTATGCTCTAGGGCGCTAGACTCAAGTTTTACAACTTGCTTTGTTTAACAAAGCCTTTCCAGCGTTCCCGTCCTCTCTGCGGGCGTGGGTTTGAATCCCACTTTTGACAAAGATATTTTTCTCTTCAAAAGCTTGAAAAACACAGCTCTTGTAAATTTTTCCATAAAGTTGACATGGAGGATTTAATTGCAGCTTTTTATCATTTTAATTAACTTTGTGTTCAATTTAATTAAAGTTTTTGTACAAATATCAAATGATAATATTTGTGCAGCAATTTTCTTGGCGGTCAGAATAGCCGACCGCTCAAAAGCGTTAGACTCTAGTATTAAAAATGCTTTACATCAACAAAGCCTATCGAGCAACTTGGTTCTCTTTGAGAGAGTTCATAACTGCTCCATATTAAAATGTTGATCATATGTAATTGCTATAAATGATTTTTTTAAGAGAAGTAGCACCTCAGGCATAACCTTTAAAGTTATTTTCGTAACCGTACTACATTCTTTAGGAAATGGATATATAAGAGATAAGACATGTGTTGAAAGGAGAAAGATAGATATAACCATTTTATTGGTTATTTTACTTCGCCGGCGAATATGCCATGAAGAATATAAATTTAGTAGCAAAAGAAGTTTTTATCATTTCAATTAATTATTTGTTCAATTTTATTAATTAATATTCTTATTTTAATACAAAGCTGTTCTATTTGCTAACTGTTTTACACGTCAGGATGGCCAAGCGGTCTAAGGCGCCAGACTCAAGTGTAACAACTTGCTTTGTTTGAACAAAGTGTTTGAGCGTTCTGGTCCTCTCTGAGGGCGTGGGTTCGAATCCCACTTCTGACAAAAACTTTTTTGCAAGTGCCTTTAAAAATTCGCTTTTTTCTACATTTCCATTTTAGGAAATAATAACTATTAAAGTCATTTCACAAGACGGCATTTTGCATGAAACTAGTTTCATGAAATTTTTGTTTGTAGGCAAGACGCAAGGCTTAGATTTTGAGGGGTTTTTTCCACTTGCTTTGAGTACGTTCGCTGCATATGACTTGTTGTTAAAGTTTTATTTGAAATAACACAAACAATTACAGTAAGGAATATAAAATTAAAAGCGAAATGAACAAATTCCAATATCATTAAAAATTTCATAGTATAGGACGCGAAGAAACTCGCTGAGATTTTTAAACATGAAATAATGGCACGTGTAACTCTGGACTTGCTCTTTTAAATTTTTATCATTTTAATTGATCTTTTGTCCAGAGCTTTTTCGTTAATTCTGAGGTCTTGAGTTCGAATCCCACTTCTAACAAAATACATCAAGAGAGAGGAGAGAGAGAGAGAGGGAAAAACACAACTGTGTCAAAGTTATGCTTAAAAAAGCATTTGTAATTAAAAGATATTTTTGCCAACTTTTTATAGTCATAGGCTCATCATAAGTTATAAAAAGTGTCACTACAAATCTTCTATATAAAATATTCACATCAAAACTATTACTTATTTGTTTAAAATAACATAAAAATGGCATTTAGCTTTTAATCCCCCTTTTGTGATGTAAATAGGAAGTGTCAACGAACGTTTATAACAAAATGAAACTAAAAACCACAAATAATGACTTTAAATACTTATCATTACCTATTAACGTATAAAAAAAATAATATAATATAATAACAGAAAACAAGAAAATCCTATTATGACCACTTAAAGAAAATAATCACTTGCAAAAAACGAAGACATTAAACAATTATTACAAAGACCATAGAAAACATTATGTGATATTATCAATATATATCACATTTTTTAAGTCTCAGATTTAAAGCTGTTTTGCAAAATTTAAGATGGTCAACATTCATGGTGTACAATACAGTTTCTTTTATAACACGCCTTGACTTTTTGTTTAAAAAATTAATTAACTTGCTATTTTGTAATATATTCGTTTTTTTTTATAAAACTATTTCTTCATGTGCATTTTCTAAAAAAAAAACAAATATTTTTTATTTTTTAATTTTTTTTAAGATTTTTTTTGTAATAAAAATTAAATTTTTTAAATGTATTTTTTTATGAAAAATACTATGACTGTAAGTGACTTTTTGTAGAAAAAATAAAGAAAAGTGAAATGAAAAAACAAACATTTAATATTAACAGCAAGAAAAATACAACAGCATCCTAATTGCACCAGATAAACATCCATGATCTTCCATCGATAAATATTTGGCTTTGAAGTAGACGTTAACTACAATGGGGACGATTGACCGTGCTTAAAGTTATCATACAATATCGACTTTTCATCGCCAGGTACAATGCGATGCAAAAACAATTAATTTTTTATATTTCAACATCTTAAATTTCTTATAAAAAAGTGACTTTTCGGTAAAAATGTGTCATTTTAGTAAAAAAAAAAGTGTACAAGTGACTTTTTGGCGAAAAAGTGACTTTTAGCTGGAAAAAAGTGACTCTGATGAAAAAAGTGTCTTTTTGATAAAAAAAAAAGTGACCCTGATAAAAGAGCGTCTTTTTGATAAAAAAAGGACTATTTGATGAGGAAGTGATTTTTTGATGAAAAAGTGACTTTTTTATGAAAAAGTGAGTTTTTGATGAAAAAGTGACTTTTTGATGAAAAAGTGACTCTAATGAAAAAAGTGACTTTTTGATGAAAAATTGACTTTTTAATGAAAAAGTGACTTTTTAATGAAAAAGTGACTTTTTAATGAAAAAGTGTCCTTTTGATGAAAAAGTGACTTTTTAATGAAGAAGTGAATTTTTGATGAAAAAGTGACTTTTTTATGAAAATGTGACTTTTAGCTGGAAAAAAGTGTCTTTTTGATAAAAAAAAAAGTGATTATTTGATAAAGAAGTGACTTTTTGATGAAAAAGTGACTTTTTGATGAAAATTTTACTTTTTGCTAAAAATTTGACTTTTTGATGAAAAAGTGGCTTGTTAATGAAAAAGTTACTTTTTAACGAAAACTTTTTTAATGCAAAAGTGGCTATTTGATGAAAAGGTGACTATTTGTTGAAAAAGTGACTTTCTGCTGGAGAAAATGACTTTTTGGTGAAAAGTAATTTTCTATATAGAAAGTGACTTCTTAATGATAAAAATGACTTTTAGCTGGAAAAAGTGAATCTGATGAAAAAGTAACTTTTTTTTATTAAAAAAAGTGTCTTTTTGATTAAAAAGTGTCTTTTTGATTAAAAAGTGACATTTTGATAAAAAATTACTATTTGATGAAAAAGTGACTATTTGGTAAAAAAGTTATTTTCTGTTAAAAAAAAGTAAGCTTTGCTTTTTTTTAAAGTATTAAAATAATTCACTAAGAAGAACGGTATTAAAATTAATATGGTGTAAATTTTTTCGTAAGCCATCATGCATTAAATATAATTTATGCTTTTGAAATATTAATACGAGTATAAATTTTTTTTAGAAAAAAAATACATGCAATAAAAGTTTGCTAAACACAAATAACTTTAAATATTTAAACAAAAAAAATTTCTGCAACAATTTATTGATTATTAGTGAGAACAATGAACCGTTTTAAAAAAGAAGACAAACTAGAGGGGCAAAAGGAGCATGAAGTGCAAAGTAAATATGATAAACAAACTGAAAAAATGCTCTAGATTTTTTGCAATTTTTTATATATCTGTATCGTAGTAAATTTGAACATTAGCTTTTAAAACTAAACAATATACAATCATTTTTGTTGTTTTATGTTTTTTTAGTTGTTGCTTTTCTGTGTAGACAATTGCAAGTGCACCTTGCTGCAGAGAAAAACATCTTTATCTGTAAATGTACAAATCTGTTAACATGTTAGAAAAATAAGCAGACTTTTAAAATAATGAAGACTTTTTTACTTATTTAAACTTTAAAAAAAAATATTCTCTTCACCAAAACAAAGTATTTTTCCAACAAACATATTTTTATAAAAAGTATATTTTTTTTTTAATTTTGGGTTGAAGTGATATAAAATATAAAAAAAACACTTCCAGAATAAAAAGTATTTTAAACCCGAACTTTTTCACTACAAATTACCTCGAAATCGATAATCTGCTCTGCTCCTTCATAAAAAAATACACGAAACATTTATTTTTTTTTTCATCAAAAAGCGACTATGCCATCAAAGAGTAATTGTAAGCAACATTTTATTATCTCAACAATACATCACTCTGTCACATTAAAATAATTGTTTTCTATTTCTAGCATTTTTATTTCGAAGTAAGAACTATTAAGAACTTTTCATCTTTTTTCACATGCTGTTTTACAATTTATTTGCAGTTGCCTTTCTATTTTCTATGGCAATGTCATTTTTAAAATAAAATATTATAGAATAACGAAAAAGAGACCTTAATACACAAAACCCATCATCAAATATTCCTTTGCTCTTAACTAAACAAACATCTATTATGAAATGTTTTTCCCCGCGGTTTAGTGGTCGATATTTTGAACAAACGAAAACACAATGGAATAAAGCAAAGGGAACTAAAAAAATTACCAGATTTATTTGTTGTACTGTTTTATATCACATTTATATTGCAACAAAAAATCTTTTGTATGCAGATCAAAACAACAATTTCACTGTATTTTTTTTGTTATTATAATTTTCATCAGTTCTAATGCATGAATGTTAGGATAGCAAAAAAGAAACTGATTGGATATGTAACAAATATTAGAATTAAATTATGCGAAATGCATTATTTTGATTTGAAAAAAATGTAAAAATTGCAATTATATTATTGTGTTACAAATAAGCAGGGTCATTCATAAAAAAGACAGGGTTTAACAAAAAAGAAATACTGAAGATTTTTTTAAAACTAGAAGCAAATTTTAATAAAGAGACTACGAAATTTTTTAAAGCATTTTTACACTAAAAACAAGCTTTTATTTTGGGCCATATCTCTAGTAAAACATTTAAAAGGTTATAAAAGCGAAACGATTACCACACATTTTTTCAATTAGCTTTTATCAACAATAAAACCATCTTTATTTTTTATATTCGTTTGACTGATTATATTTTCTCAAAAAAAAAAAAAAAACACTGCCTTTTAAACCACCCTATAACACTGCATCAAGTATTATAATTTTCATATGTAATTGTTTGTTTTTCATGTCATGTTAATAAGTTATTTTAACATATTTTTTTCAGATTTAATATCACTTTTTCATGTTTTAGTAATTTATGTGACTGAAAATTATTGCTTGTGTTACGAAATTAAAAACAATATTGGCTTTAACACTTGATATTATTTTTTTGCAGAAATATTTTAATTAAAATAAATATATAACTCTTGTCAAAGGAAAAACGTAATAAATAAAAAATATCACATCAATCATCAGCAGTTTGTTTGGAGTACAAATTCCAATATTATACCAGAGGAGATAAACAGTCTTCTCTTATACTTAAGTACGTATACAAAAATCTCTTATACTAGGGGAGAGAAATATTATATTATTGTAATAGCGCAGGTCGACAGTCTTCTTGATAAAGAGAGTTATAGACGTTTTTCTTTTTCTACTACTAGATAAATAGAACTCTTTTATACCAGAAAAGGCAACCCGTGTATTATTATAATAGAGTACGTAAACAGACGGAATACTACAGAGTCCCCATTTATTCAATAATTTTTTATAGACAATATTCTCGTATACTAGAGCACAAAGACAGTCTTCTTTTATACAGTATAACGAAAATGTTCGCTTATACGACCGTAGATAGTCTGCTCTTATACTAGCATGGCAAGCTTTCTCCTATACTTCTTATAACGGGCTAGACAGTCTCCTCTAATAATGGATAAATAGACAGCGCCAACTCTTATACCAGAGCGGAAGTCTACTCCTATACTAAACTTATACTAGAGTGGGCAGCCAGTCTAATCTTGTAATAGAGTAGGCAGTCAGTCTACTCTTATAATAGAGTAGACAGTCTGTTTACACTTATACTGTAGTAGACAGTCAGTCTACTCTTATACTGGAGTAGACAGTCAGTCTACTCTTATACTGGAGTAGACAGTCAGTTAATTCTTATACTACAGTAGACAGTCAATCTACTCTTATACTGGAGTAGACAGTCAGTCTTCTCTTATACTTGAGTAGACAGTCAGTCTACTCTTGTAATAGAATAGGAAGTCAGTCTACTCTCTTAATAGAGTAGACAGTCAGTTTAGTCTTTTACTGGAATAGACCGTCAGTCTACTCTTATACTGGAGTAGATAGTCAGTCTACTCTTATACTGGAGTAGACAGTACGTCTATTCTTATACTAGAGTAGACAGTCAATCTACTCTTATACTGAAGTAGACAGTCAGTCTACTCTTATACTGGAGTAGATAGTCAGTCTACTCTTATACTGGAGTAGACAGTCAGTCTATTCTTATACTGGAGTAGACAATCAATCTACTCTTATACTGGAGTAGACAGTCAGTTCTTATACTATAGTAGATAGAAATCTCTAATACTAGAGTGGGTAGTATTCTGTTATGCTAGAGTGAATAATATTCTCTTATACTAGAGTAGATAGCCTGCTCTTAAACTAGGTTAGAGTTACTGCCCACTCTTATACATTAGTAGGCAGTAGTATAAGAGTGGACGGTCATCGTTTTATTAGTTTAATAGAGTAGACAGTCAGTCTTCTCTTGCATAAGAGTAACAGTCTGCTTATATTCCAGATTGGACAGTCTACTCTTATACTAGAGTGGACAGTCTACTCTTATACTAGAGTGGACAGTATACTCTTATACTAGAGTGGACAGTCTACTCTTATACTAGGGTGGAGAGTCTACTCTTATATTAGAGTGGACAGTCTACTCTTATGCTAGAGTGGACAGTCTACTCTTATACTAGAGTGGACAGTCTACTCTTATACTAGAGTAGACAGTCTACTCTTATACTAAAGTGGACAGTCTACTCTTATACTAGAGTGGACAGCCTACTCTTATACTAGAGTGGACAGTCTACTCTTATACTAGAGTGGACAGTCTACTCTTATATTAGAGTGGACAGTCTACTCTTATATTAGAGTGGACAGTCTACTCTTATACTAGAGTGGACAGTCTACTCTTATACTAGAGTGGACAGTCTACTCTTATACTAGAGTGGACAGTCTACTCCTATACTAGAGTGGACAGTCTACTCCTATACTAGAGTGGACAGTCTACTCTTATACTTGAGTGGACAGTCTACTCTTATACTAGAGTGGACAGTCTACTCTTATACTAGAGTGGACAGTCTACTCTTATACTAGAATGGACAGTCTACTCTTATATTAGAGTGGACAGTCTACTCTTATATTAGAGTGGACAGTCTACTCTTATATTAGAGTGGACAGTCTACTAGTATACTAGAGTGGACAGTATACTCTTATACTAGAGTGGACAGTCTACTCTTATACTAGAGTGGACAGTCTACTCTTATACTAGAGTGGACAGTCTACTCTTATACTAGAGTGGACAGTCTACTCTTATACTAGAGTGGACAGTCTACTCTTATATTAGAGTGGACAGTCTACTCTTATATTAGAGTGCACAGTCTACTAGTATACTAGAGTGGACAGTATACTCTTATACTAGAGTGGACAGTATACTCTTATACTAGAGTGGACAGTCTACTCTTATACTAGAGTGGACAGTCTACTCTTATACTAGAGTGGACAGTCTACTCTTATACTAGAGTGGACAGTCTACTCTTATACTAGAGTGGACAGTCTACTCTTATACTAGAGTGGACAGTCTACTCTTATACTAGAGTGGACAGTCTACTCTTATACTAGAGTGGACAGTCTACTCTTATACTAGAGTGGACAGTCTACTCTTATACTAGAGTGGACAGTCTACTCTTATACTAGAGTGGACAGTCTACTCTTATACTAGAGTGGACAGTCTACTCTTATACTAGAGTGGATAGTCTACTCTTATACTAGAGTGGACAGTCTACTCTTATACTAGAGTGGACAGTCTACTCTTATACTAGAGTGGACAGTCTACTCTTATACTAGAGTGGACAGTCTACTCTTATACTAGAGTGGACAGTGTACTCTTATACTAGAGTGGACAGTGTACTCTTATACTAGAGTGGACAGTCTACTCTTATACTAGAGTGGACAGTTTACTCTTATACTAGAGTGGACAGTCTACTCTTATACAAGTGTGAACAGTTAACTCTTATACTAGAGAAGTAGGCATTTTCTTTTTATCCTAAAATAAGTCTTGCACATACAGTCTCTTTTTATACTACAGTCCACAATAAAATTTTTGATGAAATGACAAAATGTTCATAAAAAAAACACTTAACAAAAATATAATGCTTAAAATAATGTCACTTCATTTTAAAGTCGCGTTATTTCTTTTTAAAGCAAAATGTGCGAATTTACAGTTTCCCTGGGGAATTCTACTGAAAGCTGTTGCTAATTTTAAAACAATATTTTTTCTAAAACGAACACTTTTTAAAACCCCCGTTCTCATGATTTATTACTTGTTTGTTTTCAAAATTTTTTGCTGTCCCTAAAATACCTTTAAATTTGTCCTTATTGTTGAAACTACCATTAAGTATTATATTTAATAGCTGTTTATTATGTGACAGTAATAATAACATTTACTTAAGAGCTTTTTTTATTATGCTTCAGTAAAAATAAGAACATCCTGTTTAAAGACGAAGAACAAAAAAGAAGGTGTCCTTCGAACTACAATACAATAAAGAAAATGTTGTTGCCAAAAAGGAAATTATAGTTTATGTAAAAAATGTACTCTTCTTTTGTATGTTTGCCATAATCATGCTGGTTTCTTCATGTCAGCGTATTAAACTTATATAGTGGTAACATAATTTGAAAGGAACTGCTACCTTTAATACACAGGTAATATAAATAGGTTAATATACTTTGCGGCACCAGATGACATATTTGTGTCTTATAAAATAGATATCTCTTATACAAAGTAAAATTTTTTTCTGTTATATTGAACGGGCAATGAAATCATCTTCTCGTATACTCCATTAAATGGGTTGAGCAAATCTTACTCTTATACAGAAGTTAAAAATCTTATATTAAAACTTAACCAGCAGCATTTTCGACTAATGAAAGTGAATATTTTCTAAACCCATGACCTATGTCACAAGTCACTTAATAAACTTAATATATACTTTCTTTCTACAATGAATAGTACGGCAACAACCTTTATTTCTTTTGCGAGCGCTCATATTTTTTCATTGTTCTCTTAATTTATTTTTTTTTTTCGGTGTTCTAAGTGGGTACTTTTTATTTTTAACAATAAACTAGTTTGTTTGGCTCTATAGAAATTTGATGTTAGAAAGTTTTGTACACAACTTGTTGTACGTATTTAACAGAAATTCAATATGCTGCTGCTACTATTGAAAACAAAAATGTGAAAAAAAAGGATAATGAAACTAAATACAAGCTGTTGCTGTTATATGATGTACTTGATTGTCATAATTTAAGTTTTTTGTTCTCATTTTTCGTAGTTTCTTATGTAAAAAATTTAAAGCTTCAAAAAAAAAGAAAAAAAAAGAAACTTTAGGGGGATAATCACTTGCTAACATGGCAAATTTAACAAATTGGGAACATAAAAATTGCCAACGATAAAAAGCAAACAAGCATTTGTGTAACGTTGAATAAAATGCAAAAAATAAATGACAGCTTTAAAGGAGGCCAAGGATTTTTATACAATGAGAATGTTGGGGTAAAATAAAACCAAAAAAATAAAAGAAACAAGAGTAAAAGCTACAAAGTAAAGAAATCGATACTTTTAACTTAGCGGTGGTTCAGCGTAAATTATAAAATTCAGACGAAAGCATTTCTTAATTTGAATTATTTTTAATGAAAATAGTTTGAAAATTTATCAACAAGATAATAAAAAGTTTTAAAAAAATGTTCACAATTAAAGCATACTTTTGGGGCTAAAAAGTGTAACATATTTTTAGGGTTTAAATTTGATAAATTAAATTCTTAAATTTTTTTAAAATAATTTTCTTTGAGCTGCGAATTCTATCTGCTTCATATTTCTAAATTTATTTAATGACGTTTAACCCTTTTCAAAAATTTTGTAGCTTGGAAACTTTGTTATCTTTTCACTCTAATCATTAAATATGACATTTTAATTTGTTTTACTTAACGGCAGACAATCGCAATAAAAACTCCAAAAAAAAAGTAAAAATGTAGAGAAAGCAAAAACATTTAAACGTTTGTGCGATAGACAATCCCTTTTTTCGTTACACTTAAACAAAAGTGAATGTCATTTTCATAATTACTGCAGTAAAAGCAAAAAAATAATAAGAAAAATTAAATAAAAATTATAAAATTAAACAGAAATAAAAACAAAAACCTTTAAATTAAATTTGCAAGGGCAAAGAAAAATCTAGACTTTTTTGTACAGTTGTTTACAGTTAAAGTTCCCCAAAAATAGTACAATTATACTTTAATGTAGAGAATACAAATATTGGTTTTTATTGTATAATCATACCCAAACATCATATAACCCAGTTTAGTGATTTTTTTTTTTTTTGGAAAAATATCTCAGAATACAAAATAATTTTCATAAAGCTGTCCACATAATTTATCCACACACTGTCTTTAACTGTTGTATGTTTTTTTCACTTAATATATAATTTTAGCTAAATAACATTTTCAACTCTCTATAGTTTAAATCAAAATCCACACACCTCACTTTCAACTGAAACACACACACAAACACAGAACAAATAGTAGAAAAAAAAAGACATTAAAAATCTTGGCTAATTTAAAAGCAAATCTCCACCATACACAGATAGATAATGACGATGACATGTTGTTTGCTTTGTAAATGGAACTACAAACAAATAATTCTAATATTTATTTTTTTAACATATCAAGTTGCAAACATTTTTGAAATTTAGTTTTTGTCTATAAAATTTTATATTTTTGTTGGCGAATTTTTTTTTTAATACAATACAGCTAACGTGTGTTTTCCGATATACCAGAGTAAGAATATTTCGTTTACATGAATTTCATTCATTAATTATTTGCTACTGAGTTCAAAAGTGCTAAGAGGCAAATAAAAAATGTAGGAGTGTGCGAGGTATGGGAGAGAAATTACAGGTGAAAATTTAAAAAAATATTAATTTAGTTTTCAATAGAAAAAAAAATTAGCTTTAGGGTTTATCAAAAGGGCCACAAAGTTAAGAGCTTGCAGCAATTATGCTCTTTTGTTTAGCTTTGCTATATGTTTCAGGAGGAAAAACTCGTTCGATCAACATTTTAAAGTATTACATAAATGGAAATAGATTTACTGCAAGAAAAAAGAACATAAATGCATTTTAAGATTAACAACAACATACAAATTTTGCTTAAAGACTTTAAGATATTCTTTTGCATAAAAACGCTTAATAAACACTGTTGTTAGTTTGTTTTTATTGTTGTTGTATTGTAACTTAAATTGGTTTATACTTACATTCGTACATAAAATAATTATAAAAAAAAACTTTTAAACAGCGATGCCAGATTTTTTCACATATAAAGTATTTTGGCGTTTTAACTCGCCTATAAATAGAAATCGCATTTTCAAGCGATATGGAAATATAACCAAAACATCTAAGAGAGAGCATGTGTGCGTACAGAAACAATGTATGTGAGCTTAGTAAATTTGACATGAAAAAAATTGCAGATCAAAGATATAGCGATCCAGAAAATAGATTTTATGATGATAGTGTCTTTTTTTCCTGTTTGCTTAAAAACCTAACACATCATTTAAAAATAATTTTTCTTTCCTAAAACTGACTATAGATTGCTCAAATAGTTACGGATACTATTAACATCAAGAAAATTTTTTTAGTTAAAATGTACACCCACAAAACCATCTTTCTTTACGACACTATTTAAAACAAAGTAATATTAAGGTGTACTTATAGTAATGCCACATTGTGTAGTATTTGTGTAAACTTTGAAACTTTTCTTTTTCCACTCTTGACACAAAAACAATCAACTTTAAAATTTCAAAATATGACATTAAAATCTTTCACGAAATACCCTTTACTTCTCTTTTAACCCCTTTATTTAATTTTCTATATCTAGCTAGTCTTTGATATTTATAATTGTAGGCTTCAATTTGACTAATTAAATGTGGGCTGTTATTAAAAATTTCTCTTCAACTCGTGGTACTCTTTTCTTTGCTGCCATTGTTATTTAGCAAAGATTTTAAATCATTCTATTAAATTGCAACATTTTATTACAGCAATGAGAAGAACTACAGTAATTGCATGTTATTTGAAGTAAATTTTAAGTGCTTAATCTTTTAATGGAATTTAATTTATCTAATTGCTTATTCATATTCAAAGAAAGTTTTGCTCTAATAGTTGTAGATAAAGTCTAGCCAAACAGATAGCAAAACCTTTTAAATATTGAAGTCTTTGGGAGATGAGATCAAAGAGGGCAGTAAAAAATAAAAGTCAAAACTATAAGGTTAATTACTTAAATGGACATAAATTTTTTAAAAGCAAGAGAAAAAATTAATTGCTTTGAAAACAAATTTAAATGGTTTAAGCAAACTTTCAATTTTTGTGATATGAAATATTATAAATTCGTAAGATACTACTGTTTAGGAGAAAAGTTCATTGTTGCATTTAATATTTTATATATAAATAGTTCGCCCTTTTAATTGCTATGCAAAAATATATATTAAACGTTGCATACTTTTAGTTGCTTCATAATAATTTCTCCTCTATCAAAGAGAGCTTTGCTTCTTCTAAAAATATTTTTTTTAAATCAAGGTCAAACAAATATAAACTACTGCGCTTAATACCTTGAGGACAAAAAAAAAGCTGCAAAAATTTAAGAAATTTTAGATTTGTTCTTCTAAATGGAAATGCTAAACTAATAATAACTTCAATTATTAAGCGCTGCAAAATTCCTTTGAAAGCTAAGAGAGTTTTGAATTAGCTTTCGTATATTTGATCTTTCTACTGTGTTACAATATTACATTGAGAACAACCTTTGGAGATATAAGATATTTTCAATAAACAGTAGCTTAGCTTAAGGATGTCAAAAGAAATTTTTTTCTAAGCATTCTGAATCTAAAATAGTTTATAGTTTCATTAAATTATAATGATTTCGTTTATGCATACGTAAGCAGCTTAATATACTAATGTATACTTTAAGGGGTTTGTATACTATTTATTCTTACAATCAAAATTAGTTAAATTTTGAAATTAAATTACATAAAGTCTATAAATTGCTGCATACTTTTAGGAACTCAAAAATTATATTTTCTCAAAATCTGAAAATTTGCTTTAAAAATTGTTTTACAAAAAACAAATGCAAACTTTTTTATAATATTATGTTTTATAAAAATAGAATTACATAATTTAAGAATTTTTTTTAATCGAATAAATGTGTGTTTCTTTATCTATTCTACGTTTTTTTCTAAATCTTCGGCATTCAGTTCGGTATTAAATATCAATTAAAACAATCTGTTTTTAATATTATGGAACCTAGCCTATGCTTCAAATATATTTCTTCAAAATGTATGGCTTAAATGTATTTTATTTGCTGCATACCTCTAGGTGCTGTCGAATTTTTTATAACAAAGAGTGTGGATTTTATTTAACTCTTTTAGATGTTTTACTAAACGACAGTCATATTTTGCATAAATATTTTATATTTTTTTTAATAAAATTATACTATTTTAAAAAATATTGCATACTTTAAGGAGCTTTAAAGCTATTTTAATGTTGATAAGAGCCGTATCGAATAATATAAATAAGATTCGGCATACTTTTGGAAGCTTGAACAAATTTTTGTTACCTTCTTACCGTTTAATTTAAGCTGCTTTCAAACTTTAGTCATTAAATCTAGAAAACTTTTTTTTATTTAACTCTCGCGTTTTTATATTTTAAACTTTATTTTTGCAACTATTTCTATCTTTACAAATTCCCTACTGATGTTTATCTGGTTGTTGTATAAATTCGTTTTATCATTATTGCGCTTAAAAACTACCTAAATTTTTTCAAGAATACAAAACGAACCAAAAATCTGCTAACGAAACAAAAATTCCATAAATGTTGCCAAGATAAACTCAAAAAAGAAAAAAATTATTAACTTTACCCCAGCAAAAAATCTTTCTTTTTTGTTTTTCAGCGACAGTTTAAGTTTTTTGTTTTAACCAGTAATTTTCTCGTTATTTAGCTACAAGCAAATATAAATTAAGTTTTTCTTCTTATCATGCTTTCCACTCAAAGTCTATCTCTCGTATTTCTCTCTTATTATTTTTTTGTTTTTCTTTTCATTCATAAAATAAAATTTTTATAATAAAGTTTTCTTTTTATTGAGTTTGGCTAACAAAACTACAAGGTATTAAACTGATTTTATTATAACACACGAAGAATTTTGTAAACAAAAAAAGAGACATAAAGTTTCGCTTTTATAACTTTTAAGTTTAAATAAATAAACATTAAATAAGTCATCTTATTTATTATTTCGAAGTAAAGGGATTTTGAAAATTGTTTATTTTTATTTTAAGAGGAAACAAGTTTTGTTAAAACAAGAAATTAATCATAAACTATTTTAATTACAAAGAAATAAAATAAAAGTCTACTTTTAGGCTCTTAGGAAATTTTCACAAGGATGATAAAGTTTTACACATAAAACCACTTTTATACAACATTAGGGTAATTTTAATTTTCTACCCTATTAAACTTGTAGCCAATTTAAGTAAAATACTAAATTCTAGCCATAAAGTTAAGCCTATTTTAGGGCTCGATTATAAAAAGAAAAGCACCCCACCTTATTTCTAACAACTTTAGGCAAGTGTTTGTTGTTAAATTTTTGTAAAATTTATGTTAATAAAACTAATTAAAACATCAATTATTGCTAGAATTGCAATTACAAGAAAATTGTAATAAAAGTAAAGCATACTTCTGGGGGTGTCATTTTAAAAGAATGTATATTTTTGTTTTGTTAGCTAGTTAGGTGTTTAAATCGAAGCTGTTTTTAACGAACCCAAATTAAAAGCCATTAAATTCAAGCACAAACACGTGGCTGGATTTTAGAAAATAAAAGCATATTTTAAGGGATCATGGAAAGTAAATTCATACTTAAAGTAGATAAGTAAAAAGATGGGGTTTTTTGTTAACGTATAGAAAAATGCGTATGGAAAAGTGCCCAGACACAACAAAGATTTAATAAGGGGGAAATCGGTCTAACAATAATAATATGTTTGCCCCTTGAAAAAACATAATGTGAGAGGATGTTTTATTTCTTTTATATCTTCAGGACATACAGTCAATTATGTCATTTAAATGTGGAGTACTTTACTTCGACTTTTGAACGACATAGAACATCTCAGCGCATTATATGTTTAAGGAGAAACAATATCTAGCAGAATTAAAGCAGCTTGAAGGTATCGAAGAGTGGGAGTTTCTATACAAAGTACTTGAGGTTAAGTCTGCTGTGTAAAAGGTAAGTTTTTCTTGTTTTTCCTTTTTGATGTGGGTTCTATTATGCCTTTAATAAAAGCCTGAGTGAGTGAGTGTTATCAGATTGATGTTTGTTAAAAAACAAAGATTATTATTAGCTAAGTGTTTTATGAAAAATGTATTCAATGAGTTAAAACAGTAGTTCATAAAGAAAACCACAGCATATTTTTATTACAGTAAAAAAAAAAAGATTTATAAAATAGCATATCTTTAAAATTCACTATCTTGCATATTCAATCTTTAACTTGCATATTTATTACAAAGCATAAATTGCATTTAGCAACAAATAGCAAATATATTTGTGTAAAAAATAACTATATTTCTGCTATAGAAAAAGTATTTCAGTTTCGCTGTAGTCAAAATATACTACAGCGTAAATATTAACAATTAGAGCTGCAAAACAATCGATAGTATTGTCGATAACATCGATAGTCGATAGTTTTGATAGTGTGTAACTATCGAGTTTCACTGTAGTCAAAATATGCTACAGCCTAAATATTAACAATAAGAGCAGCTAAACAATCGATAGTACTGTCGATAACATCGATAGTCGATAGCTTTGATAGTATGTGACTATCCGAGTTTCGCTGTAGTCAAAATATGCTACAGCCTAAATATTAACAATTAGAACAGCAAAACAATCGATAGTAGTGTCGATAACATCGATAGTTTTTTTTCGATAGAAACGATAGTATCGATGGTTTTTACAAAAACTATCGAAACTATACTATCGATAGTTTTGATAGTGTGCGACTATCGAGTTTCGCTGTAGTCAAAATATGCTACAACCTAAATATTAACATTTAGAGCAGCAAAACAATCGATAGTACTGTCGACAACATCGATAGTTTTATTTTGATAGTAACGATAGTATCAATGGTTTAAAAAAATATCGGAACTATGCTATCGACAGTTTTTAAGCACACTATCGAAATTATCGAACGTGCCGACTATAAAGATAAATGTAGCGATACATTTTTTCCCTCATACATACAGTACAAATTGTATAGTAAATTCCGAGCTTTTTTAAGCAAATATGAATACAGCAAAACAATTCTTTGATCTAGGAAAATTAAACATATTAGAAAATCAAGTGCACGGAGCTTATTTGTCAAATTGAACTCTAGGAATTTTTTATAAGACGTAGAAAATTTACTTAGTGTAATTTTCTCATTTACGATGAGTTCTGTGAAGAATTTTCAACTGAGAGAATTTGAATAAATTATGTTCACAGTTTAATAGCTTTGTACGTGTCCTTCATTTCTAAATAGGTTTGATTCTCTAAGATTAAAGGAACTGGGCTTGCATGAGACTTTGAATATTTATTTATAAAACAAAATTTTTGCAAGTGTATTGTGACTTTATAACCCACAAACGGTCAAACCAAATTCAATTAAATTTTTATGGTTTATTTTTATGGCCGTGTAGATGGTTTATCTAAAGTTTGCAGAATATCGGTCGACGCTTTCGTGAGCAGCGACTTTTCATTTTGTCCCTATTACAAACAAGCCCTGAATTTTTGTATGAGAAACTTCCGATTCGATTGGGAGAGTGGGCGTGGTACCTCCCATACGAAGTTATTTACCTAGGGAACTGTTAATGGCAGTGTTTTAAAATTTCGCACAACTAACCTTCATATTAGCGTAAATAATTAAATAAAAAACTGGCTGTATTGGGGCAGCGAAGCGCACCTAGAATATCTAGCAATTAAACACCCATCTCTAGTTTACATATTTAAGATTAAATTTTTTGTTTGAATGTTATAATTTCTTTAAAACCTTTTTGCATATGTTACATGTTATCATGCTTTCTTATTCTGACTGTGTCAAAAAATATTAAACAAAAGACTGTCGTCAAGTATGTTTAATTTTTTTTTCTTACTTAAGGAGTTTTTAAAAAGGGAAATGAACAACAACATGTTGTTCTGAAGAAGATCTTAAATATATTTAAATTTTTTTAAAACAAATGTCAGTTAAGCAAACACACATGAATGATTTTAATACTTAAACAGGAAGAGAGTGTATGCTTGTGAAAGGGTTGAAAGATGAATAATAAAGAAATCAAGTAGAGTTGAAAAAGAAAAATCCATATAAATTGAAACCCTGTGCTGTATGCTTTAAAGTGGTTTTATTATAAACAGGCAACATTGTTATATAAGTGCTTAATGAAAATGGGAGAAATAAAGTACTTGTGTGAGTTTTTTCATGTTTGAAACAGAGGCTTTTTTTAATATTTAAAATAAAATAATAAACAGAACATAACATAACAAAATACTTTTGATTGCCCCCTTAAGTTATGCTTCAAACATTTACCTTAGGTGTCGGCAGTTGCTTTCGTTTTCTGTTTCACAATGAACGCGAAATTACAATACTTCTTGATGATAGTATATTAATGGATATAAGTATTGTATATATAAGTATTGTTATGTTAAGTTCAGGTAAAAACGATTTAAAGCCATGTTTAAAATATTTAATAGGGTAAAGAAATGAAATTAATTTAATTTTCGTTTTTGTCAACAAAATAAATTTTGTAAAAAAATTTATAATATTTGAAGAAGAAGGGACTGATTTACTTAAGATATTTTCGGTAAATGACTTGAAAACAAAATTAGGAATAGGGACTAAATAAAATAATATTTAAGTATAACGTTGGGGTTTAATAATTACATTGCATACTTTTAGATGCTCTAAGGAAAAAAAGAAAACATTTTGATTTCAAGTAAATTTTAAGTCAACTAGCAACAATAATGTTCGTAAATAATCTGCTTTAGTGAACGAAATTAAATTTTTAAATTTTAAGCACAAAAAAGAGTTCACAACAAACAAGGAATTTTTATAATAAAATACATAATATTGTTTAATATTTCCTAAATAGTTTGCTTGACGCTTTTAATTATTACAACCGTTTAGCTTAAGGTATTTTTATTTAAATTGTTTTTTAAATAAAAAACTTAAGGCTTGAATATTTGAAATGTTATAGAATATTCTCTTTTAGTAGACAGAGAAAAATAGAGAAAACCCTTTTTAAATTATAGAACAAACTAAAAGGATTTTAAATTATTAAAAATTATAGCAAAAGCTAAACGCATTTGCCTCGAATTATCTTTCAAAGCGCATGTTTATAAGCAAAATTAATTATTATTCTATGTTTGCCTTTGTTATCAATATGATTATTCATTAAATTCCACCACTTAAGCAGAGCATACCTTGAGGCGTTAAACCAAGTTAAACAAGAAAATTATTGCAGCAAGCAACCAACAATCGATAAACTACAGGCAAATAAATCTGATAATTTTAATTATCATTTGTACAGTAGTTGTTTATTATTCATATTTAAGATTTTACTCTTATGCAAGATTTAAAATAAAAACCTTCGATATTAAATAAATAAGCCTGAAAGACTAAAGTACTTGTAATAGAAATAAAAAAGAATAAATAAAGATTACTTTATTAGACGGAGTGGAAACTTTTTGATTAATTTTTTATAAATAATATATTGTATAACAGCAACAGAAACCTATTAAATTAGCAAATTTTGAATTAAGCGAATTTTTACCTCCATACTCACAACGATCTTTTTTTATTGTAAAGAGAAGTAGCACTTCAGGCATAGCTTTTTAGGTATTATCGTAACCGTGCTATGTTCTTCTAGGAAAGGGATTGATAAGAGATAAGACAGGTGGTGAAAGGGGAAAGATAGATATAGCCATTTTATAAGTTATTTTACTTCGCCGGCGAATATGCTAGAAGAAGTACCGAGGCTGCATGTTTAATTGCTAATTCTGAATATGTATATATACCATTAAACAGAAAAACACATTTTTATTTTTTGATTGCCGCAAGAGTTGAAGCCTGGCCAACCAGCATAGTCAGCCTGCTTACCGCCTTGACTACAGCAGCCTCAAAGTCCAGTAACATATTTTTATAGCATATTTTTACGTAATCAAAAAATCTTTATCATAGTAAATCTATTTTTACTACAAAATTAGCATATTAAAACTGCTTGACAAGCAGTTTCCTCCTACTACAGGCCAAAAGGATATTTTAAACAAATAGCATATTTGCAAAACTGCATATTTTCTCTGTAGCTAAAAGAAAATTTTCAAATATTGTAAAATAGCAAATGGTGTAGCTTATATATTTATTTTATACTAGCTTACTGTACCCGACGTTGCCTTTGTCTAATTTTATGGTCACTCCCGCTTCCTATTTTTCTCCCTTGCCGGTGCGCTATTGAAAACATAAATATCCTTTTTAACATTGAGGACAAATATCTAGTCGTGTTTCAAATTTTATTAAAATTGGTTAAGGTCCTTTAGCCGTTGTTGACGCGCGCACAAACAAACTAAAAAGGTGATTTATAATATATCTTAGATTCCAGTCAGTGCCAGTTTAAGTGGCACATAGTCTATTTTATCTAAAAACCATATTTCTACTGCAGTCTAAATCAGCAAATATTTATAATTGTTATTATAGTATTATTTGAGAACACACAAAATAAAAAAACATATTTTTACTATAGCCCAGAAGCATATTTTTAAGTAAAGTACTTTTTACTTAAACAAAAAAGCTTACTTTTACAATAGTCAAATGGAATAGGTTTTTCAAGTAAAAATACATATTATTACTACAGTCAAAGAATTATATCTTGACTGTAACCAAATCAGCATATTCTTGCTATAATGAAAATATAATCCGCTTTCCTTGGACCATATAGCATATTTTTATAAAAACGATAGATGATTTCCCTAGCCTAAAAACTATACTTTTAATGTATTATAAATTAAAAAGCATATTTTTACCAAAAAGAAAAAAATGTTATTATAATTGCAAATAAAATTAAATATTCATATAAAATATAAAAATAAAGAACTTTTACTTAAGCAGTTAAAGCATACTGGAATTAAAATAGCATAGTTTTCTGTATAAAAATTTATAAGCCCAATTATGAATATTCTCACAGAACTTCTTTCTCACGGAAAAACATTTTTTTCGAACAAAAAAAAATTCCTCCAATTATAAATTTCGTGGGAACAAAATAATAAAAAAAGTGGCATCATCGAATTTAAAGGGAGTTATTTGATTTATTTACAAATAATTTTTTTATAATTCATAATATCTACTTTTTTGCCTGGAACTTTTTTCTTACTTTCTTCAGTCAATAAAAACGGGGAAAAAAATATAGTGGGAAAAAAGGGAAAAGTGAAAGAATTTGTACGTAATTTTGGTTTATTATTGGGCAAATATATATTTTTTAAGCAAAATAATTTAACTTTACACAGCATATTTTGGCTATAGTTAAGTTGAAATATTAATGTTGACTTAAAAATGTTTTCGAATCAGTCAAAACATCAAATAATAAAAAAAGCAAATTTTTACTATAGTCAAAAAAGTATTTTCAGCATTTAGAATATAGAATACTTTACTTGTGTATTATGACTACAGTCGATATAGCATATTTTTACTAGTCAAAGTAACATATTTTTACCATAATCAAAATATAATCAATCATTTTTCTATTCTTCATATATCGTACTTTTATCACATCTCAATGTGAAAATAATAGTAAAATAGCATAGCATGGTATTTTGAAATTAGTCAAAAAAAAAAAACATCTGCAGTTAAAATGTTATAATTCTGTAGTCAAAATATGATAAAGTAGAAAAGTTTTACTATAGTAAAAAAAATACCCTAACTATAGTAACTGTTCTTAATATGTTAGTAAAATTTTCTACTTTTCAGCCTATTTTTACAATTTTTTATTTTATAAACAAATATTTTAATAGACAAAATTGTATATTTTATGTACGTTAGAAGTAGTAAAGAACAAGTTAGTGAAATTATTTTCCCATATGCCTAGCTACCTCTTGTATTACATGCAACATGACTATCCAGAAGCAATGAATATTGAATGAATAAATTGTAAAGACTGCAAAGACTATTTCGCCTTATAACAGTACAATCAATATTTAAATAAAATATTAAATAAATAAGGAAAAACCTATTTGCAGACAGCAAATATTTAAAAAAAATAGAAATAAATAGAAACTATAAAGAATGTAAATAAATAAATAAATATTTAAAAGGAGGCAAATAAATGTTTCAAACAGATGAAAAGTAAAACGGTATTGTCATTTTAGTAGGATAAACGTAAAATATCCCCTCTTTGTAAATATGTCTGGCTGTAGTACAGTGAAGTAAAATGCAAATGTAATGTAGTTTATATGGAAAATTATAAAAAGGCATCTATTCCTACCTTAAACATAAAACAGTGGTCTGTTCTGAAGCTTATTTTCAGAGCAGAGTAGTCAGACAAACACATTACAGAGTCATTCACAATTATTCATTTAGATGGAAAATTTGATGGAATGGTAGAAGATATACCAATTGTAACTACAATCCTATTGTGCGAATGAGTATTTGTCCAATGTCTATACAATGACAAAATACGTAAACATTCAAGTGAATTCACATTAAGCTTAACACACACTGAGGATCATTTGAATAAGACAAGTCTTTTAAGTTACTTGACTTTATAGAAAATTTTAAAAATTAATTTTACAAATAAGTAAAATGAAATGATATAAGTTCACTATAAACAAAATAATATATTTAAATATGGCAAAATTATAATTTCGTATGCTGTAGTTTAGTTTTACCAAAGAAGAACTGTCATATTTCTAATGCTGTAAAAAAATATAAATCCCAATATAAACCAAAATTCAGTGCGAGTTACCCTTTTCTTCAATTATAAATTTTTTCCCCTTTTGATTGACTGCGGAAAGTGAAAAAAATTCGGGGGAAAAAAGAAGGTATTATAAATTATTAAATAAAAATGATTTGAAAATAAACATAATTGGAGGTATCATTTCTCGAGAAAAATTTTTTTCCGTGGGAAAAAAATTCCGTGAGAATATTCATAATTGGGCAGATAATTGTATATTTTTATAATAGCGAAAATAGCATATTTTTCCTCTAGCCTTATTAGCATATAACCGTATTTTTTAATAATGAAAAAATAGCACAGCATATTTTTACTATAACAAAAATTACACAGCCTATTTATACTGTAGCCAAAATAGCACAGGATATTTTTACATTAGCGAAAATAGCATAGCATATTTTTACTGAAACATGAGCAGTATCGCATATCATTCTTTTAATATAGCAAAAAAGCACAAGATATGTTTACTATAGCAAAAAAAGCATAGCATATTTTTAGTGTAATAAAACCAGCACAGCATATTTTTACTATAGCAAAAATGTCACACATTTTCACTATAGAAAAAAAACGCAGCATTTTTTTACACAAGCAAAAGTAGTATAGAATATTTTCGCTATAGCATAAATAGCACAGCATATTTTTACTAAAGCAAAATTGGCGCAGCACACTTTTACAAAAGCAAAAAAGGCAAACATTATTTTTACTATAGCGAAAATAGCACAGTATATTTCCGCTACAGCATATTTTTACACTAACAAAAGAAGCGTAACATATTTTCACTATAGCATAAATATTTTTATTAAAGGAAATTTTTCGAAGAATACTTTTACTATAGCAAGAATATCATAGCATATTTTCACTATAGAATATACAGCATACCATAGCAAATAACAAAAATTGCACAGGATATTTTTACTGTAGAAAAATTAGACCAGTATATTTTTACTATAGTTAAAAGATCACAGGATGTTTTTACTATAGCGAAAGTAGCACAAAAAACACAGCATATTATTATACAAGCAAAAGTAGCATTGTATATTTTCACCACAGCATGACAAGCATAGCATATTTTTACTAAAGCAAAATTGGCGCACCAGATTTTTACAATAGCATAAATAGCATAATTTATTTTTAGCATATCTTTAGTATATATTTACTATACCGAAAACATTATACCAAGAGAAATATTTTTAGTAAAGCAAAAGCAGAATAGCATATTTTTACTATAGAAAAAACGTGACACATTTTCCCTATAGAAAAAAAACCGCAGCATATTCTTACATTAGCAAAGGTAGTACAGCATATTTTTACTAAAGCACATTTTTACTAAAGCAAAATTGGCGCAACACACCTTTACTAGAGCCAAAAAAGCAAACGTTAATTTTACTATAGCGAAAATAGCAGAGTATATTTTAACTACAGCATATTTTTACACTAACAAAAGAAACGTAACATATTTTCACTATAGCATGAATACCAGAGCATATCTTTACTAACAAAATTTTTCTAAGAATACTTTTCTATAGCAAGAATATCATAGCATATTTTTACTATAAACAGCGCACCATAGCAAATAACAAAATTACACAGGATATTTTTACTGTAAAAAAATTTAAACAGTATATTTTACTATAGAAAAAAAGAGCACGGGATATTTTTACAATACCGAAAATAGCACAAAAAACACAGCATATTACACTAGCAAAAGTAGCATTGTATATTTTCACTATAGCATGACTAGCATAACATATTTTTACTAAAGCATAATTGGCGCAGCAGTTTTTTACAATAGCAAAAAAAGCATAATATATTTTTAGCATATCTTTAAGATATCTTTATCGTACCAAAAACATCATACCAAGCGACATATTTTTAGTAAAGCAAAAACAGAATAGCATGCTTTTACTATATCAAAGATAATATCTAATATATTATAGCATATTTTTACTATATCTCTAACATCTTGAAATATTTTACTACAAAAAAAAAAAAAAACTGCCAAAGATACATTTTTATAATAGCTAAAATATTATAGCAAGTCTTGCTATAGGAAAAAATCCATAGCATATTTTTAATATATTTAAAATGCAGTAGCGCATATTATTTTTAAAGCTAAAATAATATAGCACATATCTTAGAATATATACATTATAGCAAGATATCATAACAAGAATAGCAAAGCTTAGTTTTGCTACAGAAAATAGCGCATAGAACTTTTTACTATGAAATTAGCGTAGCATACCTATAATATTTATAGCATAATCTTGCTATAGCATTTCAAATTTTACTAGAACCAAATATAAGGTAATAAAAATATTATAATTGTAGCGAATAATTATATCATCATAAACAAAAATATAATATTTTTATAGCAACAAGAAAATATTTTTCCTATACTATAAAAAAAGCATAAGATCAATTAAGCAAAAGTTGAATAATTTAATATAACAAATAACTGCACATAGAATAACAGCTTTGGCTATAGCAAAAGTTATGCACTTTTACTATGAGACAAAGAGCTAAAAGTAAATTTTCTTTTAAAATATTGAATTTTTGTTGTATCAAACATATAATAATGTTAACTATAGCAAAAATACAATACATTAAGTAGATCAAAATATTAATTTCCTTTTAGCATATTAAATTTTGTTGTCATTGCAAAAAAGGGTTTTTAGGCTCCGTTTATCTAAGCTTTATTCAAACTCCTCTGAGCATAATTAACTCTAAATTGCGGTCAAAAACAAAGAGACAAAGTGTAAATTTACCATATAATAAGCATTATTTTTCAAAAAATTTCACAGTACACAATGTACACAATATTAAATATTGTGTAAAACATTTCTGTAAATGTTAACGTTATTTCAATGGCATATTTTAATGCTGGTGCTGCCACCGCCACCGATGATGACGATGACCAAGCTCATAAACAAGGCTTATAAACAAATGCATATAAATATTTATAAAAAAAATAGTAAATCAAGTGGTTTGGTAAAATAGTTGGTCAACATGTAAAAAAAAACGATAACAAACAAACAAAAATAAAATACACATAAAATAAATAGTCTATTCTCTGTTGTAAAAATAAAAGAAAATTTATAACACCAAAAGCAAAAAAGGAAGGAAAAATTACAGGAAATGGAGGGCAGACTTTAGTATGAGTTAACCAGGAACATGGTGTCCATGTTAGAGGTTCCTTTTTACACAATTGATATTTATTAAAATATTAGTAGGAGTTGAAAAATATTCAGACACATATTACGATGAGTGGATAAAAGTGTCTGCGTCGGAGGGTAATTTGTAAAATGAATTTTGAAAAGGCTTTTTGTTTTTGTTTCATTGTCAATGGCCTGTCATTTATTTAAAATGATTAAGAGTGGAAGTGGCTATTAAATAATATATTAAGTTTTTAAATAATGATGACAATATCTATCAGAGATCTTTAAATAAATAAAATATTGTGATTTTAGAGACATTTAATGAATTTATGACAACTTACGTTAAAGCAGAAGCTTTATTTGTTTTACAAGAGCTCTTACCTGAAAATAAAAAATTAAATTGATTAAAAATTAAAATTTTAATTGCTTTTTAACATACATGGGAGTAGTTATTTAGATGGACTAATTAATTGATGATTTCATTACCATTGAATGAGAAATAATGCTAATGAAATTTTTAGCATTATCATTATTTTTACTAATGGTAATGCTTTTAATGAAAATATTTCATTAGTAATTAGTTAGAAAACAAAATCATTACCATTGACTAATGATTAAATGATTTAAAATCATTATTATTATTGAATAAATTCCTTGCCATTGTACAGTAAATATACATCTTAAAGTATGGTAGATCAACATTTTAAAATTCATTTAGATCAGGACAAATGGGACAATACAGGAAGTTAAATTTAATTAAAAAAAAATTAAAGCCTGTTTCCATAATTAACGTATTAAAAATTTAAAATTTGTTATCTGCGTTTATATTTTATTTGGGATATTTAAAAAATCATCCCGCAATCGTAATCGATTATAATAGATAAATTTGATGTATAATTACAGTCTTAAATAAAAATGATTTTAAATATGTCCGTTTAGAAGTCGGTTTCTGGCAAGAATTATTTAATTATTAATGTTAAAACTAACAAGTAAGAGTGCTTCATTCGGCTAAGCCGATTTTAATATACCCTTCACCATCAATGTAAATCCGAAAAAATTTTTTTTTGGTACTGCATATATGTATATAATTTTTATGTAATAAAAATGCTTCGACTATTAATGGGTTAAGCATTTTTAAAAAATTTTAGTGTTTACTTAAAGATCTCTTCAAAAGCTTTAAAATGATACCCATGTTGATATTTTAAAAAATTTGAATATTTAGACCCCCGTATCTCGGAAAACATGGGTGACGCCAATTTTAGCACTTGATATTTTTATTTTATTTTTTAATTCTCTATTGCCCCATAATTTAGTTTTTTTGATTGGAGTTACTTTAGTGTACCAAATGCCATGAAAAAATTAGAGGTAGACGTGGTGTGGATCATGCTCATTTCCAATGATTCATATGATGATTTTTTTAAGGGTGTCAGTAGGTATTTAGAGAAGACATGAATCGGGTTACCGGCATAGTGGGAGTAGCCTAGGACTAGTAGATTCCAACGGTGTACAATCTACGTCTGGATTCAGCCCGATATCGGAGATACAAATTTTTGAAAATTTTGCTTTTAGGGAAAATAATATGAAGAAAGTGCATATTTTGAAGTGGAAAAAGTGGATATTTAGAGAAGACAGGAATCTACTAGTCCTAGGCTACTTCCACTATGCCGGTGGCACGATTCACGTCTTCTCTAAATACTCACATATTTACCTTTACACCCTTGATTTTTTAACTTTTTTTTAATTCGTCTACAATCAGTTTAATTTATTCGGCATATCAAGTTCCATGTTTATTAAATCTTTAAAGTTAAAAGAAATATAATGAAGTCTTCCTTTCAATTTTCCGTTTCAATTTTAAACATTTTTGGCTTTTTCCTTTTCACCATTTTATATTCCATTTCAATTTTTTCCCTTTTTTTTCTCCTTTTAAGATCAATAATGTATCATTTACATGTATAAAATTGTCCATTAATATTTAAGTTTGCAATTAAATGGTTCGCTTTTAACCTGACCCCTAAAAGTATGCAAACGGTCATGATTTAATTATTTATAAACATACGTAGTAAAAGGCTGGTGATGGTATTGCACCAGCAGGATGGTCCTTAGCGTCATCATATCAGCCGGATTGTTGTAGTCAATAAACATTGAGCCTTGAAATTTTTGTTCTCCTACCCCTTTTGGTTATGCAAAGTAATATAATCACCACTCGAAAATTGCATTGCATACTTATTTGGCATATTGAATTGTGTCTTTGCCAGAGACAGGCCTGACGGTTTGTTTGTGTGTATGCATATATGCTACAATATAAACGGATTTTGTGATTATCACATAAAACCCCAATGGCATGTTAAATTTCTCTTTTTTCTCTTTGTGCAGTTGCCCATAAGGGTCGTAATAGTTTGTGTATTTAAAGGAAAATTTACCACCAACAACAATCATTATTTGTCGTTAAATTTTATGTTAAAAATTTACCAGGTTGTTGTGTTTTAGATGCAAATGAAATTTTAATATGAAGACAACTAAAATTTTAAAACGCAAGGCACAGGTTCCAACTTTGTCTAAAACTCTATCACGTTTAGCAAAAAGTACTAGAGGTGTGAGAAGAAGGAATTCGATTTCCCTTTTTTTAGATAAAAAAAGAAAAATACCTAAAGCTTCTTACTTTGCTCCCAAATGAATTTAAGATTAAGGTGTCTTGACTATGAAATGAAATTTACATCTCTTTGCCTCCGCCCCTGCTTAAATAGTATTTGCAAGTTTTTGTTGATTTAAATTTAGCAAAATGACGTAAAACTTCAATATTTCTTTTTTGTTGCGCTTAAGGTGTCATTAAATAATGCCACAAATGACTAGCAGCGGTTAGGTAAGTTTTTAATGTCGCAGGTTTCAGTTGCAAATGCTGTTTGTATGCTACAGTTTCCTTTCTGTAAACAAGTAAATATTGTGTTCTCTTGTTTGTTTTAAATCTGGTTAAATGTAACTGAAGGGAGATGAAGGAAGTTAAAGCTGCGTAATGCTAAAGTTGTATGAAATGTTTTTATATTCTAGTGATAGAACAAGAACACTTTACACAACATATGGCCATTTAAGCGTTATAATGGTATTTAACGACAAAAAAAGTATACTTTTAGGCGCTTTGGTATGTTAAGAATAATAATTTCCGGCACGCACACACATCGCACTTGAGGGTGCCCGGCTGTTTTAATATGCTCTCTGTTATATCCATAATAAATGTTTAACAATTTTGCCCCAATGTTGTTGCGGTCTTGTAAACGTAAACGAGTTAAAACTGAACAGATGAAAGTGGTGGGTAATGGTGACCTTAGAATACAAAATGTGTAGTGGCAGATAAAAGTAAATTTTAAAGTTGTTAGCCAACTTTATGTTTCACATTAGTTTTAATAATTTCAAGGTGTTACGAGGGGTAATTAATTTTGGTATAAAAAATCATATTACAAGAAGTTGAGACAACGAATTCTTAAAATATGTCTGGCAAAGTTTTATGAACATTAATTAAGGATTAAAAATTTTTTTATTTTTTTATTAAAAAAAATTAACGCTCTGCCAATTACCATTTCTTCTTCAAGAACAAAACATCGTGCCTTGTAATCGCACAACTCAAAAAAATGGTTCGAATCGGCCATTTTGGAAAGCTACTCTTTAGTCATCGAAAATATCTACACAAATTCGCCAAGTCAATGTGCATGAAATGGTTAAGGCTTCTTTATAGTTGGTAATGCGTGACGTGGTAAGCGTGAGCCGGTTCCAGGCGATTATAACACTTAAAAAAAATATCAAAAATGTATTTGTAGTAAGGAAATAATTTAAAACGTTAAGGAAGGAAAAAAGGCAGATGCCAGTCATGTAGCATAAAATAAAAAAAAAAAAAAATTAATAAAATAGTAATTTATATTATTGTGTCAACTTTGAGGAGCGATAGCCTTTTTTTACGGCCGCTATTCAACTTATCGAAACATAGAAGGGCTACAAAACTTAAAGAAAATGGGCTGACAGTGTCACAGAACAAATATTTATTACTTCTTCCAGTATGTTTTATTATGGAACCTTTCATCTTTTATGTTGCTACGATTAAAAGCCTCCCCGAGTTCCGTTGTTTGCAAAATAAAACGCGTCAAGTAGTAATTCTTAAATATCCATTTTATTTATTTAGTTCTGTATAATTCTGCTGACAATCGCCTCTCTGTTGGACGTTTTGCTTAACACTGCCATATAGCCCGCAACTGCGATTTCTATTTGTAGGCGAGTTAAAACGTTAAAATTGCTTAATAAAGCAAAAATCTGGTAACTTTTCCTACCTGCTTCTTCTGTGTATGTAAAAATAAAAAGACAATTGATATAAATTAATTACATTACATTGTTGGGTTTCTTTTTTTGTTGTTTGAATATCATATACAATTTAAGCAGAATTTTGGTGTTGCTGTAAAACTTTATAAAGACTTGTTTTCAAAACGTAGATCAAGGGAGAGAAAGGAGGAAAAAGTGTAAACTCTAAAACTGCATAACCGTCTCTCGATTTCAACAATTGGAATCTTTATGTTTGTGGAGCGGAGCAACATGCTGTGCAAAGCCCTAAAAGTGCATAGAAAGACTTTATAAGCAGATCCAGGCAATGCCGCGTAAAATAAACTTGTATCTTCTACATATTTAAATGTTTATTATAGGAATATCTATAAACATTTCCTTCTTTTATTCAGCTTTTAATGGCTTCAGATTTTTGCGCTTTAAAACATTAATTGCCTTTTAAATAGACGCATTTAAAAAGAAATTTCCTAAAGAATTTTATGCTAATAAATTATAAGTTAAGCATAAAAATACCTTAGAAAATAATCATGCTAAGAAATGCAAAACCCAACAATTTTAAAACACTTAAAAAGTCTCTTCTAACACGTGCAATAATTCCCATTAAAAAGCATTAGAGAAAAAATGTGCAGACGCACAATTTGTCTGCACTCCATGTACGAGTATCTTTAAGTTTAATGTGTCTTTTTTATATTCTAGAGTTTTTATATTTTTTGTTTAACAATAAAAAACAAACATATTTCTTAAATTGTGACAGGCCAATAAATAATTATAAATTATAAATAATATATAAAAGTCCCACAACGCAAATAATGGGGGAGATTATATGGTTTAGGCATAATTGTAAAAATTTGTTTTATAAATAAGCAAAATAAAATACTTAATTGTTTAATTTAATTATGTGATAGAAAAAACAAACAAAAATAATGTAAACAAATTATTATCAATAGTATAAAAAAAAAGTTCAATTATATTTACTTTAATTTTTATTAAGCAAGAACGACTACAAAATCATAATAAAATTGACCTTCAAGTGATAACGTGAATAAAATTGAATACAGTTGAAACAATCACGAAAGACTAGATGAGAGACAATACGAGGGTGTACCCAGCATCATTCGACTGGATGTAAAAATTGAAGAGAATGCAATTGTTGTAAACAAAGTATAATTGATGACTTGCAACTGAACAGGAGCTAAATAAATTTTTAATGCCATATAACTTATTTGGATACTGCAGATATTATCTTGCTACGAGGATAAACAAAAAAAGGTTATGCCTAGAAGATGCTTATACTAACCATGTGGGTGCCTTACATGAATTTTGCAATTGACGGTCAGAAGAAGCAAGGTTGACCGTTTTTAATCAACAAAATCACTAGTTTACAGTAAATGCCTTTTAGGTGTCGGAAACTATTTACCCAGGACAGATGTGATACAAATTTACACATTAGTATGTACTCGTGAGACTACTCACGGGCAAAGCATGAGTACCAATTCGTTACCTTGATTTTGGTCATGGAGACCTCCTTGAATAGAATCGGACCCTATCTAACACTCCTACCGATCTGAAGGTCACGGTACCCCATTACAGAGCAACTTCACACCGAGTTTGCACTCCTCCCACGTTTCTTGTTTAAACCAGACTCAACACGAAACTTCCTTAAGGTCTGTACCATAGTCAGGCTTGAACTAAAGTCCCAGGGGCACCAGAAACAAGTCTTCGGTCAAACTACGTAACCATGGCTACTACCACTTGTGTCCCAAAACGATCGCAATTGATGATCCAGCAATGAATAGGACACTCTCAAGACGCAAAAGCAGACCCCTCTGCTTTTGTATTCCGATTTAACGATTATTATTGGACTTGAGCTAAGCTTCTTAAGAAGTAGAATGGAACAGGGGTCTTATTTTATATCTCGACTTCAGGACTATTATTAGACTTTAGCTGAGCTTCCTAAGAAGAGGAATGAGAGTAAAATGGAAAGGGAACTCATTTTGTATTCCGACTTCACGATTATCATTAGACTTGACCTGAGCTTCCTCACAGGAAGTATTAGAGTAAAATGGAACAGGGTTCTTCTTTGTATCCCGATTTCACGATTATTATTAGACTTCAGCTGAGCTTCTTAAGAAGCAGAATGGAACAGGGGTCTTATTTTGTATCTCGACTTCAGGACTATAATTATAAAACTTTAGCTGAGCTTTCTAAGAAGAAGAATTAGAGTAAAATGGAACAGGGGGTCTCATTTTGCATACCGACTTCAGGACTATTATTAGACTTTAGCTGAGCTTCCTCAGAAGAAGAATGAACGTAAAATGGAACAGGGGTCTTCTTTGTATCCCGATTTCACGATTATTATTAGACTTGAGCTGAGTTTCCTAAGATGAAGAATGAAAGTAAAATAGAATAAGGGTCTTCGTTCGTATCCTGACTTCACGATTATTATTAGACTTGACCTGAGCTTCCAAGGAAGAAGAATGAAAGTAGAATGGAACAGCGGTCTTATTTTGTATTCTGACTTCACGACTATCATGAACTAAAAGAGTATCAGGATTGAACCTAAAATGAAGATTCATTCAGCTCGTATAAAACTGAAACAGATTTCAAATGATCTGTAAAGAAAACACAGGACCACTAGACCTTAACTTGAACCCAACTCAAGCTGAACAAGAACTAAATCGGAGAATTGATTTAGAACTAAGCAAAGACTGTTCTAGAGCTAGATGAGAACTGAGGATTATTTTAAAATTAATGTGGAATTATCTAATAGCTAAGGCAATAAAAAATTAACCGCCCGTTGGGGGTTCTAAACATATTTTTAATCTTACAAAGACGCTTCTAAATGTTGCTGGAGTTCAAACAGCAATATGCTGAAAAACTAAGAGATTTGTCTTAAAATTGTCTGCTTATACTAACCATGTGGGTGCCTTACATGAATTTTGCAATTGACGGTCAGAAGAAGCAAGGTTGACCGTTTTTAATCAACAAAATCACTAGTTTACAGTAAATGCCTTTTAGGTGTCGGAAACTATTTACCCAGGACAGATGTGATACAAATTTACACATTAGTATGTACTCGTGAGACTACTCACGGGCAAAGCATGAGTACCAATTCGTTACCTTGATTTTGGTCATGGAGACCTCCTTGAATAGAATCGGACCCTATCTAACACTCCTACCGATCTGAAGGTCACGGTACCCCATTACAGAGCAACTTCACACCGAGTTTGCACTCCTCCCACGTTTCTTGTTTAAACCAGACTCAACACGAAACTTCCTTAAGGTCTGTACCATAGTCAAGCTTGAACTAAAGTCCCAGGGGCACCAGAAACAAGTCTTCGGTCAAACTACGTAACCATGGCTACTACCACTTGTGTCCCAAAACGATCGCAATTGATGATCCAGCAATGAATAGGACACTCTCAAGACGCAAAAGCAGACCCCTCTGCTTTTGTATTCCGATTTAACGATTATTATTGGACTTGAGCTAAGCTTCTTAAGAAGTAGAATGGAACAGGGGTCTTATTTTATATCTCGACTTCAGGACTATTATTAGACTTTAGCTGAGCTTCCTAAGAAGAGGAATGAGAGTAAAATGGAAAGGGAACTCATTTTGTATTCCGACTTCACGATTATCATTAGACTTGACCTGAGCTTCCTCACAGGAAGTATTAGAGTAAAATGGAACAGGGTTCTTCTTTGTATCCCGATTTCACGATTATTATTAGACTTCAGCTGAGCTTCTTAAGAAGCAGAATGGAACAGGGGTCTTATTTTGTATCTCGACTTCAGGACTATAATTATAAAACTTTAGCTGAGCTTTCTAAGAAGAAGAATTAGAGTAAAATGGAACAGGGGGTCTCATTTTGCATACCGACTTCAGGACTATTATTAGACTTTAGCTGAGCTTCCTCAGAAGAAGAATGAACGTAAAATGGAACAGGGGTCTTCTTTGTATCCCGATTTCACGATTATTATTAGACTTGAGCTGAGTTTCCTAAGATGAAGAATGAAAGTAAAATAGAATAAGGGTCTTCGTTCGTATCCTGACTTCACGATTATTATTAGACTTGACCTGAGCTTCCAAGGAAGAAGAATGAAAGTAGAATGGAACAGCGGTCTTATTTTGTATTCTGACTTCACGACTATCATGAACTAAAAGAGTATCAGGATTGAACCTAAAATGAAGATTCATTCAGCTCGTATAAAACTGAAACAGATTTCAAATGATCTGTAAAGAAAACACAGGACCACTAGACCTTAACTTGAACCCAACTCAAGCTGAACAAGAACTAAATCGGAGAATTGATTTAGAACTAAGCAAAGACTGTTCTAGAGCTAGATGAGAACTGAGGATTATTTTAAAATTAATGTGGAATTATCTAATAGCTAAGGCAATAAAAAATTAACCGCCCGTTGGGGGTTCTAAACATATTTTTAATCTTACAAAGACGCTTCTAAATGTTGCTGGAGTTCAAACAGCAATATGCTGAAAAACTAAGAGATTTGTCTTAAAATTGTCTGCGTCGCATAATTTTGGAACAGCCCTCGCATAAACACAAGATTGAAATTATTGTAAAACAAAAGACATAGGGTTTGCTATCTTAAATAGATTAGTCTAGTGCAGACAGTTAAACAAGAAGGACTTAAAGAAAGCCTTAAAAATTAAGAGAAGAAAACTTTGAATCAAAATCAAAATGATAGACAAAAATTTATTCCAAATATTTGCTTTAATTTGTATAATTCACGTGAGTTTAAAAAATATGTGTTTAAAAGAAAGAAATATCTGTAAAAACAAAATCTTTTTAACAGCTTTCACTAGCAGCTGTTATACGGCCACCTTCACCCCTAATCGCCGACGAAGCCAAAGAAGAATTTCAAAAACAAGCGCGTTTAGAAACCGAAGAATTCCTTAATAATATTTTCAAAAATCAAATAGGTTTCTTTAATAAAGTGAAACATTCTTTGAATCCAGAGACCCAACGTTACAAGGACATAGAAATTTTTGTGGAAAAATTAGCGTTGGCTAAACAGGAATCTAATTTGGATAAAAAAGATGAAATCTACTATGATTCCCTGAGAAAGGTATTCTTGAGTCTCTAAAAACAAATCAAAAAAGGAAAAAAATTTAGTGAAATATTTTAAAAATTTATATTTCAAGATTGGCAAATCGTCTTTATTTTTAAATGATCTAGAGGAAACTGGTCTTGAGGATGATGAATATCAAAAGTTATTGGATGACAATGGTCTTAAGGATTTAATGAAGAATTTCTTGACCGATGTGGCGGTATACTTTTGGAAAATGGCTAAACATAGCGGTAAAGTGGTAGAGTCTACAGTGGATCGTTTTATTGATAATATACAAAACGACAAAACTGTATTTTAAATTTTAAGGCAAAATTGCTTGAAAGTGATTAAAAGTGAAACAAAAAAAAATTAAAGTTTTAAAATATTTCCTAAGAAACAATATAAGTGAAATTATCCATTTAACAGTGGGCTTCAATAAAAAAAATATTTTTGGACCCAAATTTTCCTTTGTTTAAAAATATATTTATTGTTAAAAAAGGTTTGACTCCAACGTAGAAAACTGTGACATATGAACAATGGCACAGTGCCTCAGCCTCTTTTGTAATTAATTTCTTTCTAACAGCCATAAATAAAGTTGTCCTCTTTTGCTATTTTAGAGGTTAACAACGTCTGCAGCTAAACAAATGACTCTGGGTTATTTGAGTGGAATGTTAAACATTTTCTGTATCATCAGCGCCTAAATAGGGGTTCCGCTTCCTAGTTCAGGGGTTCCGATATTCTCTTCCAGTAAAAACTTAAGATCTTTTTATTGGGACAATACAAATTATTTAGTAGAAATCCTTTCCATAAAGTTTGTTCGCAAAATTAATGCTGGATAGATCACTACGCCCCACCAAACAGATCAGTTCCTCATTGAAGTTTCCTATCATTTCAGTTACGCTGATTTAGTAGTTGTTAGCACAGCAGGAAACTTAAACAATCTTTAGTTCGTAGACCTTCTAAACATGTAGTTCTTTTGCATAAAATTAAGGAATACATTAATATGCCTCGACATCAAAATAAACTTCATATTGGAATATCGTATCATCTAATTTGAAGACTTTCGGTTTCCAGGACATTTGGATTTTCGTTCCGGAACGAGCGATCCGAGGCCCATTACGCCAAGATTGTCAGCTTAGTTGAAGCAAGCTTTTTATCCAGGAACGAATTTCGACAATGGCAAATGGTTGGAACAACAACAACCTTTGCAATCCCAGTCATTAAGGTGAGAGAGAGGAAGACTAATGTTTAACTATGTTATTTAGAGGTTTTTGGATATTTACAAAATTCCTAGGCTTCTTCTGATGTACGAAGTTATAGAATTTTCGGATGAAATATGTTGCTTGCCTCATGTGAGCGTGGCTCTTGATATCGTGATGATCTTCAGCTATAACAAAATATTTAAATTGAAATATCTCTTCATTTAATTGGAAGATTTAAGATATTTTTCACTGTCGATCTTGTGATATCCTGTCCATAATGATACCTCGGCCAATTGAGCATTTAATTATTAGGCTCTTTTTTAGCCTTAAGAAGGTTTCACTACGAAGGAGCTCTCTAGGCTTTGAATTTTTGCTCTAAAGGAAAGAGGGCCCTTTGATATTTTCTAGCACTGAGAGAAATAAGTGGGTATTAGAAATTGAATAGCGACAGCTATAAATCGAACCGAAACCACCTTGGTTTACATATTGTTGCTTAGTGTGGAGGTGTCAGGTGCAGGATTTGAATAATGTAGGGAGGATGATAAATAAATAAACAAATTAACTCTTCAGAAAACTTTTTTATGTGCTGCAAAATGGCAAGTGTAATGGATATTTGATAGTTAGTTTGAGAGCTGTGGATAGCTGTCTTAGTAGGGGTTACCGCATTAAGTGTAATCAGTAATAGTTGTAGTTCCTAGCTGCTTTACGTACACCTGAAGAAGAGTTAGATTTCCTTAACAACACTTGTCGTAAAGATGTGAAGAATTTACGAGGCCGACAAAACGATTGGTGAAGAGAAAGGACCGAAGGTAGCTTCTCCTGTAGCCGCCATCCAGTCCAACCATGGTATGAAAAATATTTCAGGTACTTAAACAAAAAGCAGCTTGTCATATGAAACTATATGCTCAAGAGGTAGGAAGTAAATGGACATTTAAATCGAGAAACATGTTTTTTGTGCGCTTTGTCCGAGGAAAAGTGAGACAACATCATACGTTGAGTGGATCGAGGAGTACAGATAGGTAAGCTTTTTAGACTTCAAGCTAAAAACTATTGATTACGAGGAGCCAGTGGCGGATCCAGGATTTTATTTTGATGGGGGCTGAGTGAAGGTCCGGGGGAGTTCCTCCAGTATAAAGAGACATGGTGGGTACCTGGAAATTTTTGGAATTTGAGCTATTAAAACCAAGCTATTTTACGAATATAAACACTTTGTTTCTATACATTTGCAAATGTGTTTGAATAATAAATTTGAGAAGGAAAGTAAAGCAGTGCCTACATTAAAATGTAAAGAGAATCTACCGTGTAAAAACAGAATGAGAATGGAAATATGCCATTCTTAAAAATAAATTTTTTAATAGAGGTCAATTTATTATTATAATTTTGAATGTTTTGGGGGGGTCCAGCCCCGTAAACCAGCGACTGCTAATAGCAACCAAATGGTTACAAGAAATCATTCAAGGCGCTCAAAAAAAGGTAGATAATTACAGTAATACAACCAGATACCCCTGATTACAAGAGAACGAGAAAGTTTAGAAGAGGATCTGCTTTGGTATCTTCCTTAACGCATTATTAGATTTAATATGACTGATTACAAAGTCACTTTAACTTTTAGACACTTGAAAAAACTCAAATATACAAGAGTTTAATTATTATAAAAACTATTCAACAACCACTTCTTTGGTTTTCAAAATTCTACAAATTGTATAAAATAAAAAAAAAAAATCTTCTCATTCAGTGATGTATCAGCTACTAAAGCTACTTTTAATAACTTGTCCATTTTGTGGTCCTTTACACAAATTTACCTACAAAAGCAGTGAGTTATACAAAAAAAAAAAAAAAAAAAAAAAAAAAAAAAAAAAATAGAAAAATTACAAAAATACATGATGTTTTATTAAACGAAAAATCTGGGAAAAAAAATTATAAATTTTTATGGTTTTATTTTTTCAAAAACTATACAACTGACAGCATGAATAAAACTTCATAGAATACTACACCGGAGTTTAGTAAAAAAAAAACGCATGCATACTTTTAGGAGTTTATTTTAGTTTTAACACAAACAAAACAGCTCATTTCAGCAGTCAGTCGTTTTGAATGAAAAGAAAATAAAAAAAATAATAAACTCCACACCACCACATTTCATTAACAACACTTTTATGTTTTTGAAATAAAAATTTATTTTACATTTTATTGTCAGAGTTTGAGGTTAAAATGTTTTTGTGCTGTTTTTTGGATGAATAGCAATTAATATAATTGAAAATGAATATATATTTATTCAAATGCACATATTTGCAGCATTTGAACTGGGAATTCAAGTTGGAATTAAAATATATGTATATAAATTTACAAATTGAATTTGTAAATAAACAAACAGGTTGTTTGGTGGTCAAAACACAATTTTAAAAATTCACAAACAAACCAAAATAGATGCAAAAAATAGTAATAATTCTGATATTTTAATGGGATTTTATATAAAGAACTTAAGAGTATTAATTTATATGGTAAATTAAGTTTTGGTGGTCACTTGAAAATGATAATTAATAAAAGGAAATATACAATAAATAAATAAATAAAAATTATTTAACAAATGCCTGTAATATTGTGATTTTAATTAAGCCTAAAAAGCCACAAATAATTCTCAACAGCCAAGAGGTAGGCAACAAAAATTATGGATATAAACAGTAATTTTTTCGTTGTTGGGTTTCTTATTTATTATTTAATTTATGAAGTAAAAAGCCCAATATCCTTCGCTTTGAATAAGGTGAGCAATTCAAGTCTCTCATATTTATATCATTTTACCACACTCTTCCTAAACACTCCGTATAAATAGTGATCAGATAAGTACAACAGATAGCTGCCTGGCTAGCAGTGCTTAATGCGATTGTTCCAATTTCTTATTGTCGGTACCCGATCTAGTGTTTTGAGTCTGGAATATTGGCATCTGGATATCGTAAAGTGGGCGACGAATGTCCAGAAAAACACTCCTGTGATATGACCCAGTAGTAATATTTTTTTTAGAATAAACGGCAATTGAACGCCGTTTTTACAACAGCCGGGTATAGCGATGTTCCCCAACTCGCGCCACAGAAGATTGTTTAAAATAGCCCTTTCACCATTTCGAAAAAAATATACAATGTTGCCGTTATACCGTTAATTACGGAAAACAGTTTAAGAAGAAGGCACAAAGGACTACACTTACGTTCAATATCTTCCTGTCCATACGGTAACGTCTAAATTTGGGAGAAGTTAACGTTGCGTATTTACATTTAAGCAGGAATTGCGTTAATATGTTTTTTAATAATTTTATCAAGCTCGGTAAGCGTGAAAAGATGCACGAAATTAGCCAATCAGAAAATCGTTAGTAACTTTGATATCTCTGAAAGATAAAAATTGCTCACCCATAATACTATTTGGCTGTGTCACCCTAAAAAAATCTTAATAAGTAAATAAAATAAATATGATTTCTTTTATATCTAAACCCAACTGCTTAAAAAAACTCCCTATGGAATATATAATATGTTTTTAAACGTAAAAATATAATAAAGAAATTTTTAATAACTTTAAATCCTATTAAAGCAATTTATTACATTTATAACAATTTTTAATGAGCCTTAAAGTATGCTTCATTTTTATCCATATGCAATTTAAAAATTTTATAGATGTAAGAAATTTATATCAGTTTTAAATCATTTGATTGTATTGTTCGCTAGATAAATAATAATTTTTTTAGATTTTGTTACCAAGACCAAATCTTAAGGCAACATAAGATTTAATATTCCATTTTTTCTGCTAACACAATTCACTTATATGGCGAGGATTTATTTTCATTTAAAAAAATATATATTTTAAAATACATACACATAGAAATGTTTATAAAGGGTGTGCCAAAATTAATGGAACAGTTACGTAGGAAACATAGGCTTATAACTAACTTTTAACTGTCGTACGCCTGCAAAGGTTCTTGACAATAGTGTGCCGCAAAATTATTGGCAACTTAAAATCTTGCGTACATTTTGCAATACCATTTTTTTTATACAAATACATTAATATATAATTTCAGTGTATTCTTTACATCTTAAGAGGATTTAGAAAAGAAACTGTTGCAAAAAAAACAACTCCGTGTATGGCACAGCAAGGCAAGAATGTTAGTTTCATTGTGCAGCAAGATTTGATTTTGTTCTATCTTATTGCATCATAGAAACCTTAAGGTTATGCTAAAAATAAAATGAAATTTTTTATATAAAAAATACCTTAAAATTATAAGGAAAGAAAGAAAGAAAGTTTAAAGTAAAATAATAATACAAAGGCGGTTATTTAAGAGCTGAAAAGGTTTGAAGAAAAAAGAAATAAATATACAAATATAAAATTTAAAAAAAAGTAAAGTATATTTTAGGGGATCATAAGAAACTCAGATACAGAGCATTCTTTCGGGTTTTTAAAAAATTGCCTATTAAAAAATATATTTTTTCCCTTCTCCGCTTTCCTATAGAACTCTGCTAATAAACAATTTATTTAGATTTATTCTATTTGTTTGTTAGTTTTTCGTACGTCAAAAAACTTTTAAAACTTAACTCCCTGAAGCATACTGCAGATTTTTGCTAATGGTTTCATTGCAGAGAAATACCTATTTTTATTTCCCAAATATTTATTATTCTAAATATATGTAAGGCCACAACTCTAAGAATTCAATCACTTTTACATTTTTGTTTTTGTGTTTTACTAACATCTTTTCGAACAGATTGAGAAAATTCCCCAGATGACAATAATTTAAACATAAACATTGACTAAAGCAAAAGTTTAAGATGAATAACAGACCGTTCTATGTAAAGCCCCAAGGATATACAAAAACACATATAACTAAACAAAGAGAAACACAAATAAGAAATCAACAATTCATACTATGAATGACAAAAGACTTAAAGTATGAATAATTTTTGAAAATAAGTAGCATGCTATAGTCTCTAAAGCTTGAATCAAACATTTTGAGAAATTTTTTTTTGCAATCCACTAAGTATCTTTGCATTAATTGTAAAATTTTTTTTTTTATAGCATGCGATATACCTTTTTCAATTTCCGGAATGCCATAGAATATGTTTCTAAATGAAAAACTAAAAAAACTTGAGACCCATAATCCACAAATTATGTATAGAAAAAATTTCTAGCGTGCTATAACAAATTCTGAGAAAGAACAAAATTTTGTGACATCAAAGGAATAAATAAATGTCAAAATAATTGTATATTTTTGATATATTTTTTTAATTTCCGGTATGCCACAGAATATGTTGCCAAAAAAAATTATAAAATCATAATACAAATAAACTACAAATTAAATAAATATTATTAAAGTGGAGTATGAAATTAATTTTTAAAAGCTTGACAATTTTTTATTTATTTTTCGGTACGCCATAGAATATTATGCCAAGTGTTATACAAATTAGCAATTGTGATCTTTGAAATTTTCTGATGACAATATTTTCTAGCATGTGACAAAAGTTTTTGAAAATAAAGAAAATCTCTTGAGGCTAAAGATACAATTGCTAAAAGTCATGATATATTTATACCATGAATAGCTAAAAAAAAGTACCATGCTAGTTTTAAGGATTTAACTAATAATTTTGAAAAAAAATTTGTTAAAAATCCAAAAGGTGTTTGGCGTGCAATATAAAATTTTTGTTTTTATAGCATACTACATTTTTTTAATTTCCCGGTATGCCATACAATATTAGGCCAAATGTTATTTAAATTATATATCTGTAGTCGATAATATTTTCTAACATGCTATAAAAGTTTTAAAAACTGAGAAAAAAATTATTAGTAATGCAAAAAGTGTTTCTGCATGGAACGTGGCTTTTTGTTTTTTTTATAGCATGTGATATTTTTGTAAATTTCCAGTACGGCATGTTCTATTGCAAAAAAATATAAACAACTTGTTTTCAGTAATATATAAAATATTGTATGAAAAAATTTCTAACATGCGATAAAACTTTTTGAGAATAAGGGAATTATTTGAGGTTCTTTTTCACACATCACAACGGAACAATTTGACAACACGATAATAAAAAAAATTGCTTTGACCCTAAGGAAACATTATGAAAATGGCATCGAAAGAAAAATTTTTACAGCTTGATATGAGAGCCTAGGGAGGAAAGTGAAATAAAACACTTGAAGTCATATTGCTTTCTTAACTGAAGGCACAACAAAGATGCAATTTTTCAAATTGAACATAATATTTTTTTATGTAGCATGCGATATACATATATCTAGTCAAAATTATTTATATAAAATTTTAGAAACAATTATGAAAATATTAAAATATGTAGATACCTTTTTATAACATGCAATAAAATTTTATAAAAAATTTTATATAATTTAAAGTGCGATACGAAGTCGACTTTATACGACATTAAAACATTTTCTGTTTTTACTTTATGCAAAATTCAATTTCCATTGACAATCGTCGTAGTCTTACAAAAAAAAAAATAACTTAAAAACAAATACATTAAAAGGGTGTATTTGGTCAAAACCAGGGAGGAGCATATTGTCTGTGCTTATTTATGGCTGCAACATAAATAAATACAGCTAAGTACAGGTACTGCAAAACTAAACAAAAATGGTGTTTTTGCTTTAAACGTATGGCTATAAATGACAAAGAAATATAAATTTATGGAGTAATAAAACAAAAACCTGATAAAATGTTGATAACAAAAGAGTGGGAAAATATTTTTTTATATTCATATTGTTGATATAAACTACAAAAAAATAGCTTAACAAAACTTGCAATCAATAAAATATTTTTAAAGTATACTTTAAGGCATAGTAAGCATATAAATAAATTGGAACATTCTCTTTTCCACTACAAATTAAAAGCTAAATAAACACTTTTTAAACAAATAAAGTCAAACTTAGAAAATAGATCTCTTAATATTATATGAGAAAAACAACATAAATAAAAAATTTACCTTAAGGCATTTATAACAAATACAATTTTGTATAATTTGTTGCCTAACATTAGGCACTTAAAATTTATATTATTACATATTAAAAGTATATGGTTTCCTAAAACTCTCATCCTTCTAATCCCTAGCAAACCGTAGCAAAACAGTTCTTGGTAAATACCAAAACTTTGTAAATGACTTTATAAACTTTTTTCTGTGCTGTTTGCGCGCTAGAACGTTAAACTGTTGTCTACAATTTAAAAGAAGCCACAGATACTAAACTAAATTACCAAAGTGTATGAAACCTTAAAAGAGATGATGATAAAGAACAAAAATTAAACTTTAACGAAGAAAACAAAATAACTTAAGAAAAACAAACTTTGTTTATTCAAGCAGAACGAAAATATAAATGAAATCACAATAAAAATATTGTGGGGTGGAATAAAATATATAATTTTATACTTTTTATTCATTAACTCAAGTATTTATTATTTTAGTTTCCGTTCCAAAAACACTGAAAGGATTTTATTGCTTCTTAGATTGAAAAATAATTTCATGTATTTGAGCATTTAAAAGTAAGAAATTAAATATAAAAAAAGTTTCAGCGTTGAAGGGTTGGCATTGTAAGCTGAATAAAGCAGAATAAAGACTGGGTAGCATTAAATAATGTACTTTGCTTAAATTATAGTTGACAATAACACAAATGTTGTGGTTTCTTATGTCTGCCTAAAATACGGTTGGTTTTTTCAAGTCGTCTAAAAGTGTAATTTAATTTCTTCCTTTACAAAAAAAAACGTAAAGAAAATCAAATAAGGGAAGCAGTTTTAAATCAGATAAGATGTTTTAAAAATTTCTTTTAAAAAATTATAGCATGAGAGAAATATTCATTAAATTTTCTTGTAGCATGAAAATTTTTGTAAGAAGCCATTAAGAAGAGATTTCTGATAGAAATATTTTTTGCGGCATGTGCCAAATTCCCTAAGAAAACTTGATGAATTTTAATAATTTTTCTAAAGAAATTTCATCTTGGTATGCGCTGTAATTTCTACGCAGATTTTGTGCAGCATGCGATAATTTTTATTGTTTTTTTTTTTAATTGCGATAAGTTCTCCAAACCAAATTTTTGCAGCATGCCAGAAATTCCTGCAAAAAATATAATTAATCGAAAAAATTCTCATAAATAGATAGAACTTCTTAATTAAACTCTTTAAAAGAATTCTTTGAAAACAAGCAATAAATATCCTTTAAAATACGGCATAAATTTTATATAAATTATTTTATTAAAACATACGATAAATTTTCTATAGAACTTTTTAAACATGAGATAAATTTTATATAGAAATTTGTTCTGAAACATTTGCGTAGAATATTTTTTTTAAACATGCGACAAATTTCTGTCGGGCACTCATTTAAGACATGTGATAACTTTTCTTTCGAATTTTTTTTGTAACATGCGATAAGTTTATGAAAATATATTATTTGAAATCTTTTTTATGTTAATCTACTTTTATTGTGCTTGATTTATATAAATATTTAATTAAATTAAATTTTCTATAGAAAGTGTGTTTAAAGAATATGGTAAAGTTTCTATCGACAGATTTTTTAAAACATGTCCTAATTTTTTTATTGAACAATTTTTTAAGTCATGTGATATAGTTTCTGTCGAAAATTTTTTTAAAACATGTGATATTTTTTTTTTGTTGAACAATTTTTTGTCATGTGATATATTTTCTGTATAAAATTTTTTTAAATATGTGAATAATTTTCTATCAAAAAATTTCTTAAAACAAGTGATATATTTTTTATCGAAAAATCTTTTAAAGCATGTGATAAATTTTTATCGGAAAATTTTTCAAAACAGGTAATAAATTTTCTATCGGCATTATTTTTAAACATGCGATAAATTTTTTAGAGAAAAAAATTTTATAAACGCAATTAATTTTCTATGGAGAAAGTTTTTAAAATATGTGATAAATGTTCTATCGAATAACATGTGAAAAATTTTCTATAGAAATGTTTTTAAAAACATGCGATAAATATGCGAAAACTACCACAAGCCATACAATAAATTCAAAATGTTTTGTGTTTTGTCTAGCATGCAATAAAAATCATCTTTAAATATCAAACGCCAAAAGTGTATTAGTTTTTTTCTGGATAAATATAACATATTCTTTTCTTAATAATTCGAGAATAATTTTAAGAATATTATTTCTCATCTGAGATTTGTATTTTAGCATGTTTTTTACTTTTAATTCCTTCTTTTATAAAACTCTTTACTAGAGTTCATTTATTGATGATTTATTTCATTTGCAACATTTATCTAGCATGAAATTATCTTATTACAATTTGAATAATTTACACAAAAAAAAAAAACTAAAATAAATTATTTACTCGCAGATTAATACAAGAATTCATTTATTGTCAGTTCCCTTGAAAAACACTTTTTTTTTGCAATCAAAAATATGCAAATTTTATTACGTCTATCAGTTTTGTCCTTAAATATGAACACCAGACTATTTATGAGCGACTACTTGTCATTATCATATGCAGAGGTTATAAACAATCAATTTAAAACCATATTTTGTGTGTGTTTTTGGCAACTTGTTTTAATGGCGGGCAAAGAATTAAATAAAAAAAGTTTAACAATTTTTTGGTATCTTTGCTACGTGACAGACAAAAATAAAATTGCTCAACAAAGAAAAAAATAAAAGGAGAGTATTTGTCATTTTCAAAGATATTCTTCAAGCAAACCATTCTATTTAGCTGTTAAGCGAAATCTAAATAACAGTATTTTAGTCTTTGCTATCAGCCTCACCTGTTTTTTAAATGCGTTTAGTTTATTGAACTGAATGTTTTTATGGTGGTACTGGTTTTTGCACGTTGTGCTCGTATATCACGTGACTCAATTATATTTAAATTTGTTAAAAAAAAAAAAAAAAAAACATGAAAACATTTATCTGACAAATTGAAATTGTATTTGTGCAAAGACTAGCAAAAATATCAAACAGTGACTATAAAAAGTAAACGTTCAATGAGAAATTCGAAAAGTCTGGTATAAAACTGGCAACAAAATTTATATGTAATTTCCCATATTCTCTAATTAAAAAATCATTTTATAACCTCTCATACGCTAACTTTTAAACGTCAGTGTATTTATTCTAAGTAAATATTTCTAAAAAAAGATCAACTTTAAAATTTGTTTTACAATTAAAGAAGAATTATTACTTCTTCTTGTAATTTTCTTCACTTCATCAAAGAAAGTGAGTCTTAATGTTTAACAGAAACACTTAAAAAAATATTCCAAAAGGAAATTATAATTTTTCTATTTTCTATTTTTAAAATATAAACACACACATTTCCAATTGGAAATTCGTTAAAATACAACAATGTTGCAGAACCGTTTATATGCTTTGCGTAAAGTGCGTAAAAATAGAAAAAACAAAACAAAAAGAACAGCCATACAATCTAAACGTATGGCTGAATGGACGGACATATCTAAAATGTTTTATACTCCACCATGCATGAATTAAAAAAAAAAAACAAACAAAAAATAAAATTACTTCCACATGATTTTTATAGTTGTATTTTTGGTGCCGGCAGCAACAACACAATGTGCCAATGACATTTTACAGATTGCGAAATTTGTACGATTATTTATTTCTTAAAGTTTTTTTTTTACATTTTAGTTTTTTAAGCAACATTGAAAAATTTTTTAAAATTAATATTTTTTTTTTAATAATTTTAATGCTGATGTTTACATTTTTAGATGCGTAACAAACGGTTGTATTGAAAATATTTCTGTTAGTAGCACTATAAAAAATTACGAAATTTCTATCATATGACCTTATTAATTGTATAGCATGTGATTTAACATATCCACGGCTATTTAAAAATTTTATAACGAAAATTTATTTTTTACTTTTTCAGATATTTTATTGCATGCTACAAAAATGTTGTAAATAAATACTTTCGCATGGTATAAAAAAAAATTAAAGAACTTAAAAAATTTTTTTAAGTAAATGATATTTTTCTTTGTAACTGTTGCAGCTAGAAAAATTTTTTTTTCGTATTAAAATTCCCTTGAATATTTTTCAAATGAAAATTTTTATGGCATGCGATATAATTTTATATAATTTTGTTAAAAAATTGTTATTAAAAATTATTTTTTTTCCAAAAATTCTATCACATACTATAAGAATGGTGTACAATAAATCTTTATGACGTAGGATAAAAAATAAAATTTCAAAAGTTTCGAGCTCTCTATTGAAGCGGTTTCTGGAAAAGAGTTTCGCGTGCTACAGAAAAGCTTTTTCTTCCACAATAACTACAAATTTTTTTAAAGCTATAAAAATTTTTACAACAATTATCTAAAATTATTTTAAATCAAATGAAAATTAATAGCATTTTGTTTATATGAAAATTAAAATTCTTTTTAATTTTTTTTTTCAAAAATATGTTTTATACACTGCAAAAATAATCTACACAAAAATTTTATTGTATGCTATAAAAATTTTTCCTACTATAGGATGGTTTTGAAAAATATTTCACGATATTATATTACTACATTAGAATAATTTTAACATTTGATTTTTTTTTATTTTTATTCCGATTTTTTTTTTTTTTATAAAAATATTTTTAATAGAATACTGCTGTAGTGGGTAAATCAAAATATTCTACTAAAAAAAATTCTTTCAAAAATAAATTATATTCGAAAAAAAATTAAAATAATTCATCATCAAAACTATAGAAACATTTATAGCAAAATATTTTCAATCCATCTTTATTATAGTCCGCAATTCGTAATATTTATTTCGCTTTTTTATTTATTTTCCTTATCATACAGTTGCGATGATTTAATGTGATGCCATAAATAAAATAAAGTCTAAACATGTCATAACTATAACTGCCAAAAAACGGCACCAACTTCAACAGTCATAACAATGAACATAAACACACATAATAATTTTTAATTTAATAGAATAATAATTGCACACTTGACTGAATGTAAAAAAAAAACATGAAAATATATTTAAGAAAAAGAGATTTTATTAGGGAAAGGAAGAAGAAAGAAAAAGGTTTTAGAGTAAAACGTATTAAAATAAAAATAAAGACATAAAAATTAAAGCAAAATATAAAAGGAATATGTGTTTGGTTTTCAATAATAAACATTAAGGGTATTCACAGTAAAGTATTCATAGAAGGGCAGTGATTTTAATATATTCTCCCGTAAAATTAAACAAAAAAATATCGCATGCAATAAAATATTAAAAAAATGTACAACAATATTAATCGTGTGGTGTGACGCCAAGAATGTTTAAAAAAATTTCCTGAACTTGAAATTAAAACATGTAGCAGAATATCTTATAATTATCTAAAAATCTTTTAGGAAAAATTGTATTGTTGTGTAATAACGTTTTGTAGAGTTTAGTGTTGAAAATTAATCTGTAGAAAATTTTAAAAAATCTGTGTTAAATCAATCAAATACTATCGCATGCTGCAAAAAAAAACTTTTCAGTATAAAATTTTTCGCATGCTATAAAAAATTTTCGTTTGCTATAAAAACAAAAATAATGGTAAAATTTTTTCGCATACTGGAATATAAAATCATAAAATCTTAATATAATTTATCGCTTGCATTAAATAAGAAAAATATCAAATTTACTGCTGCTCCAAAAAATTTTAATGAAAAAGATCTTGTGAAAAAAATTGTATCTATAGAAAATTAATGGTGTGCTACGTAAAATTTCCTTTAAACCACATTACTAATCGAATGTTACCGAACAATTTACTTCATTATGCAAAATAAAATTTTTAGCAAAAATAATAAAATATAAAAAATTTGTTGCATGCTGCATATTAGAGAAAAATTTCATTGAAAATATAGAAAACAAATCTCATAATCTATAAAATGATTCTGGGGAAAATTGCAACCAATTTGTTGGAGCATTTCATTGAACCCTGAAGGAAAAAATCGCCAGAAATAATTCGGGTTGTAAACAAAAAGTTGTAAGAAAATGTATGGTGAGTAGCAAATAAATTTTCCGAAGATATAACTTAACATACTTATCGTATGCTACAAAAAAATTTCTTGAAAGCCTTTTCGCATGCCACAAAAAACATAAGAATAATAAAATATAAGAATAAAAATTATCGCATACAGTAAAAAACATTTGTAGAAAATTAATCACATACTACAAAATTTAAATCTTATTATCTTAAGCATGCTACAAAATTTAAATCTTATTTTCTTAAGCATGCTACAAAATTTAAATCTTATTTTCTTAAGCATCAAAATATTTCTGTGAACATTATATAGCATGATTAAATAATTTTCTGTTAAAAAATTTATATCATGCTAGAAAATTTCTGCTAAAACAATTGAAAATATTCTTTATACAAAAAGTATTTTTCAGAAGGATTGTCCACTAATGCAAACAAATAGTGTAATAATTATAAAAGTTCTTACTTTGGGTAAAAACTTAGAGCATGTTACAAAATTTGTTAGCAAGTATTTTGACGATTTTCATATAAACATCATGCTCTTGTAAAGAAAAGCTAAAAGGAAACTAAACGACATAATTAGTACAGCTAATAACAAACGAGATCTGTAAAAAATAGATTTTATAGCATGCTACAAAAATTTTCTAGAAAGTTAATTTTTACACTTTATATACGAACTTGTTGTTTTTATGAACTTGACCTATTTAATAATCCAAGTGCTTTCTTTCTGAACACCACTTATATGTTGCATTTCTCTTTCAGTTTTTCGTTTTTTTGTTTGTTTTAGCTGCTCGAAATATTTGACATATGACACTTGTGTATTTGTCTGAAGCAAAAAAAGTAAGAAAAAGAGTATTTAATTTTATGAGTAGACAGGCAGCTGTTCGACATTGACAATTGAAACAAGTATATACATACTGGCTTGAATAAAGCATTCGTTGGCAAAAAATAGTGGGATGGATATTTAAAGAGGATTTTAAGGTCTACTCAATAAAATTTCAATGACTTTTTAAAGGAAGTATAGATGAGTAGATGTACATTGTTTCATTTTCTCTAGACTATAGAGAGAGAAAATAAAATTTGTGTAATGGCACTTTTGGGTAAAGTTGGTATTACTGCTTTCGTTGTTATTTTCAGAGTTTTTTTCTTTCTTCTTTTTTTTTTTTGGGGTAATAAAAAATATTGTTGACGCTACGTATTTTCGATTTTATTTCTGCCAACTAGAATGTGTGTAAATATTTATTGCTAGGAGAATTATTTTATTATACTAAGTGATTAAAGCACAATTTTAGGAAAAATTTAATTTTGGTACTTTTCCTATATAATTACGAATTAAAAATTGTGAAAAATTTATATTAAATAGTTAAATATTTATTTCTTTAGAAGGTTTAAATATTTAAAAAAATAAGTTTAAAAAAAGATTTAAAAATATTACTTGGAAATTTTATTTTCACTTACAGAATGTCACAAAAGTTTTTAGCTTACCTGAAAGCAAAAAAAAAAAAAATAAGATTATTATTTTATAAATTAATTCCGTTTTTATAAATTATAAAATATAGTTGCTTAGTTCATAACCTATCGCCCAAACAGTTAAGCAACAGTATAATAGTTATTTTAAAAGGTAAGTATAAAAGTATAATACTTTAAAAATAAAGTATAAAATTATAATAAGTTTTTTCGTTTCTTATTGTTTAAAAATGTAATTATTTCTTTCTTCTTATTTTATTATAATTTAAGTATAATATTATAAAAGTTAAAGTATAATATGAAAAAGGTGTTATTTGTTGTGTTTTTTTTTTTTTTGTAATTTAAGTATATTATTAATACGAAGGATGTGATTATAATATTACTTATGATATTATAAAAGTTAAGTATAAAAGTATAATAATATAAAAACAAAGTATAAAAGTATAATATGATTCTTTTTTTTTTTAAAATGTGTTTTCATTATTAAAGTATAATACTATGAAACTTTAAGAATTAAAGTATAAAATGCCAGAAGTATAAACTGTTTAGATTTCTATAATTTCAGGAAGTATATAATATTTAAAGGTTTATTGTATGGTATCCTCTAATTTAAGTTAACTCGATGGTTTATTATAATTCAAGCATAACGTTATAAAAGTTAAAGTATAAAATTTCACACCGTGATAACTCAATCGTGATTTTTAAACTAATCTGTAAAATGTCTAAATCTGTAAAATATACAGGCATTATTCTAGCATTTGATTATACTTTCTTTTATATTTCATTGCACTTTATCAGCATTTTGAAGCCCCGCGTAAAAAAAGTTTTCGAGAGCTTCTCAAAACAGGCTCTTGTTGAAGAGATTAGAATCAAAAGGAATATAGAATCATTCGACTCGAATCTTTTTCCACCAAACTATTGTTTTCAATTAAAAATTTTTCTTGCCGTTGTAAGCAACCAGAAGTGGAAAATTAGACTGATGCGGCGTTATTTCAAAATTTCAATCGTAGAAATTTCTGCGACTTAAATTATAAAAGTATTCATCCGAGCACAATTTTGATGGAAGTTCTCATTTTTCTCTCTCTTACTCTCTCTCTCTCTCTTTTGACTTACTGATGATGAATTCTACTCTTCACTTACGACTATTTTTTAAAGTGGGTAATTCCCTTCTCCCTCTTGACATGCCGTCGCCATAAATTGACCAAATGATTTTACTGCCTTTGTCTAATTCCGGATTATTATCAATTAATCAACTTTTAATCACGAAACCACGTGTAATGCTCGCGAACCGAACTTTTTAATGCACTTTAATTCGTTACAGTATCAGCCGGCGACATGAAAACGCTGCATGATTTATAAAAGTTAAGTTTTGCCAACCGTTTAAACGTTGATTGTAGTCTTTAATGATAAACGTGTATGGGCTTCCAGGTAGAAATTTGCACACAGCCTTTTTATCTTTAACATTTCATTCAAAAATGTTTCGCATAAGTTGCCTTAGTCACAAGCGATTTAAAAAAAAAATTATTAAAACTAAATTCAATCCTTCGTGTTCTTTACAAGAATTTTTAAAGTTACTTGGGCTTTCTTAAATAAGAACAGAAACTATAAAGGAAAAAAGCAAATTTTGACAAAGATTTCACTCGTTCACCGTTGACTCATGTCAACGAAATAAAACATATTTTTAAGGGTTTGAGGGCTGGTATTTTTTTTTTTTTTTTTTGTAATGCTGACCATCGACAGGTTTTAGACAGTTCGACATTTAGCTACAGAACCAGATGGACATATAAGTGTAAACATTGAGTGACAAGTATCAAACACTAGGGGAGAAGAGAAAGCTGTAAACTACAACAAGAGGTTTATGTTTTTGACATGCGACTTACATGACATGAAAATACAATGTGTGAAGTGTATAAGCGTTTATGTATTTGTAATGATATAAATGCCTGTGTGTTATGATTAAATAAGTGCCAGATTGAAATATAGAAATTTAACCTAAAGGTATTTGTTGTTTAGTAATCAATAATATGTTCTTACATAAAAAAGGAGGAGTGCAAATTGATTGGCGTTTTTGAGAAATTAAGTTTTTTCTTTCTTTTTCAAATAAAAAAAATTATTTAAGTTTAGCAAAGCGGCTGCATGAAAGTATATCCTGTAGATTTTAACATATGGAAGCTTGATTAATATCCTTAAAGAAGAGATATTTTGCATATATTTTTCCATAAAAAAAAGTTTAGAACAGACAAACCAACTAAAGATGCGGGGCACTTTTTTTCGTATTAAAATTTAACACCTGTTGTTCTATGTAAATTTCAACCGTCAAAAGTATGATCATATACATCAAATTAAATGAACTATTGGCACACCCTTTAATTTATAACTTTGAATATTTATCGTAATTATTATAATGGTCATAGTATTCAATATTTTGTCTAATTTTCAAACGTTTTTGGGACACCCTTTAATTTTTAGATTTAATTTCGTCTCACTTTTCGCTATTGGGAGCTCGGATTGACAACCACCTACTTTTTTTGAAGTCGGTTAAAAAAACCAATTAGCAAAAAAAAAATCTCAGCTCTTGCAGAGAGTACATTTCTCAGTCTTCTTCGCATTCTCCGACTCCTTTTCTTTTGCATTAATTTTTTAGAAGTCTTCTTCTTCCTCTATCTGCGATTTTATATAATTCATTTAAATGTAAAATTTCAAACATTTTATCAAGTTTGTCTGCAATTATTTTTTGAAAAGTGCTACAGAGCAACCGATAAACTGAAATTCAAAAAGAACTTGAAAACTTTACGAAAAAGAGTTTCTTTAATCTATTGTTTGTTTGAAATGATGTTTTTGTTATTTATGATTTTGTATAAAAAAACAGCCGAATTTTCACGAGTGTTTGTAGACTTCAATGGTTGATCGGCCTTATGTTCGAATATTCGAAGAATTATAGTCTAATGACGCCTCCATGGAAACTTTGTAGGTGGTTGACAACATTTTGCCGAAGATTGAAAAATCCTTTATTTAAACGCTTCCCAGCTCTGATGTCTCTAGTCGCCAAAACTCTAGGTTTTAAAACTCTGCATAAATCTGGCAATTTTATCTTGATGCTCAACAAACGAAAAATTAGATGCACTTAAAGTTATCGTACGTAAAGGGAAATTGATTTTGATGAGTTCCTTTTTATTCGAGGTAAACCACTCGTGCGCCCTCTATTGTTCACGCTACTATTCTTGTCCCAATTGCACCATCCGACTCAAAGATTTTATTTTGACAAGCGGGTGGCTTATTAGCTTTTAAGGCATTTCATAAAAATTTTGCAATCGTGTCAAATTGAGCTCGACGTCTCCCTGTGTTATGTGCTAATTATTAAGGTCAATTTGGGTACCACGGCTAGCAGGCCCATGAGGAAAATAAGAATACCATGGCTACCTATCTCATGTCTCTTACATTTACGAGGCTTTTTTACTTTATCGAACTAGTACCGGCTTCTTATAATTTGCCAAACTTGACAGATCTCTTATCGTTCCTTGCACGCCATTTATGTTTAAAACTCCGTGACTCGATACCGCATGGGAGTACCCAACTTAGAATTATTTATTCTAGGATGTTCTTCCTCGGAAATTGGTATTGGTATTTAGTCACTGGTCGTACTACAATCATCTTTTTCTTTCAGTTTTACAACTCACACAAGAGCTCGTACTCAGACTCCAGATAAGTCTAGAGAACTAATACTCCCATACTACTCGTATAGTAGTACAGGGACCGTAACAGTTGCAATGTTTCTTAGCTAAAACGAGACTTTGATGTATTGTAGACGACAATTTATTCCAGAAAGTGATAGCTGATTCTTCTTCTTGGATCGCCAAGAGGAATATTGATGTCTCAAAGTGTAAATATTGACTTTCTCTGCACTTTCTCTCCACTTTGTGTTACTGCATAGGAAATCAAATAAAAATCACTGTCATGACCTTAAGCACCACTAACATATGATTTAAATAAATATGTACATTTGCTTTGTATAAGATCAACCACAAACTGACTGCTTTATAACATGAGTCAACATATACTCGTAATAACAGAAACAAGGATTTACCAAAAAAAAAAAAAAAAATAAGAGCATATAGAAATCACACAAACAGGAAAGAATAATTCAAATGCCAGCCGTATAGACAACATTAAAAAATGTTATGCAACAATATTTTTTTTTTCGTGGAATGGCCATGTAAATCCCAGTTAAACTTTTTCATAATACAGCCAGCAGGAGGGACAAGGAGTGGATAATGAAGAAAGACACCCTGGTGGCAACATGTTTCACTGAAATAAAGAAAATCTCTGGCTTAATATACTGTTTCGTATTGCCAAATAATAAGTAGAATGTCCTTTTTTAAACATGTTATCGGGTCCTTTTTATTGTTTTACAACAATATTTATTTTTATAGCTTTTACTACAACTTTCTTTTAAAAAGTAAAAATAAAAACTATTTTGAACATTCGTGTTTTCTCTTTATTTGCTTGGCTTAAGGTAAGTTGTAGTAAAAAAAAGTAATATTTATTTTATTACCATATAACCATCTGTAAATTCACTTCATTTATTTTTTTTTTCTCACTTCTCATTTTGGTTGAAAATTTTCCAAAGTGTTTGTGCCAGGTCTGTTAAAAACGAATAACACGACTATAAAATTTACACTGCCATATTTCACTTGAGTTGTTACCCGTTTGTTGCAAACATTTTGTATCCATTTTCCTTGAAGTAAGAAGTTTTTGTTATTGTAAATTTTCACGACCAGACAATGTTGATTTTTCATTTTATAATATCATCATCAAATCCTCATACTATTAAATAAAGAAGAACTGTAGGAAAAGCAAATAAGGCTTGAGCTTTAATAAAAAGGTACATGGAAATCAATGAATTATTTATTTTATGAAGAAGGCCAACATGAATATTTTGTGCGATATAAGAAATTATTCAATTTTCCACTACCGATTTACACCTTCAAAATTATTGGTTGTACATTTAACAGCAGAGTTCAAAATTTTTAATTTATGAGCATCAAATAATAAACATTTGTGATATTTTTCATAAATGAGATTTCCACAATTCTTTTTTTTTTATTTTTCACGTTCATAAACGACCATCAAAAAATTTTCTTACTACGATCACACATAAATGGGTGCGTCTCATTCGTCTTTAAGCATTCATATATAATAAGGAATAAATAACATTATCATCGAAGAATTTTTCAACGTTGAAAAGTTCTCATTTATGAGCATTCAAAAATGAGATTAATGAAGTTTTTTATATATGAGAAAAAAAATTCTCATAAATGAGCAAGCAAAAAATATTTTCTCATTTTTTCACTTTTGAATACAAAAAAAAAAAAAAATCACATTCATCAATGAAAAACCCAAAATACATTCTAGCCTCTCACACATGAAAAGAAACAACAAAAACTAAAATGTCTCACTGCTCCCTCATGAGTGAGAAGCATTTCAGTACTCTCTTGAACAGCGTGTTTTATATTGTCCCTGTGTGAAATATTAAAAACAGCAATTCAAACTAGTGTCGAACTCAAAAAGCTGCAGAGCACTAATTATTATACTTCGAGGAAGATAATATCAGTTTAACAACTGTGTTGTGAATATTTTGGTAAAATGGAAATTCCTCATAATACAGCTAACGAAGAGGTATGTTGGGTGCCTCATTTACGCTAATCTAATCAGCTATGGGAGACTATTAGAAATTCTTCTATACCATACTATGAGACGTTAAAATGAATTGTAATCCACATCCAAACAAATACCAACCAGAATTCCTTAAACACGCAAAGAAAAAACATGGTTGAGGTAATCATAATTTAAGAGCAACATATTATGGTTTTAGTATATAATTGTTAACAAAACATAGTACTGTTACATTTAATAATAATGTGCTTTGACTCATAGGCTACAATAATCATTTATACAAAAAATATGAAATATAAGCTGAAATAACGATATCGTATTTTCAAACTTTCGTACTTGCAGATCCATTAATGAAGTAAACGTTTTATTCTCTTATAGAATATATAACACGGTACTGAATGGTAATTTGGAACTGACTCCACATTTATTCAAAACTTCTAACAAGTTAATCTGGCATCTGCCATATATTTTAACTACTTATGAAATATTTTGCTTACCTTTTTATGTTTTTCATATTTTGTATATTTTAAATTATTTATTTATTTTATCTTTTCTCATTTTCTCTAACAATAAAAAAAAGAAATTACTTAAATAATACACACAAAGGAAAAATATAATTGAGGTAACCATAATCTAAGAGCAACATACTATGGTTGCATTATATGGTTGCTAACAAAACATAGTATTGTTATACTTGCAAACATATTGTTGTCCAAAGTATAAACATAATTATGTTCAAGTATTAACATTAAATGCTGTCAGCATACACACATACATGCATATTTCAACTTCAACTTTTCAAATGTTTTGGTTCCCTTTTTATTTGTTTTCATATTTTGCATATTATTTTTGATTATTTATTTTGTACATAAATTTTTTTTTTCACTTTCTTTAACAATAAAAAACAATTTAAAATTTAAGCTACCAAAAAAATTACTAAACTGTTAAGTACTAGAACAAAATATTTTTTACCGCAAACATTATTTTGTTTCTTTTAACCATACTTTGATTAATGAGAATATATTATGGTTATATAATTTATATTATTTTTAATAAGTTATAAAACTTTAGTTGTTGGGGTTAAATTTTTTAAAGTTAAAACCAACAATGTTGCATTTTTGGTGCACAGTAACCATATAATCGTTAAAAGTTAACAAAAAATGTTTATCGTGACTAAAGTTTTGGTTAAAACAACTATAATTGGTGTTCCGCAACCGTACATTGTTACAATAAACATAATATGGTTATTGTGACCATATCACAACCATGTTTTTTTTTTATATATATAAAGGCATTCTGTCAAAACTTAGAACAAAATATTTTTAAGCGCTAAATTTAGTTTTGTTTGCTTTTAATCATACTCTGATTAATAAAAATATATTATGGTCATATATATTATTTTATTTTGGATAAGTTATACAACTTTGGTCGTGTCATATAACTATATAATTTTTTGTGTTATATAACCATATAATGGTTTAATGTTAACAAAAAAAATGTTTGTCGCGACTGAAGTATTGTAGAAAACAATTATAATTTTTTCGCCGCAACTGTACAATGTTACAAGGAACATAATATGGTTATTGTGACCATATCTCAACCATGCTTTTTCTTTGCGTGAAGATATTTCACGGAGAGTAAGTACAGCTGTAGTATTTATGTTTCCTTATTGGTCTATATCTATATATAGTGTTTTGAACTCCTCTCCTCCTCAGTGTCTGATAAATATGGCTGCTAACTGTTGTATTTGTGAACCAAGACGAAAAAACGAGCATCAATGCTAAGACTTTTTAACTGGCCATCAAAAGTAGAATAGAACAGAGCGGTAAAATAAAAAGACGGCGAAAAATTATCACAAAACAGCGGTGTATTTAAACTTCGCTTCCTCGTCAGCTCTGACAGGAGTATAAACTAACAGAAAGAGTAAAAGTATTTTTGGACCGAAAATAACCGCGAGGTAGCCTGGCAAGCCCTTGTCTTCTACTGATGTTTCGGTGCCATAATACCCACGTTAAGATATTAAAAAAAAAAGTGACCCCGTTTACTATTTTCATCCCCAAAATCTCTCCTGGCAGCCATTAATTAATATACATTGTTTTGATTTTGCTTACCCCAGAAGAAATAACGAATTGGCTCGTCTGACCGCTATGATTATTTCTCCTTGGCTTAAAAAACAATTGAGGATAATTCGCAGGCAATTAAGTAAATTTTTCACTCGACAAAGCAATTTTGCAGTTATCGCTGAAAGAATGAGTCTTATCGTTAATTATTTTTGTTGTACACTTGTCACGGTATAAAAGTTAAAGATAACGGCTGCTTATATTTTCTGCAATTCTTAGTTTCTTGGATTGATGAACACTAAAACTGAAGGTTGTATTAGACAGTATTACATCTAACTTCCCTTTAGAACTCCTCTTACTTCATCTTAAATTTTTTTAAATTCCTTTTTCAAAAAGTTAATCTTTTTAAGTCAAACTTTTCCCACAAAAAGTTGCACTTTATGAAACAGGCTGCACTTTTTTCTTTACAAATAGTTTATCTTTACGAATGGTTGGCTACCGCTTTATAAATATTTAGAAGGTTGCACTTTTATACAAAGAATTGCAATTTTAAAGTGCAACAATAATACTCAATTGCACAAAACATCATTTTTAAATTTTGTTTCTTTTTATAAAAGGACCACATATTTTTTTAATTTATTCTACTTTCTAAAAGAAACTATTTGTTTCATTGTTTTTCAAAAAACTGCCCTTTTTACATAAAATTACACTTTTGCACACATAGTCCAGATTTACACTATGCAATTTTTTGAGGCATTTTTTACTTAATTTTCTATTTAAGTTACAGCATTATGCATTATCTAAAAGTAAACATTAGCAACAGTAACACGCCCTCAAAACTCAGGCAATACCATATTGCTTACTCCTCCTGCTTCACAAACAAAAATTTCATGCTAGTTTCATGAAAAATTGCATAGTGTAAATGCCGTAATATTTACTTTTTGTACAAAAAAGTTACAGTTTTTAAAGAAATGCATTTACTTTCATAAAAAGTTTAACTTCTTAAAAAAAATTAATAAAATAAAAAAACTTGAACTTTTTTAAAAATAAACTACTTTACAGTATTTTCATTGATTATATCTCTATTACAACAAAATATGTTAGAAATACATTTTTTTTTTATTTCCCTCCAAATTCATTAAATAGTTTCACAAGTAAAATATTCACTAAACCATGACCAGATTTGTTTGGTTGCTTCACAGCATGCTGTAGTTATTAAATACCAAGTGGCACATGATGTTGCTCTAAATAAAATCATCTACATATATAGAACTTACTTAAAAAAAAAAAAAAAAAAAAAACGTTGTCATCAACAATATTATTTAAGCTCTAATAAACAATAAGAATTTAAAGAATTTTCTTACTTTTCTCCACCCCCCAGAACAAGTTCAATAGACATTAACACAGAAACTCATTTACGGAAATAAACAAGCATAATGATGATCTGTTAATTAAATTAATAGTTTGCTTCAATGGCCCAAATTCATAGTTATAAACTAAAGTCGACTCTTGTTAAAGTATACTCTAAAATAAAAAGCTCTTATTATCTTTTTTGCTTTCATAGTCAAAAATAAAGTATACTTTAAGTTTAGCCACCTTCCACTGGGTACCGACTGTAATTTGATAAATGTTTTCATACAATTTCTAAACAAACATTAGAAAAAAGTAACCTTGTGTTTATTTTGTTCACATTGGTATAGAAATCAGATATAGAGTATTGTGTTCTTAAACCAAATAAAATAATTTTGGAAAAATGAGTTAAAAACAGCTTTGGGTAGTTTTAAATTTAGAGTTGACTTTCTCGCCAAAAATATCTTTTAAATTGTCTATGAATGAATTAGAGTCGACTCTAAAATAAAACCGACTTTAGTTCCCTTAAAGTATACTTTATTTTAACTATGAATTTGGGCCAATATGTTTAAATAATTAAAATATCTTAAAAAATTCCCTTTAAATGCTTGAAAAATTGTATCAGAGAGTTAAGAAATGTGTTATAAAAAAAATAATTGGCCCATATTCATAGTTATAGAATAAAGTCGACTCTTGCTAAAGTATACTCTAAAATAAAAAGTTGTTATTATGTTTTTTGCTTTCACAGTAAAGAATAAAGTATACTTTAAGTTTAGACGCCTTCCACTGGGTGCCGACTTTAATTTGATAAATGTTTTCATACAATTTCTAAAACAAACATTAGAAAAAAGTAACCTTGTGTTTATTTTGTTCACTTTGGTATAAAAATCAGATATAGAGTATTGTGTTCTTAAACCAAATAAAAAAATTTTGGAAAAATAAGTTAAAAACAGCTTTAGGTAGTTTTAAAATATAGAGTTGACTTTCTCGCCAAAAGTATATTTTTAATTGTCTATGAATGAGTTAGAGTCGACTCTAAAGTAAAACCGACTTTAGTTCCCTTAAAGTATACTTTATTTTAACTATGAATATGGGCCATTGTTTTTTTACGTTTACAAAAAAAAAAAAAAAATTAAATTTATAAAACATTCCAAACATGTCGTAACAATAATTGTCATTCGTAAAGGGTTTAAGTAATAAATTTTTTTCACAATAGCAGCAGCAAAAGCCCATAAATACTGCAGGAAATACACACCTTCTAAAGGGGAAAACAATTTATTACCACCTTTTCTCTAGTGTTCTAAAGCTTTAAAGAAATAGGATTTGTTTATAAATTTTTTTGTTAGTGAAATGTAGGTGGTGATTTACATTTAAATTTATGGGATTTTTCTTTAATTTTAAATTAATTTTTATTTCTTAAACAAATTGCCTGCTGCTATTTTAATTTGTAAAATAATAAATTTGTCTGCCGCGATAAAAAAAAATAATGTTTGTTCAAGTTGATTTCGCTCCTTAAGGGAGCAAAGATAATTTTTTTAAGATCTTTTTTGGAGGGCTTTCTGAATTAAAGCATAAGTACATTAATATAAAACTGAATATGCCTGCTTCTAATTAACCGGAAGCCAAAGGAGTTAAATTTGCCCTTTAAAATTTTGAAGCTGATTCATATGGACAACAAAGGGTTCCCCACATAAAGAGTCACAAATATTTATACGAGGGCTGCTATATATATTTCTGGCCTGGCAACGCTGAGTGCTGCCAAGTGCAAGCTGACATTTCCATTGGAAAGTTTGTCATTTTTAAGCATAATCGTACTCAAAACGTTTTGACGTACGACCATTATTTGTGTTGTTTACAGTGACTTGTAAAAATTAATATAGAAAAAAATGGAATTAGCTCGTGAACATTTTCGTGCCATCATTTTTCATAACTCTCGACGTGGATTATCACGACAAGAGTGCATTGATGATCTTAAATCTTTGTATGCCGATGAAGCACCATCCTATAGCACTGTGAAAAATTGGTATAATGAATTTAATCGTGGCCGAAGCTCACGAATTCCGTGAAGGTCGTCCAAAAACGGCTGTTGTGCCAGAGAACATTGATACCGTGCGTGAACTCATAATGCAAGATCGACATGCGACATACCGAGAGATAGAGACATCCTTGGACATTTCTTCCACCAGCATACATTCGATACTGCATGAACACCTGGCCGTAAAAAAGGTTTGTTCTCGTTGGATCCCGCACAATTTGAAAGTCGCTCAAAAAAAGGCTCGTGTCGATTGGTGCAAAAAATGTTGCAAAAATACGATTGCGGTGCTTCAAAAGACGTTTATAAGATCGTCACAGGTGACGAATCATGGATGTATGCGTATGAGCCCGAAACGAAAAAACAATCGACCGTGTGGGTCTTCAAAGACGAGCAAAATCCAACGAAAGTTGTTCGTGGAAGAAGCACTTCGAAGCAAATGGTCGCCTGTTTCTTCGGCAAAACTGGTCATGTGGCGATTGATCCACGTAGGACGGTCACTTCTGAGTGGTACACTACAATTTGTTTGCTTGAAGTCATCGGAGAAATTCGAAAAACCAACAAGAGAAGACGAATCATTGTTCACCATGACAATGCGAGCTCTGACACATAGCTCCAACCAGAGCGTTTTTGACCGGCAAAACTACGAATTAATGGGTCATCCGCCGTACAGCCCTGACTTGGCACTTAATGACTTCTTCTTGTTTCCGCACATCAAGAAATAAAATGCGTGGTCAACGATTTTCGTCGCCAGAAGAAGCTGTTGAAATGTTCAAAAACCATGTTTTAGAGGTGTCTCAATCGGAGTGGAAAAAGTGCTTTGACAACTGGTTTGAGCGCATGTAAAAGTGTATAAATCATGCTGGAGAATACTTTGAAAAACAATAAAACCATTTTTGATTATAAATATTCGCATTTTCACTATTAGGCCAGAAATATATAGAGCAGCCCTCGTATAACACTTTAAGTTTGAGTAATTTTCATTTTCATACAAAAGCCTGGAGGTATAGGAAATGGTAGAGGGTATCGTCAAACATAGTAATTAGATCTTATCTAATATTTAATCTGTTAGCAGGTCACCCCGAGAATAACTTTCGTATTCACAGAAAAGCCTAGAGGTAAATTTAGGAGAACATCTAGAGAACTACAGTAGTGAGATACTAAATAAAGATGCTGGGCACTCTAAGAGTAACTTCTATTTTTACACAAAAACCTTGCGGTATAGAAACTGCTATATGTACAGTTTTTCGCAGAAAATTCAATTTTTGAGACTGTAGATTTATAAAATGTGCAATTTTACGCAACAAGTAAAGTTTTGAGCAAAAGATGCAGTTTTTCACAAAATGTGTAGTTTTGTGGAAGAAGTGCAGCTTTTGAAAAAAGAGTGCAGTTATAAATAAAAAGTGAAATTTCATGCAAAAAGTGCACTTTTATGAAGAAATGTGAGTTTTCTATAAAAAGCGCAGTTGTATGCAAAAAGGTACTTTTTGTGTAAAAAAAAGTAGTTCGTGTAAAAAGTCCGATTTATGCAAAAAGTGAAGTTTTGTGGAAAAAAAAGTTCAGTTTTGTGCAAAAGTACTGTATAAACTAAAAGATGCAATTTAATGCCAAAAGTGCAATTTTATGCAAAAAGTACAATTTTATGCAAAAAGTACAATTTTATGCAAAAAATACAATTTTAACCAAAAAGTGCAATTTTATGCAAAAAGTGCAATTTTATGCAAAAAGTGCAATTTTATGCAAAAATTTAAATTTTTTTCAAAAAGTGCAATCTTATGCAAAAAGTGCAGTTTTATGCAAAAAGTAAAATTTTATGCAAAAAGTGCAATTTTATGCAAAAATTACAATTTTATGCAAAAGGTGCAATTTTAGGCAAAAAGTGCAATTTTATGAAAAAGTACAATTTTATGGAAAAAATATAATTTTATGCAAAAAGTACAATTTTATGCAAAAGGTGCAATTTTAGGCAAAAAGTGCAATTTTATGAAAAAAGTGCAATTTTATGAAAAAGTACAATTTTATGGAAAAAATACAATTTTATGCAAAATGTGCAATTTTATGCAAAAAGTGCAATTTTATGCAAAAAGTGCAATTTTATGAAAAAAAGTGCAATTTTATGAAAAAAGTGCAATTTTATGAAAAAGTACAATTTTATGGAAAAAATACAATTTTATGCAAAAAGTGCAATTTTATGAAAAAGTACAATTTTATGGAAAAAATACAATTTTATGCAAAAAGTGCAATTTTATTCAAAAAGTGCAATTTTATTCAAAAAGTAAATTTTTATGCAAAAAGTAAAATTTTATGTAAAAGTGCATTTCATGCAAAAAATGCAATTTTATGCAAAAAGTGCAATTTTAGGCAAAAGTGCAATTTTATGCAAAAAGTGCAATTTTATGCAAAAATTTAAATTTTTTTCAAAAAGTGCAATTTTATGCAAAAGGTGAAATTTTGCGCAGAAGATGCGGTTTTAATCAGTTTTCTGCAAACAAAGTGATTCCAGAAATGTTTGCTAAGATTTAAACCAGAACCGAGTTTCGCAAAATTATTATTTTTTTTTTTATAAATCTGGATTAAAACGAGCAATATTTTATATAATTAGCTGTATTAACTGCCAAATAGACTAACTCCACTTTCTCCTTTTTTATGTTTTTTATTTTTTTTTTTTTTTTTTATTAATTTATTAATTCTTTGAAATTAATATATGTTTAATTTAAATAATTATTTAAAAATAATTTTTTACTAAGTTCCAACAAAAATAATCGATTTGGCAAATGAAGCATCCAATTAGAAACCCCTTACAGTTGCAAAACAAAATATTTTCTCTTTTCTTTAATTTTGTCAAACATTGCAAAGCAAATACTTTTAAATTTATATTTTTCTATTGATTATAATTTGCTATTATGCTTTACAAGTTACTTTTTTGCAGCAAGTTTTTTTTTTAGTTGTTAGTTGCTTCTACACCACTTATTAAGTACTTGAAAATTTTTAATTAAAATTTCTCAAAATTTGTTCAGCAAAAGGTTTGAAATATTTGCACGATACGACTTAAGTTTCATTACAAACTTATCAGATTATTTTACAAATTAACTTGATCTTTGGGTAACAATTTACAAGACAATTAAAGGTAAAACTGAGGCAGTCTATTGTTTAACAGCAGCAATGAGCTACTTTATAAATTTCATTAAATATACGACAGAGAAATGAAAAAAAAAACTAATAGCAGACAAATCAAACCCTAGAAAGTAATGAAAAGCAATAAACGAGCTGCATAAATTACAAATTGCTTGAGTAAAACTAAAATAAATGTTCAACAATACCATTAAATTAAAGAAGAGTTTGAGTTTATCAAGAAACAAAGCATACTCATTCCCCGCCAATTTTAATTTTATAATTCTATTAGCACAATGCAAACAGCCGAATTGCATGCTGGTAAAAGAAATTTAGTTATTTAAAAATATGCTTGCGAGTCTAGAAGCATGTAAAGTATTTCTCTTCTTCTTGCGTTTCTGAAAAAGTAAGTTCTTTAATTTTATTTTGCAACCGGAAAAACATTAAAATCACTTACTGCAAGAGAATTTCTTCCTTTATACTTTGCCTGAGAGGCTTAAAAACTTTTGTGTGAACAATATTTTTATAATACATTCAAGTTAAGGAAATGGAATTTTATTTCATGTTACAACATGTTTTAGCATGTTTTAACATGTTTTTAATTTTGTTTTCTTAGAAGTTTTTAGAACTTAAGATGAATTTTTAGGAAGTTCAGAAAAGCGAATTTATTTAAAACATTTAATAAAGACATATGCTTAAAAATGAAAAAAAAAGACTCGACTACTTAAAACACGAAAATACCTCAAACATGGTGACCATGTCAGCTGGTAGGACTTATTGCTTTAATATATATGAAAGTTTTTAATATTTAAATGTTCCTAAACAAAAAAAAAAATTATACAAAAAGTAAAAAAAAAACTTTGTCAGAAGTGGGATTCGAACCCACGCCCTCAGAGAGGACCAGAACGCTCATACAACTCTGTTGAAACAAAGCAAGTAATTACACTTGAGTCTGGCGCCTTAGACCGCTCGGCCATCCTGACATATTAGAATTCCGTGCTTTTATCTTTAATGAGAGAGTGTAGATAGTTAAAAAATAAATATATTTACTGTAGGAACAAACTTTAAACTTTCTTTGTCTGCATTATTTTTTAATTAAAAATAAACTTTTTTCTTTTTAGTGGTACAGCAAATGTGTGTGGCAAAGAAAAATAAAACTGATTTTGTGGGTAAGTAATAGGTGAATTTTTTTCAATAGTAGCTCGTACGAAATAATTGACATAAACGTATTTCTAGCAGTCAATTTTTTATTAACAGAACAAATTTTACTTAAATGCAGTATAAGTTACGCAATTTCTATAGAAATTTTTTTCTGTCATCGACTAAGAATTCCCTTAATGCAAACGATATAAAATTTTTACTAAAAAACTATTTTTACCATCGATTCAATTTCTCTACATTTAAATCTTTTGTCATTGAAAAAAATTTAATTTTTCCGAAGAGGACCTTATTCTGATTTTCTAATACCAACAATTCTTTTTTTATCATCGAAAAGCCTATTTCAACACCAGAATGACACTTTAATCACCAAACAGTCATTGGTGACTAGAAAGTCACTTTTCCTGCAAAAAATTTGCTTCTTTACCAGAAATGACTTTTTTCATTCAAAGACAACGTAAAAGTAATATTATTTCACCTTAAAGACACTATCACAAAAAACAATAACTTTTCTAATATGTCACATTTTCTCCAAAAGGTTGCTTTTCATTATAAATTCGCTTTTTTGATCAGAAAGTCAATTTTCAATAAATAATAAACAATTTTTTTCTTAAAAGTGATTATTTTTTCAACTTTAAGTCAATTTCACTCTATAGTCCCGTTTTTCTTAAAAGATCTCCTGTGTACTATAACGTGGCTTCTCTATCCAAAAAAAAAACAATTTTTCATCTATTTTTAAATAAAAAGCACTTTTTTATCACGAAAGCACTTTTTCTTCAAAAGTTTGCTTTTCACCACAAAGTCCCTTTTGGATAAAAACAAGTGTTTTTTTGTTTTTCACCCAAAAGTTATGTTTTTCATTAAAAAAATTAATTTAGTTTCACCAAAAAGTCACTTTTACCATAAAGTAACTTTCTTATCTAAAACTCAAAATTCTACTAAAATGTCACTTTACGACAAATCACTTTTTGCTCAAATTGTACATTTTAAGAACATTGATACTTTCTTATTCAGTAGTCACGTTTGAAAGACACATGACCCTTTTTACTTAAATCTTTTTCACAAGAAAGTCATCTTTGAGCCTAAAGCTTTTACCAAAATTTAAAAGTTTAAGTTTTAATGTTTTTAAAAATTTTTTATCTCCAGAAATAATCCTGCCAATTATTTTTTATTTTTCTAAAATTATGTTTGTACTATTAAGGATTTATATGCCGATTTGTTTGATCTTTCTTATATTTGTGATTTTTTATAGGGTACTACACACGTGATTTTTAGATGTACCGTAAAGCGGCTATTAGACGATCAAACTTCGCCTGTGAGCACGGCCTGATGACAAGCCATTAAACTCGAGTAATAGGGTAAATTTCGTGTTTGTCAGCGGCGCTGGATGAAAGTCAAAAATTTTTGATATTTTGTGTTTGCCATCATGCCATCATACTCGTTTAATAGCGTGTTTGTCAAACAAAGTGTAAATTTCATTTCTGTTTTTATCGGCGAACAGTAAAGATGGCATGGCTAGAGCGCACGAGTTGAATATAAAGCAAATAAAGATAATATGTATTGAGAAATTATTAGAAATAATAGATAAATTATATTAAATTGAAATTCGCATTTATTGGTAGGTTAACTTAAGTTAAAAGTAAAATAAAAAATTAACAATTTAAATGATAAATGATGATGATTAAATGATATGGCACTCATATTTTTATAATTTCATTACCGTTCTTAAAACGAAAATGCAATACAATAAGGTAATGAATTTTTTATAATAATGCAAGTTTAAGTATAAATAAACATAATTTTAATTTGTAATTTAAGCTTAAAGTTTTATCTTCTTCTGTTAATATCAAAATAAAATTTTAAATAAAAAATTCAAACAAACAATAAAATAGTACATTTCTTTTTGAAATAACTGAATAAAGTTATTTAATTCTCGTTTTACAAGAGTTTATTAAAGTATATAAAAGTGTGCCGGAATTAAGGCAAACAAAAAGTGATGTTTATAAAATTTAAAACAAAATTCTTAAAAAAAAAAGCTTTTGGGAAAAATTTAGTTGTTGATAGTTAATAGTTGTCATCATAAATATAAACTTCACTGCTCAGAATCTGCTTGCGCACTGATGTTTGACAAACTTGGCATGATAGTGTAATAGCAAAACACTCTCTCTCATTAGGCCGTGCTCACAGGCGAAGTTTGATCGTCTAATAGCCGCTTAATGGACACCCATATAAAAAAATGATATCACTGTAGTGCACAATAACAGAAATTAATAAAAAAAAAAAATAGTATTTATTATATTATGCTAATATCCCATAACATTTTTAAATAAAAATGCAATTTATTTGTTGGTTGGAAAAGCAGGTATCTATACGTATTTCGCCGGTTGCTTAAGCCAGCTCATCAGGAAACCTTTATCCACAAATGTGGATAAATTGCATTTTTATTTAAAAATGTTATGGGATATTAGCATAATATAATAAATAATATTATAAAAATTCCCAAAATAATTTTTAAAATAAAAAAAAAAATAGCTTCAATATTAAAAGATGTTCTCATCTGTCTATCTTTTAAACTGTTCTAGTCAAACCCTTGAAAATTACTCAGAATGTGTAAATCTATGTATGTCCGCAATCTAGTATTTATTTTAAAGCTCTTTGTAAGTTATGCGTGCATAAATCACGGCTAAACGACTCAACCGATTTCACTGAAATTTGAAACACATCTTGATATCTGTCCTCATGGTAAAATAGGATATTTATATAGCGGACGACCAGAAAGATAATAAAAGGGGAAGGGGGCATTTTTATGCATTATAATCATTTTTAATAATCAAGTTAATTTTAACAAATCGATTTTAATTAAATTCGAAACATTGATAGATCCTCATTTATATCTAGGAGCTAGATGAGAGACAAAGGGGGAAAAGGGGCATTTACGATTACAATAAAAAAAGGAATAAGGGAGGGGAGTGGAGGAGAGGAGAGGACAAACGCTAAGTTTTATGAATATTAAACGACATTCGAATCAGATTCTTAAGATATTTGTAATAAAGATATCTTCAGATCTAAACTGATTTTATTGATTTCTTATGTGTTCGGAGTAGATCTCCATATTAAACAAGTCTATAATATTTTACATAGTGCCTAGAAAAGCACTAAAATATTAATTTGTTAATTTAAATTTTCAGGATTCTTAAAAACATATTTGTACAATTCAAAACTTTTTCCATAAAAAAGAAGATAAAATATAAAAATATTTTTAACTAATTTAACATTGAGCCAATTTACACTATGTAATTTTTGTTTGTTGGTGAAGCAAGAGGGGTAAGCAATACGGCATGGCTTAAATTTTAAGGGAATAATATTTTTTTTTCTTATGTTTTGTTTAAAATAAATTATATTACTGCAATTTAAAACTTTTATTGAAAAAAAATTGCATCAAAAAATGTCATGATATAAATCTGGACATTATCAAGCTTCGTTTGCAAACAAAGTTTTAAACAATTTTGTAATTTTCTGCAGTTATAAAGATTTCCATAATGAATAACTTATTTATTATTATTACCAAAATAATAACCATTATCTTTTTTATTACTTCCTTGTTGTTTACTTTCAGAGAATCCTGTTTTCATATTCGTTCATATTTGTTTTTTTTTTTTTTTTTTTTTGTTTGTTTTAATAAATTCATGTCATATGTTGACAAGAAACTGACACAAAGATATTTATCATATTGAGGGGTGTGGAAGGTATAGAATTACACAGTTATTTCTTGCTGCGTGTTCTGGTTTATAACATGTATTTTTATGTACTATTTAATGACAAAAGTATCATATGCTTTTTTGCAGAACTAATTAAGATATAAAAAAAAGTTCAGGTTCCTTAAATAAAGCAACAAGGGATTAAAAGAGAGCAATTTAAGGTTTTTCTGTTACTTAACTTTAATACATATATTTCATACGTTTGTTACGTTATGGTCTCTGCAGAAAGCGATATAAGCCAAGTAAATACGAAAATGAAAAATTCTGTGGAAATATATTAAGATCCAAAATGTTTTCTACACGTACATACGTACGTTTACAAACATCTCGCCGGCTAGCTGCTTTACCGCGCTCAAGGTAAAAGTGAAATATGAGGTTCAAAATGTTAATTATTATTCTTTTAATGTCTTTTATATTTTACTTAAATGTGTTGAGGTGGTAATGAATGAAACGTGACCCCTCAGCAATGGGTCATTTGACTGTAAACTTTTTCTTTTATTTATAGCGGCAAACTGATTAAAGCGTAAAATATTTTACGACAAATTATCAACAACAAAACTTAAATATATAAAAATTTATTATAGTGTATTATAGTCAAATATACACACAACACTCGCACTAACACAATATTCAGATAATAAAACAATAACCGCAAGTGCAATATTACATGCCACCAGCACCACCACCAACCATTATTTTCATCAGATGCCCCACCAGTTGTTGCAATGACGTACGTGTATTTAACCATCATATTTCCAAAACCACAATAAAAAGCACAAGGCAGTTTAAAAAAAAAACGTAAAATTATCATATGACCTACAGGAAAAAGCAAGAATAGCAACAACAACTACAAAACATATATGACAGCTAAATTAACTGTTAAACTGTCAAAAACAGTAAAACTTTAACAAAACTGAGAAGAAACCATAAAAAGAAGAAAAAAACATAAAACTTCAACTTCAATAGTTGCTGCCCATCAGGTAATTTGGTGAAATTTATGAGCAAACCAAGCTCCCTAAAAAGTGAGAGGACTCGCGGTTACCTTTGATCAAAGATCATGTTGGAAATTCTTAGCTTTAAGTTTGACTAACAGATGATGGTTTCGTATTATTTGTGGACCACCCTTTAAAATATTTTTAAGTATTAATTTTTTAATTGTTCGCTTCAAAAGCTAAAGTCAAAATTAAGTTTTCTATGGGGACACTCTTTACGTTATAATTTTATTTTTGATCCTCGTTATTACAAATTATAATAAATTTATTAAATAAATCCACCAAGTGCAAGTTGTACTCACAAACGGAAGGTTACGTACCTTTATGGGGGCCACCCTTTAAATAATTAATATCTTATTTTTAATTGTTGTTGGAATAGAAATTCTCTGCTTAGTAGGACTCAAATGCTAAGAATGCAAATGTGAAAATAAGGTTATCTATTGGGACACCCTTTAAATTATTTTTTTTTTTAAAACCTAATTCTTAAATTATAAAAATGATTTTTTTTTATTAAAAATAATATAATTTAATTTAAGTGCGAGTTGGATTCAAACATGAGGGATTCCGTACCATATTGTGTCACAATTTATTTATTTAAAATTATTTTTTGGTTGTTGTCGGTTCAAAACGAAGAACAATCGATTTATTTCAAAATAAGGTTTCCTATGGGTCACCCTTTAAGTTTTAATTTTCATACTTTTAATTTTCATACTACAATTTTAAATAAAATTAAAAAAAAATCCACTAAATAGGACTCACACAAACATAGCGTTACGTACCATTTATAGGGGTCACCCTTTAAATATTTATTTTTATTTATTTGTATTTGCTTTTTAAAATTAAAAGTGTCGGCCTACCCAGATTCAAAATTGAAGAAAATATTAATAAAATAAATGTCTTCTATGGGGACACCCTTTAAGTTTTTATTTTATTTTTTATACTTGTTACTATAGCGGCTAGACACTGTAAATTTATTTCAAAAACCTGCTATGGAAGCTTAAAACATAAATTTATGTACATAAAGTGCAAGTCTCTATTGGCCCACCCTTTAAATTTTCATATTCTAAATCTGTCGTTATTTTTAACATTGTGAAGTAGACTCTGTATTAATGTTTAAAAGATAAGGCAATATACATGAAAATCGGTTATCTACGGGCACACCCTTTATTTTCTAACTTTCTCTAATTATTTGATGTTGTAGCGGTCATGATATGCAATTATATACAAATTATAAATGTGTAGCTTCTAGCTTCAAGATATAAAGGCCTCAGGAAAGCGGACAGACATTGTAGCGATATTAATGGGGTAACGTTTTCACTCTAAACCTAGAAAACTAATAATGCAGAAAGCTTTTATAAAAAATACGTAATTTTTATTGTATGATGTCGTGAAACACCTTCTTAAAAAGATTGTAGCCCGCAGAACGAGAAATGGCTGGGTCCAAAAATCCACAGAACATTGTATCCAAGCTTCGAGCAATAATTAAGACTGTTAATTTATTATGGCAGAAGCCCATGTACAAGATTATTGTTACCTCAACCATGTTTTTTTGCAAATAATGTCTCATTGATTACTCATTGATTACTTCTTTTGGCATTAATTACTCTCTTCTAGGCACATGAACTGTAAAAAACCTTTTTCACTCCATCACTGATTATTTACCCACAGGGTACTTGCGATATGTAAACTTTATATGCCAAAAATCCTGGCCGCTACTAAACCCAATGTTGTAGCATAAAAATTTTAATAGATACTTTGTTATAACATTTTATGTTCAAGTTTTTATGGCCTAATTTGAGTAATAAAGGACAGGAGAAAATCCATAAAAGCAAAGTTTTTTTCTAACGTACAACCAAATAAATAATAAATTTTCCAAAAAAAAAAGTATTAAATTAAGAATGACTTCTGGCTATCTTGAGCTGTTACTAAAAGATTAAGCATTTTTTTGGTTGTAAATTATGGCTGTTAGCAACATTTTTAATTTTTTTAGTTTGGCAGTAGCCAGCCAACTAAGAGACCTACACACTGCTGTATTTAGAAAATGTATGGGTCTTAAAGAAAATGTCTATCGTGCAACTTGAAAATTTTATCAAATTTTAAAAATCAAGTTTTCCTTTTTTTTTCTCCACTTTGCGAGACAACTTTCGCTAATTGATTGGATGTTTGTTGTAAAACAAGGTGTTTGCATTTTTAATTGCTAATAATTGGATTTTTTGAATTAGCAGTTACGAAAGAAAGTAAATATCTTAAAAAGAAATAATACATTTTTTAAGTTAGTTTCATTTGGTGATAAAAGACAAATAAATCTAAATTTCACATACATAAATTTTTGTGAAAGATTTGCCATTTACATGTTTTGATATTCTTATTTATCACATTGTCCATTAGGGCGGGTCGATTTGTAGGGAGGCAAAGAAATCGCCCATGGCTAAGTAAAATCGTATTCTAGGGATCAAAATAAGAAACTTTGCCCGAGGAACTATACCTCTAAAACGAATTCTACTACCCCCAACTGTTGACTTTTGTCCCGCAGAGTGCCCCAATCGAGTCCAAACGTATGACCGACTCCCACTAACTTTGTAGGGCCGATCCACCCATGCCAGTGTCACAACCCCTGAAACTTCCCTGGGGGGGGTACCCCATACAAACATTTCAAAAAATCACCATTTTTGGCACTTTACATGAAAAATTCAGCGAAATGGCTGTGTTTTTTTTTTTCTTGTCTTTTCCCAGAATTAATAAAAGGCGCACTTGCTTAACAGAATTTGTGATCAGATTTACAGTAAGTAGTTTATGGGCAGTTTTAACAACAAAATTGGTTACAGGTAGAATTGAAATTACCATTTCATTCTTAATGTCCATACAGCTGACAGAAAAAAATGATGCTTAAAAAATTCTGAGAAATTTCTCTTGATTATTTCGGTTGCATTAAGCGGCTATTAGACGATCAAACTTAGCCTGTGAGCACGGACTGATGACAAGCCATCAAACTTGTGTAACAGCGAAAATTTCGTGTTTGTCAGCGGCGCTGGATGAAAATCAAAAATTTTCAATAGTTTGCGGAAGTTTGACAAATAAAAAGTGATGTTTTTAATAATAGAAAATTAAAAAGCCTTTTAAACAAATTTAAAAAAAGAAGTACAACTAAATGCATCAATAAAAGTTGTAAAATAAAATAAACATATTGAAACTAATTTATGCGCTATCACAAATACGAAATTTACTATTCAGAATCTGCTTGCGCACTGATGTTTGACAAACTTGGTATGATCGTGTAATAGCAAAACACTTTCTCTCATCAGGCCGTGCTCACATGCGGAGTTTGATCGTCTAATAGCCGCTTTATAATCATGGTATATGGAATGTTTGAGAGGTTTTTTGTAAATATTTCTCATAATTCTCGAATGCTTATTTTTTATTTTTTCAATTTGTTAGGTTCTTGTAGGTGATTGTGTTTATTTTGTTAGAAAGTAAAACATTAAAAAATTATGAGTGTGAAGATAAATACGCCAATTAAAATATGTTTTTTTTTTTAATGTAGCATGCGATAAATTTGTTCTTCCATACATACAGCACAAATTGTAAAGTAAATTCCGTACTTTTTTTGACAAATACAAATACAGCGACAAAAGCCTTAGATTTTGAAGAATAAAACCTATTGGGAATTTAAGGGCGCGTATAGAGCTATTAAATTGTAAATACAGTTTATCAAATTGAATTTGCGAAATTTTTTATAAAACGCGGAAAATTGACTTACTGCAATTTTCTCATATACAATGAATTATGTGAGGGATTTTGTTACCGTTACCAAACCCTTCGATCTCGGAAAGAAATTTTTTATAAGACGGAAAATGTGTAAAACTACATCATACGAAATTCTTAAATTCAATTTTAATAAACTTTGTTTACCATTTTAAAAGCTCTGCATTTGTCCTTAAATTCCCAATAGGTCTGATTCGCCGAGATCGAATGGTTTTGCCACTGTAATTGTATTTGTTTAAAAAAAGGCGGAATTTACTATACAATACGTACTGTATGTATGGGAGAATAAATTTATCGCATGCTACATTTCTTTTAAACGTATTTAACTTGACGTTTTTATTTTCAAACACATCAAAAGTAAACAAGACGAAACGTTTGTTTTCAATAAAGTAGAATGATTAAGAGCGCTTTTCTGTAAATACCTCTCATAATTCTCGAATGCTTATTTTTCATTGTCTCAATTAGGTAGGTTTTTGTATGTGATTGTGTTTATTTTGTTAGAAAGATATACATTAAAAAAATATTTTTGTTGCTATATTCTTCCCTTAGTGTGATTATAAATTTATTATTTGTTGATAATTAACAATTTTCCCAACTTTCTGACCTATAAAGAAATTTACAGTTCAATAAAACAATATTGAACTGGTTCTCTACTGATTTCTTGGTATTTCTTTTAAAAATATTTTATTCTTAATAAAAATTTTTCCAATGTTTCTTTTTTTTACGCATGTTAAAGCTCACTGAAAGAAGCAGAAAAACAAATCATTAAAAGTGGTGGTGGTAAGGCATAAAATAAAATTCTACAAAATGAAGAAAAAACTGTCGATTGGTTTTAACCAAGTAACCTTGTTTTTGTTTTTCGTTTTTTCTTTATTCTCGATAAAAAATGTGCTGCGCCTATCAAATCATATTTACCTCATCTTACCATCTATTGATCACGATAATGATGCTGATGATAATGATGATTTTAATAACGTTGAAGCATAAAACATACATGTACACACACCATAGGCCTACGAGGAGTACAAAAGTTTTCGTCATCATGTTAATGACCACTAACTTTATTTACCATTCAAGTAGTTACGTTTCTATTTTATTATTAAAAACAAAATACTTAAAGTCATGTATTCATTTTTCTTCTTGCAACATCAGCACCAACCACATGACTAAGCCAGCCAGACAGTGGCGAGCTGTGGAAAAACCACAGGAGTAAAACTATTGTAAAAGTTATTAGTTGGAAAGAAAATAATTTTGTAATTTATTTATGGTTAATTACTTTATAGATTTTCTTAGCAATATAATGAGTTTGAAAAAATGTGTATTTAATCTACTTCTTTGTTAACAAGAATCATACAACGCGTTCTTTAGATTACTTATAAGCACAAAAAAAAACTTTTATAGTTTTTATAGTTTAAGAAGGCGTGAGCTTTTAACAATCTAATAAACCAGATTTTTATTTATTTAATTTTATGGAAAATATAACTGTTATTGAAAAAAGTACAGGGGGTTTCCTAGAAGATCCATGTTTCCTAAAAAGAAAAGCCTGTAAGAAAATGTAATCAAATCGGCTGTCTAAAAGTGTAGTTGCAGTTTCCAGGTACACTTTATAAAAATGAAAATTGATTGTGATAAAAATTTAAAATCTTTAAACCAAAATTAAACAAATAATAGTGCTAGTTTAGTGATTGGAGTTACCAATTAAAATACAAATATTGGGATGACAGAATTAAAAAAAGAAAATAAGTACTATATATAATTTATGTGTGTGAAGATAAATACGTCAAGTTAAATACGTTTTTTTAAAAATGTAGCATGCGATATTTTTTTTCTCCCATACATACAGTACAATTTGTATAGTATGTGCTCTTGATTTCCCAATAGGTGTAATTCCGCGAGATCGAAGGGTTTGGCCACATTGACAAAATCCCTTACAGAACTCATCGTATATGAGAAAATTGCACTAAGTCAATTTTCCGCGTCTTATAAAAAATTTCTCAAATTCAATTTAAATAAACTGTGTTTACAGATTGATAGCTCTATATGCGCTCTTGATTTCCCAATAGGTTTGATTCTCCGAGATCGTAGGGTTTTGAAGCTGTAATCGTATTCGTTAAAAAAGTCCGGAATTTACTATACAAATTGTACTGTATGTATGGGAGAAAAAAATTATCGCATGCTACATTTTTAAAAAAAACGTATTTAACTTGGCGTATTTATCTTCACACACATAAATAATTTTACCTAAAAAAGTCATCGGCTCTTAATGGGTTAGTTATTTTTAAAAAATTTTTAGTATTCTCTTAAAGATCTCTTCAAAGGCTTTAAAATGATACCCATATTGATATTTAAAAAAATTTTTGAAATTTCAGAGCAGCGTAGCTCGTAATATATGGGCGAGCGCCAAGTTTTTCACTTTTTTTTAATTTTTTTTTAATTTAATTTAATTTTTTCATTATTTTTTAATTCTCTATCGCCCTATGTATTTGTTTGTTTTGATTGGAGTTACTTCACTAAACTAAATTTGTTACAAATGATGTGGTAAAGTTAGAGGCAAGCGTGGTGTTTTGCCCGCTGCCCCAAGGACATGGACCTATTTTGCTGTTTTTCAATAAAAAATCAAAAATGTAACTTTTTGATAAAAAAATATGCCTTTTGTAAAAAATAAATCTTTGTATAAAAAAAGCGATAAAACCTTTTATGAAAAAAATTAAAGTCTCTGAGAAAAAAAATTTTGTAAAAACTGTGCGTAAAGCTTTTAAAAGGAATGCAAGCAACTGTTTATGAAAAAACCGCCTCTTTTATTTTTAAGAAAAATAGAATTGCAACTTTTACGGAATATAGCGTGCAAGTTTTTTTTTTAACGCATGCAACCTTTTAGGGAAAAGTGCGTGCAGCTTTTTAGAGAAAAAAGTGCATTACATTGGAAAACATGCGTGTGAAATGTTGTCAAAAAAGTGTATGACACATTTGATGAAAATAAATGCAAATTTTTCTAAACAAAGGGCAACTCCTGGTAAAGAAAGGGCAACATTTTTTGAAAAATTTTTCTATAAAATACAAATCGTGTCGTCTGTGAAATTAAATTTTTTATTAAAAAATTATTTTGTTCAAAGGAACTATTTTTTCGAAACAAAAAAAAAACAATTGTAGAAAAAGTTTCTTGTTTTTTTTAAAAAGAAAAAATTAATTTTGTAAAAAATTTATAAATTTTTTTTTACCAAAAAGTGACTTTTTTAAGCAAAAAAAAATTGTGAACAAAACAATTTTTTGTAAAGAAATTAATTTTTTTTTTTCTGTAAAAAATAACTTTTTATAATAAAAGCCGCTACACATTTTTCTCTGCTTTTTTATGGTCTATGTAATTTACATCATTATTTCTTATTTTATTGGAGTACTATCCAATTGCGTTCCCCTTGCATTCCCGCTGGAATTCATAAAAGTACAAATAGAAAAATATCACTCCTATATCACTTGTCGACATGAATTGTGATTTATAAATGCATAAATTTGCAAAAAAAATACAAAAAATAGATAACCTTCTCTTACCTGTCTTTATTTTAAAATATTTGCTCTTTGCTTAATTCCATACATTTTGCTTTCTATATGAATTTATATATAAATAAATTATTCCACGCACATCCTTGTAAAGGAAAAATGAGTATGAATGTGAATAAAATTAAAATTCATTTTAGCATATAAATTGTTAAACATTGTTATAATAATATGATGTACAAAAAAAATCCAAAATGATTTGAATAATTCAATGTCTCTTAATGAATTGAAAAATGTTAATTCACAAATGGTAACAGGCATCAATTCGTGTAAATTATACTCAAGAAAAAAACCATTTAAGTACTTTTGTACATCAATAGATAATTGTGTTATTATTTAAGAATTGTTTTAGAAAAGTGAGACCGTTAAATAGTTGCAAGGAACCGGCCTTTGGGGTACTAAAATAAGGGAGTTTACATTAAGGGCATTGTATCAGCTACAAAAGTCATGATGCAGAAGTTTGTAGGCAAGAGGTGTAGAGAAGCTTACGGGTTAGCAAAAGTAGCACGAAATGAATATTCATAACTCTTTTTAGTTTTTTCTCTCATTTTTATCTCATTCCTATTACTCTCTTTCGTTTTTTGGAGTTCTATATTGAGCGGTGTTACCAATTTGCTGTTTTTATTTTCTATATTGTTCAAAAATTTTTGAAAAATTAATACATTTAGTTTATGGCAACACTTGAAAAATTGGTTGATAAAACATCATAAAATTCTCTCACTAGCTACAAAAGAGTCATAATGTAAACGCTTTATTACTTACGGAGATTCTCCAAAAGAGAAAACAATAAAAAAGTCAGCTACAATGCCCTTAATGTGAACTGGCTCTTTGCATTGTTTTGTCAAAATATTTAAAGCTTTATTTGACCTTCGGTTCTCTGCTTTACAAACATATGGCAACAACAGCAATTTTTTTATTTAAAAATTTTAAACTTTAAGAATTTAATTTTTTACCGCTTTAAAGCTTTTTCTTTCAAGTGATTTTCTTATTCAGATCTATTCAATCCGTTTTTCGTTTTTTTTTTAATTTTTTTCTTTCGCTGCTCACACACAAGATTTCAAAAAACATTTCGGACAAGAATATAGCTCACATTATAGCTAATCCAAGATCGGTTTTACTGTTTGTCGTTAGACTCTATAACAAGAAGACCTATAGTTCATAAGCGCGTGCCCTCTTATTTAATCGAAGCTGGTGTTTCCTATTTGCTCTAGAAATATTTATTTGGCCGTAAAAGTCTTTAGAGGATGTGTTCCATATTGCCCTCAAATAGAGCTCTTGGGCTATGTATACACAAGATCTAACCACTACAAGCCGATATTAAATTATTTTAATAAAAACAAAAATGTTTTCATGTGAATACAAAAAGTAGAAGGTTATTTAGCCCAAGTATTTTTAGTTTAAGGTTTGCTACTTCAAAGCTCTCTTAGTTTTGGACCGATTTTGAATCTTCTTACTTTATTAAAAAGGTTATATTTATAGATTTGTTTAATGCAAAAGAAATCAAGAAAGTTAAAATTATAGGGTGACCCCATTGCAACTAATGTTAAAGTATCTTTTAAAGTGCAGTGGCAGACATTGCAAGTGTGTAACGCCATGGTCAATAATAATAAAAAACAATAAATACAAAATTAAAGGGTGTGCCTACAGATACGTGCCGTTGTATACACGGGCTTATTTTTAACACGTAATAGAGTGATATTTGAAATTTTAAGGGTGTGTATAAATACGGCCGCTAAACCTAAAACTTATCAAATTCGGCTTTAAAGGGTGCCTCGCACAAAACATAAAATTGTCGTATATGGGCTTATCTTTAAAACCGTTGCAGGTAGAAATTTTTACGTATACACGTGTATAACTATAGACGCTGTAACAAGATTAATAATTAAAGAAGATTAATAATTAAAGGGTGTTCCCATAGACAAGAGATCATAATGTTATCTGTTAAGCTTTAATAAAGACAGAATTTAAATCTATATAGAAAATGTATAAGAGCTTATCTTGCTAAAACTAAAAGTATTAATAACAAAATTTAAAGGGTGTCCCAAAAACGTTTTATTGTACTTCATAATAGACAGACTCTTGAAATGTGCTAAGAGTTTATGTTAGTACAGCCACTACTTGTACAGCAAAAAACTAACAAAAACATAAAAGTTTAATTTAAAGTGTGCCCCTTAATATATATTACATTTAGAAAAATCTTTTTTTTGTTTTTACCACAGTAACGGCAGCACAGTGGTTTGAAAACGATTTATTTTGGGAATAATTCAGTATCTTTTGAATCACTGAAGATATCTTTATGAAATTGATCTTCCAAGGTCTTCCAAGTGCAACTGCGAACATTCGGCCCTAGGATACTGAGGGCATCTGGATAGGCCCCCAAATTTGGGTGCCTCGGGCAAATAATTTGTAGGAAATGTTATAAAAAGTTTAATTTTAACTTTAATGTTAAGATTTTTGCATTTCATAAGTTTAATTTTTAAAAAATTAAAATATAAAACTTGTGTTGCCACAAAATCAAAACGCATCGAGGTATTTTAAGAAAATTTGGAATTATATAGTTAAAAGAGATTTTTATCAAATGGCGGCGAAATAAAATTTTAGTTAAAGGTTCCCTGATGAGCTGGCTCAAGCAACCGAAGATATATATACGTATAGACATTAGCTTTTGCAAGCATAAACTGCATTTTTATTTAAAAATGTTATGGGATATAAACATAATCCAATAAATAATTTTTTTTCCAAAATAATTTTATTAATAATTTTTATTTTTTTTTATTTTTACTAATAAATTCTCAAAACGGATACAAGAATGTTCCCTGCGAATAATATGCGTTATTAAGCAAAAGCTTGGGATGATTTTTTTACGACTATTCCTATCAATCCCTACTAAATGAGTTACGCAAATGTTCGCTTTGAATAGCTTTTAAATATTAAACATCGAACACATGAATTATAACGGAACAAAATTTAATAGACGTGTATTAACAACATATGGTAGTTGAAAGTAACAGTGTTGATATCGAATTACAAGTAATGGAAGTTTGAAGAATCACTGGCTTATTATTATTTCATTTTTATGATTAAAAAATAGTTGAAAACTTTAAACTAAAATAAAAAAAAAATAAAAAATATGTCACAAAAGTAAGCTTAGCTTAAGAAGATGTGTAATTAATGATTTCATTTTCTGGTTGAAAATTAATGTGTTTTTAATTTAAAAAGTCTTTAGAAAATCGGTGTCTTAAAATGTTTAAAAGAAAACGGCCACCCTGATAATTTATTTTTAATGACCCTTTTGTTTCATGATAACACCACGGTAATTTGTGTAAAAGTACAATAAATAGTTAATGTAACTCTTCATTTCTTAGGTTTGCTGTCACTTTAACTATTAAATTTTATTATTATATTATTATTATATTTATTAGAAGACACACACACATATATATTTCAGCTGACTTTTTTACGTGTTTAAAGTTATTTCAACAACTTGAAGTATAATTTTACTACACACAAACAAACCACTTTAAGATATCATACATTTACAATTGCTATTCAAATTCGTTATAAAAATTTATGAACACAACTATTTTTGCTACTGCTTTATTAAGACTACAAAACGTATTAATTGACACTACATTAATATACACAGGCAATTAGACAACACACATGCATGCATACATGCAATTGTTCTGTCAAACTAAACAAAGAAGAAGCACCGTCTTAAAATTTATTTATTTGTGAGCGGTACTTTTATGATGTTATTTCAGTTTATTTTTTTGTTCGTCACACTTCTTTAAGTTTTCTTTACAGTACTTGAATTTTACCACAAGAAAGTCATACATATTTCCTGGTGAAGGCTGGCAGCTGATTCATTTCCAGTGTTGCCAGTTTTTGGTAGAAACAAAAAAATAAGTGGAGCAAATTGAAATCATTTATTGGATAATTATTATATTAATTTACAATAAGCTCCTTTGAGGTAAACCAAACCAATTTTAATTCTGTAGAAGAGAACAATAGAACACTTTCTGTGAACCAAATTAAGCCATTTTAGTTAAGTGTAACATTCGAAAGTGTTCCTACGAAGTAGACAAAATAAGAACCTACGTCGTACATTATTTTTATAACCTTAGAATTAATAAAATAGTTAAAAAGAGTAAAAAATAAAATACCAAATGTAAAACTAACTAATTTGTTGTTGTTGTTGTTGTTACGACACATCTGAGCACAAATTAGCTTCGTTCCCAAGCCTCACAAGTTACTACACTTGATACTGGCGCCTTAAACCATGCAACAATATAATTAAATTAAAAAATCAAAATTAGCATTACTCGTTTCGTTCTTTTAAGGGTAAAATAAAACACGACATTTTTGTTGCTTTTTTCAATGTTCCAACTCTGCTCAAACAAGTTCTCCGTACGCATTTTTTCTTAATAACGCTTTCAACTGCGATTTCTATTTATAGGCGTTTAAAAACGTCTACATGGTTTTACTATGAAAAAATCTGGCAGCATGTTTCTTAATATTTTTACTTATGGCTGTTATTACCAATCACAAGAATGCTGCAACAATAACTACATGAAACCAATTGCGTGTTTATAAAAAGTTTTTTTTTTATATGTGAAAAAGGTAGAAAATTTGTTTTTATTGTAGCACTTTATAAAAGTGTTTCAGTTGTGCCAAGGAAATACATAAATTTATTTTTGTAACACTAGTTTTAAGAAATTTATTTATTTTACTTTAATTTGGTTAAATTCGCGTTTATTTTAATTTCTAAATTTATTAAGAAAGAAAACTTATTTACAGATTTTTAAGTTATATTTTAAACAAACAAGGAAGTATTAAATATTAAACGCTACATCCTTCATCAGCATTCTTCTTTTTTATCTCCTAAAGATTATGTATATTGTAGACACCATGTCTTTAACTTGTTAATTTTGTATTGGCATTTTACTTTTAAAACATTTGGATATTCTATTGAAAAAGAAAATGTGAGAACTCTGCTTCCTAATAAATTTACAAATAGAATTGAAGGTACATGTACGGACAAAATTTAGGTCGGATTTTAGTTTTGCTTTAATATTTAAGTTAATTAAAAAAAAAAAACTTAAAAAGTATTATCTGCCATGAAATTCAAGCAATAGTTTTAAAGGCGCATCATGTTGCACATTAATCAACATTTGGCATTTGGATTTATGTATATGTATTCAATGTGAAAAGCTTTTTCAAAACGTTTTAGAACAAAAACTTTATAATAAAGCCAAAGCCAAAGAAATTCAAAATTCATTTTAATATAATTTTTTTGTAAATCCAAATAATAAATTAAAAAATATAAAAAAAAATTTTTTGTCAGAAGTGGGATTCGAACCCACGCCCTCAGAGAGGACCAGAACGCTCACAAACACTTTGTTGAAACAAAGCAAGTTGTTACACTTGAGTCTGGCGCCTTAGACCGCTCGGCCATCCTGACGTTATGCCGTTATTTCGCTGAGAACAATTTACATTAAATTCGTATACTCATAATCTAAAAAAAGCTATTTAGTTTCTCACAACATTTATTAAATTAGTTTATGAGTATTTTTTTTATAATTGATTGAAGAGGATTGTGAAATTGAAAAACTTATAAGATAAGAAATTGACAGAAAGCGTTAGAAAATGTAATCTTTTAGACATTAATTAAACCCACTTTTTGTGATGTGCTTATCAAATGATGTTTTTTTTTTTGTTTAGTTCTATTATATATTTTTTTAAATGCAACAATGTTTTGTTTTAATAAGACGTATTTGGTTGAAAAAAACTTCGTAGTTTTCATATATCTCTTTAATTTGTATTTAATCTTAGAATCTGATTCCATGTCGTGAAGTAAGAAAATCTACCCACAATAGTATTTTGTATGCCATAAATCTGATTCTCGGCCGAGAAGTACAAAAAAAGTGCAAAGTCCACCTGCTAGTTTATTCTAGGCTCGTTAAATTTGTCTGCATTTAAAAATCTAAATTTAGGAAATTTGTGACATTTCGTAAATTTCGTCACTTGTCATGAAGTAAAAACTCCACTACTATATTCAGGGCGCCTGTTATTTTAAGGTAAGTCTCCTGTCATGAAGTAAAGGAAATTCCATCATCTATCCATAAGTAATCAAATTTGTCATGAATATATATTCTGGGCGCCTGATAGTTTGGGTTTTAGGGTAGAAAAAATTTCTAAGTGTTAAAATTTATTACATTTAATCATATTGAGAATTTAGTCTTCCGACATTAATTTAAAAAATTCGCCTCTTAATATGTTCCGGGCGCCGAAAAATTTTCTGTATTTTTCTTTGGTTTTCTGATTTCCTTTGACTCCGTCATGAAGTGACGAAAAATTCACATATACTACATTCAGTACGCTTGATATTTTAGAGTTTTGGCTAAAAAAAAATTAAATCAAATATCTATCAAATATGTGTGTGTCATTTCGTAGATTTGGTCTCGTCATTACGTAAAAAAATTCACCTACTTGTATATTCTAGGCGCCTGGTAGTTTGGGTTATTGGCTAAACAAATTTTCTAAGGGATACATATCTTTCAAATATGTGTCATTCCTTGAATTTGGTGTCTTGTTACGAAATAAAAAGAAATCACTTCCTAGTTTATTCTGAGCCACTGGTAGTTTGGGTTATCGGATTGGAAAATTTTCTAAGTGTCTAATATCATCTATTATTAATTTCTTGAGTCTCTCGTTTCTTGTCATGAAGTAAAGAAAAATCCACCTGCTAGTATATTCTGCGCTCCTGGTAGTTTTGGTTATTAGATAGACAATTTCTCTAAGGACCAAACATCATCAAATTTAATTAAAATATATAAAAAGAAATCCATCCACCAATATTATAAATTGGGTTTTTGTCACGAAGAAAAAATATCCATTCTGGTCGCCTGGTATTTTGGGTTATACGCGGCTGTATTATTCTGCGCGCCTAATAGTTTGGGTTACTGAATAGAAAATTTTCTAAGTGTCAAAAATATCTATTAAATTTATGGCCATTTCGTAAATTTCGTCTTCCGCCATGAATTCAAGAAATCCACCTGGTCTTTTGTCATGAAGTATAAAAATCCACCAAATTCGATATTCTGGGCGCCTGGTAGTTTGGGTTATTGGTTAGAAAAATTTTCTAAGTTCAAATATCTATGAAATTTGTGTCATTTCGTAAATTTCGTCTTCCGCCATGAATTTAAAAAATCCACCTACTAGATGTTCTGGGCGCCTGATATTTTTCTGCATACTTGTGTAATATGTCATTTCGGAAGTTTTGTTTTAAAATAATTTTGGGGTTTCATATATGTACATATCTATCAAATTTGTGCCATTTCACAAATTTCCTGTCATGAAGTAAAGCAAAATCCACCTGCTATTTTATTCTGAGCACCTGGTATTTTCGGGTATTGGACGAGCATGGAAATATCTTTCGATATCTATACCAGTTGAACTGTATTAAAAACAATAATTAATATTGTGAAATTAGGTGAAAACGAAAGGCTTTTTATTACTCGTATAAAAACGGCCAAAGTAAAGTTTGTTATTTGACAAGCGAATGAATATTTTTCTTTTATTTTTCTATTATTCTTACTCTCTACAGTAAACTGTGTATACTAAAGCTATACAGTTTATTTGTACAGCCTCTATCTGAAAGGTACACAGATGATGACAAAACATATTATTATTTATACAAATACAAAGTAAAAATCAAATAAACCAGTTTCATTGTAGTTTTCTCAAAAATAAATAACAAAACTGCTGAAACTGCAAATCAAAATTCAATGTTGATCGTGCGGCTAACTGGCTAGCGCAGCTTTAAGAGCTGCTGTTTTATGAAAGAAAGAAAAACAACAACAATAAGAGACACACGCTCATATAAAATTTCGCAAAAATACTACGAAACAACATTTCTTTTTGGATGATTTTAAAAAAACAAGTTTTCGTCATATAAACATTTTTTTTTTTTTTTTGATTTTGTTATTTTTATTTAAGTCCATTGTTATACAAATGTTTGTATTTAATTTATACAGAATAAACACGACATCTTTTTTTAATATGGTGTACATGTTTAGTATTTCATAGACATTTAGTCGTACTCAACACAGTAGTAACAAAGGGCAAGACTTTAATGGATTTTTCTTCACAAAATCACTTAATGTAAAACACTGCAAGAGATCGTTTAAGTTCTATTGCAATACGATATGGCATCACCACACCACTCATGCGTTAAATTTAACATGGGGATCATAATGTTTGGACTATCACTTGTCAATTATTTTGAAAACGTCACCAAAAATTAACGCCTTTTTCCAAATGTGAAATTGAGCGATAAGAATATTCACGTTATTTTTTCGGAAATTGAGATGCAGATATATTGACTCATCAATGATCGGTGCAGTGCTATAATTTTTTTAATTTTGTATATCAGGCCATGTAGTGTCGAGTGTCTTTGATTTTATAAATTTAATAATACGCCACATTTCCTCCATTATGAAAAAAACAATCAAGAGCTCGTATAACTCATCTCGCGCTGCACATTTCTGAGTTGCCACCAGCTCACATTTTTTATAATCCCTGACATTGAAAACAATTGACATGGTCAACGTGTGAATATGCTTGTTGAAATGAATATGATTGTGGAAAACTACTTTAAAAATTAATTTAAAAGTATGAAAAATGAATTTTCTGTGATGAAAAGCCTATTAGATGAAGAAAAAGTAGCTCTCATTGGAAAAACTTTGAAAGGTATTGGGTGTTAAATGATTTTGGCTACTATTTTATAGAGAAATGATACTGTTATATAAAAAGATTTGGCACCCCTTAACCTAATAAATCTGAAATGATGTGAGTTGTGTGAAGATAAATACGTCAAGTTAAATACGTTTTTTCTTAAATGTAGCATGCGATAAATTTTTCTCCCATAGATACAGTCCATGCTGTATAATAAATTCCGTACTTTTTTTGACAAATACGATTATAGCGACAAAACTTCTCGATCTCGGCGAATCAAACCTATTGAGAAATCAAGGGCACATACAACGCTATTAAACGATAGACACAGTTTGTTCAAATTGAATTTGAGAAATTTTTTATAACACGCGTAAAATTCACTAAGTGCAATTTTCTCATATACGATAAATTCTGTGAGGGATTTTGTTACTGTGATTTCGATTACTGCGATTTCGGAGAATCAAACCTATTAAGAGATGAAGGGCACAATCAGAGCTATTAAACTGTAAACACACTTTATTCAAATTGAATTTGTGAAATTGTTTATAAGACGCGGAAAATTAACTAAGTTCATGAGTTCTGTGAGGGATTTCGTTACTGTGACCAAACCCTTCGATCTCGGAGAATCAAGCCTGGTGTGAAATCAAAGACACATACAAAGCTATTAAATTGTAAAAACAGTTTATTAATTTTTATTTATTGGTTGTCCGAGATGAACGGGTTATTTTGCTATAATCGTATTTACTAAAAAAAAATCCAGTATTTACTATATGTTTGGGAGAAAAAATGTATCGCATGCTACATTTTTTTAAAACGTATTTAACTTAACGTATTTAAATTCACGCACATATAAACTTGCTAAAAAATACTGGATTTTGTCTTTGAGAAGAAACTCTGGGTTGTAATATTTGTTGTTTTTTTTACCACTAAAAAGAGTGGTGTATGTCAACAGAACAAAAGAAAAATTTAGCTAGTAAATACTTCTTGAGCAGCCATTTTGGATGCATTATTCCAGTGAGCATTATAAATATATGGAAATTGTTTAGTAGCTGCTGAATACAAATTGTTAAAAAGAAGAAAGCAGTTTAAAAGTCCTGATGACTTAACTGAAAATTTAAAACAATTACTGTGCAGCCTTGGTGGATGCAGTGGCAGCTGATAAGATGGTGAAGGCAACTGTATAGTCGAAATACATATGAGGTTATACTGACCTAAAAAAATGAGCAAAGGAAAATAAGTAGTCATGGTAGATTTATATTAAAACAAGAAAATTGTAAAATTACCATGGATCATTGGTTAGGGAGAAATGTAAAACCATAACAAAAGTGTGAAGATCGTAGATGACTTGATTAAAAGGGCCTGATTAATAAAACAAGAGTTTGTGAATTTAAGTATGGTCGAGGCTAGAGCGTATTATGGTCTAGATACCTGAGCGAGTATGTTGCTAAAAGAGAAATCAAGTTGTTCGAATCTTGCTGGAGTTACACAGTGTACTAGCATGGATGACTGCGAAAACTCGTAAAAGCTCATGTTCAGTAAACTAGAGATCCTGATCAAGGACAAGCCAGCAGAGCAAAAAAAGGAAATGGAGGACAAATAAAGTGTCATAGAAAAGTTAAATTTAAATCAACTTTGTGGCATTTGCATTCAAACGATCCTCTGACAGTATAAAATTTTCTATTTATTTTAAGGGATGGCTTTTTCCCAATGTCTGCCAATTAGTTTAACATTTAAATTTTGTGCTTAAAAAAACGTTTTTAAACGTTATCGAAATGGAAATTTTTCTCCGTGCACACACTTTAGTAATTTATACATTGTTGTCAAAGATAAAATGATTTTTCGTACGCAGCCTAAACCGCTAAATTCAAAGAGCTCTTGAGCAGCAGACAGCTTAAAAAAGGTTGTCCATTCAAATAATATTCTGTTTTTTTTTTTTTTTTAACATATTTAATTCCCTCATAAGACCCGTGTTTCTCTTTTAATGTCTACTCACCCAAAAACTAATAATATTTATAAAACTACAAAGAAAACCTGAAAGCAGAGGTGATGAATTCTTTAAAATTTTCAAATGTCATTGTTATGATTTTATAACAAATAAAAAGTAATTCTTTGTTTGCAGCACAATAGTGACTGGTTCTTAAAACAGTAATTTTTTTATTTAAAGACTTGCTTGCTTCCTTTTTATTGTATCCTTCCCATATTCTTTTATTTACAGGCTTTTGTTAAGCTGACATCGATATTTACTTAAGAAAGAAACATTCTGGGTGATCTGGTTTAAAAGGGGTACAGAATTGAATACTTTTGCTTTTTTGTCCGTTTCAATAGCCACCAAAATATTTCACAAATTTGAGGAGTATATTGTATCCTTAATTTATGTGCAACAAATTTAAAATAGAACGTTTTGTGGTTAAGAAGAAGAACGTGAAAAGTTTAAATTCAATTAAACTAACATTTTAATTAAAAACTCTTTAAAAAGTTAAGATTTTGGAAATAATCTGACAGCAAGACAATTGTAAAATAATTAATTGTGGGAAAGATTTGCAGACGCAAGGAATTGCACGTCAGCAAGACATGAATGAAATAATGCTTTGGACTTTAAGCTAAATTACGTAAATAGTGTTTTCGCAGCGTGAAACTTGTCGAAGTTTTTCTGGTCTTGTAACGCCCAGTGCAAAAAAGTTCCACCTTTTAGCCATTCGGCTTAGCGAGCATGGGAAAACCGGAGACGCTGCCAGTCTCGGTGTAACTGCTCTAATAATATCGTCGCTGTATCTGGATCTCGAAGTATCCACCAGACAGCATATCACTTATGTCGCAATTAATTGGGACCGGAAAACATATAGTTAAAACAGAATGGCAGAAGGAGGCGTACACACTAATAACAACCGAAAGTCTGAAGGCTGAGTTTTCGTTATCTCTTTAATTCCCTATTTGGCAACTTCTACTGAGCAGTTAAATAGAATTATATCAGGAGTTGAAAATTTTTTAAACTTATTTTACAACAACTTCTCTAAGCTTTAAATTTTAAAGAGTAAATTGACTGTTAAATATTTTTTACAGAAACAAAATTTTTTGTGTCTTGAAAATTAAAAAAAAAAAATAATGAACCAATTTTTTAAGTTGAAAAGAATTTAGATTCAATCAATATTTTTATTAAAAAAAAAATCCCATTAATTTTAGATCACCTTTTACTTGTCATTATTTTAAATTTTTTGAGTTGATTTTTTTTTGTTTTTTTTTTTTTTAATTTTAACTGTCATTAAAGGCATTTTGTCTGTCTACATCATTACGAGTCAAAAGAAAAACTTTAGTTTTTTGGCAACAATATTTTTTGGTGGCACAAAAGTTGGCCCTTAATAATGGTTAATAAAATTTTAAGGGTGGCTGGATGGCATAGAAAAACGCTTTGTTGGAATAATTGTTATTGAAATAAGTAACTCAAACCACCCAGCTATAAGATATTCTGTTGGCAACAACGACTTAATATTGATTTATTTAAATAAAAAGTCAGCACAGCTAAAGGAAGGAAGATTTTAAACTGCTTTAAAAAATGTTCTTATTTTTTTCCTCAAAACACAACAATTTCAAAAATTGTAGACCCAACACCCATTAACACTTTGAACAAAAAAATATTGTAGCAAAAAACCAACAAAGAAAAATTCCATTGAAATATTAAACCAATCGCCAATAAAAACGCAATCATCATCATCATCATCTTCGTTACAATTCAAAATCATATTTGATCATTGAAGCAACAAACCAATCATTTGTTGCAAAACAAAAAAGTAAATATGTGAACTCTCCTCCTGAAATCCAAAAAAAAAATTCGTTTGCAATTTTAACGCGTTTGTTTTTAATGTTTTCCATTTGATTGAAACCCACCAAGCCACCACCACCAACAAACAGGCCCCATCAGTTCAGTTAATCCTACCAAACAACCCTTGTTGCAACGAACTTGATTAAATGAAACTCAGTTCTTCTTTCGTTTTTGTTTATTTTTTTTTTTTCATCCTCTGGTCATGGTCATTACAATAGTCATTCAATAGTCTTGTTGTGGATGATGAACAGGATTTTGTGTCACAAAACGTACAAAAACATCTAGCAGATCTCCAAACAAAAATACTGCAAAGATTTTCCATGTTATGGAGTGAAAAAATATTGCGAAAAAAACTGCAGAATTGATAGAAAGCAGTAATCATTCATTCATTTGTATGTAGAAATGTTTTGAAAATTGAACAAAAAAAATTTTTGTAGCCGTAGGATTTTTAAGGTGTTGCCGGAAAAACTCGTACGTGTTCGAAGAAGTCAATTAGTTTTACAATTTTTTGCTTAAAAAACAGAGTGTAACTAAAATTTGTTTTTTTTTCAAAAATAACAGTGTTAATAAATTATTAAACAAATTTCTGTACCTTTAAGATTCTTTATAAATATCATCGCTAACTAGACTCTTACATAGAAAATTTTTTGAAAAAATATCAATATAGAAAACTAATCGATGAGTCTTTCAAATCAAAATGTATCTGTAAGTTCTTACTTCGTATCAGAAAATTCATTTTTATGCAAAAAAAAATTATTAAGGAGTTAACCTTTCTGCATAAAAAATTTATCGATAAGGGTTCATCTCTATAAAAAATTTTTTACAGATAAGTTTCTATTTTCAATACAGAAAATTAATTCGTAAATTCTTTAAGAAAAAAAAACATTTCTAAAGGGAAAATTTATCGATAAGTCCCTTTTTTATATCGAAAGTCTACCGATAAGTTAATTGTTCTGCTTAAAAAAATTTATGGATGAGCATACTTTACTATAAACAAAAATGTTGTATAAATTTACTTTTTTACATAGAACTTTTCGGTAAGTTTTTTTTTTAATCGATAAGGACTTTGTATGTAGAAAATTTATCCGTAAAACATTTCTATATAGAAGAATATAGATAAGATATAGAAAAATATAGAAAAGATTCCTTTTTTATAGAAGAATTATCGATTAAAGTTTACTTTTCTATGTAGAAAACAATGGATAAATTTGTAAGTTTAATTTTCTATATAGAAAAACTATCAATGAGTTTACTTTTTTATATCAAACAATTATCAATAATTTTACTTTTTTATACAGAAAAATTATCGATAAGTTTACTTTTTGTATAGAAAAATTATCGATGAATTTATGGATAAATTTACTTTTCTGCATAGTAAAATTTCTATCCAGAAAAATTATCGATAAATTTAATTTTTTATATAAAAAAGTATTTGTTTAGAAATATTTACTCTTCTATATAGAAAAATTAACGATAAGTTTACTTTTCTTTTATAAAAGTTATCGATAAGTTCACTTCTCTATATAAAAATACGATAACTTTACTTTTCCATTTAGAAAAATTATCGGTTAGTTTCCTTTTTTATGTAGAAAAATTATCGATATGTTTACTTTTCTGTATAGAAAAATTAAAGACAAATTTTTTCTCTGTACAGAATAATTATCGATTAGTTTAGTTTTCTGTTCAGAAAAACTATCAATAAATTTGATTTTACGTATGGAAAAGTTTATGTACAGAAAAATTATCGATAAATTTACATTTTTATATAGAAAAAAATAAATGGGAAAATTAAAAATTTGCTTTTCTGTACAGAAGAATTATCGATGAGTTTAATTTTCCGTTAAAAAAAATTATCGATAAATTAACTTTTTGTATGCAAAAGTCTCTATACAGAAAAATATTCGATAAGTTTTTATTTCTGTATAAAAATTATCGATAAGTTTTCTTTTCTGTATGAAAAATTATCGATAAGTTTACTTTTCTATGAAGAAAAATTATCGATAAGTTTAATTTTATGTACAGAAAAATTATAGATAAAATTACTTTTATGTATAGAGAAGTTATCGATGAGTTTACTTTTCTTAAACAAAAGTTATCGGTAAGTTTACTTTTCTTTGTAGATATACTATCGATTAATATTCTTTTCTTTATAGAAACTTAACGTTCTACATATCTACCTAAAAGCTTTCTTTTCCATGTAAAAATATTATTGCTCAGTTTATTTTTTGTTTTATAAATAAGTTCTCTTTACTGAGTTGTGAATTTATCGATTAGTATTTTCTTCTGTATAAAAAATGTATCGATAAGCTTTACCTTGTGTGTAGAAATGTATTTATAATAATTTTATCTACATATATTTGGATTTAAAGATATTTTGTTCTTAACGCTATAATTTTTAATATTCAAAAGTATGTGTTAAATATGTACGTATCACTTTTAATTGCCAACACTGCAGGGCAATAAAAAGATTACTTGACTCATGAGAACACCCCCTTAATGTCTGCTTTGCTATGAAAAGGCGAAAAATTCTTTAAGTAGAAACTCTACCATCAGCATAAAGCAATCCCCGTTGGAGTGTAAAACATGTTCATGTGCAGCATCGTTAACATCACTTGTAACATTAACACTTCATCTCAGGGAGAAGCAACAGAATAATCCCATAATCTGAAAAATACAAATAAAAGTAAAACAAGAAAAAACTTAAAAATAAAAATTTCTTACAATGGTGCACAATAATCCTTTGCAGTATTCCAACAGTTCATTCGGGATTTTTTTCAGCAAAGATTGGTCGCATTTTAACATGCAGTTTACATGATTCTATCTTATTTTAATTTCATCCGATTTATATTGTTTTATCGGTGCTTTATTTGTCTAAAGCAGTAAACTGGCTGGATATTCGGTGTATTTCATGTGAGTTCAATTATCCTTGATCCATTCATGCAACCAAAGTAACTCTCTCTCTCTTCCTTTCAACCTTCAAAAAAAAGCTTCTGCAAAACCAAACGGGCACTTGCGAAAAATCATTCATTGTAGAGTATTTTCTCCTTCTTTTGCAACAATACCCGCAGTTGCAAATACAGACATTCTTGCAATATTTCTATACTGGTGTCATTCTCATCGCCATGTCAATCCGAAAAACAAAAAAAGAATTCACAGACTAAATTGGTACAATGTAAATAAGTTTATTTCACTGTTATTCTCTCTCCCTAAAGTTCAAAATAAAATTGTTGTGATTTTTTGTGTGTGCAAATACTAATACGTGTTTGATGCTATTTGCGGCACACACCAGCAACAACAGCCACAGTTTCTCACCCTCCAACTCAGCTCATCTCATCTCCTCTGCAACATCTCATTTCCTTTACAACACTGCAGTGGCAATTGCAATTTATATTTGTCAGCAAATCTTTTTTTTTGGATTTTATTTATATTTATTTAGAGCTGCATCACTACAAGCCATAGCAATTTACTAAGAGTAGTTATGGTCATTAGCTATTTTTTTTTTCTTGCTAAAGAAACTTAATGCCAGGACAAAATTTTGTGAAGTACAAGGGGGAAAAATGAAAAGGGTTTCAATTTCTGGAATTTGACAAAAGGGTTGTTAGTGGTTTCTATTGAATTACAAAATAAATAATGTGTTGGATACTCTTTCTAAAAATAAAGTTTTTAATCAGATACAGAAAAAATAATGTCAGCCAATTAATAAACGAATGCTAAAAATTAATTTGCAAAGTACACAAAAATTTAAAGAAGAAAAATTACCAACAAGAGAAATAATTGAATTTTTGTTTGAGACAGAGTTTAGAATTTTATTGGCATCAACTTTTTGTAGCAAACAAAGCGAAAAATTTATTTGTTATTTATGTACAAAATGTGTGTGTGCGTGTGTTTTTTTTTAATAAGAATATTATTTTTCTGTGTTATATTTTTAAAAGTTATCGGTATGTTTTCTATTCCATTAAGAGTTTATTATTCTTTAAAGTTATTAAAAATATTAATGACCTATTTTATTCATTGCTTATATTATTATTCCATAGAAGTTAATTTCATTTTTACCGCCTCATAGAAGTGCTATCGATAACTATTTCTAAAAAGTTTCCAATAAAGATCGATAACTGTTTTCTTCGGAAATTTAATTTTTATGAATTTATATTTTTCTTCTATAACTTCTTTTATCCCTACAGAAATGTTTATTCAGAAAAGTTATCGATATTTTTTTATTCTGTTATCGAAATTTTCTCTTCAGCGTAATATTAATCAATAGACATTTCTTCTCTATAAATCAACTCACTATGCGTTTTACAAAACAGATCGATTATTTTTGGTAACAAATCCCAATAAAAGTTATCGATATTTTTATATTTAAACGCTTATTCTACAAAATTTTAATCGATAGCTTTTTTCCTACAGAAGTATTAATTATTTTAGCTTAAGAATGTCATTTTTTTAATTCTATATAAAAATTATCCTTAATATTTTATTCTAAAAAATAACTAACGATTTCTTTATTAAAATCAAAATAAATTTTTTCAATTGTTTGTTTTTTTTATTTAATAAATGTCAATTTCTTTTTCATAACATTTATGTATAACTTTACTTTTTTTTTACAAAAAAATTTTCGATAAGTTTATTTTATAACAAAAAATTATCGATAAGTAGTTTTTTATGTAGAAAATTTATCTGTAAATTGTTTTCTATATAGAAAAAATATAAATTAGTTAACTTTTCTGTATAAAAACATTATCGATAAGTTAACTTTTCCTCGTAGAAAAATTATTGATTAATTTGTTTTTCTATATACATAAAGAAGTAATCGATAAGTTTTTATGTACAACAAATTTCTAAATAACTTTTTATTATTTCTGCAAAAAATTATCAATAAATTTTATGCTGTATAATTTATCGATAACTTTGATTTTATAATAAATTAAGGTTAGTTTTATGTATTGTAAAAAATTTAGTTATAATATTTTTTCTGGAAGCACCAGACTCTTTAATAATTTTTAAAATTTATTGTCCAAAATGTTATCGCTGGTTTTTTTTCTACAGAAACAATATTTTTTATCGATACTTTTTGAAAAAAAAATAACTTTTTTGTTGTAATTAATAGATTTTTTACATTCTTTTTTTGTATAAGTAATTTGCATAATATTTCTGTGTATATAAAAGTTATCGATAATTTGTTTCGATTTTTGTCTGATTTATAAAATCGATTTTTTTTTATTTATAAAATGTTTGTCGACATTGTTAAGGTGCGGTCATATTAGTCAAATATTTGACCAAAAACGTTCCGAACATGTATCATTTACGAATGACAATTTATATTATAATGAATTTGATATCACACCTTTTATATTGAGTTGATTCTTAAATTTCTTAATAAGTATGAATGACAAAAATGTTTTTTTAAAAATTTAGTGGTAAAGTTTTTTGGTCAACTATCAGACTAATCTGACCGTTTCTTTACTTTCTTTTTTTATGAAAGGTATCAAACACCTATTCCATTTGCTTAAATATACATTATTTTATTTATTATAACAAATACTTTGCTTTTTTAATAGGTCCTTTCTTTCTATACAATTTTTTTCTAATCACTATTACCAGAAAGAAGCTTTTTTTATTTGTTTTAAGCAGAAAAAAAATAAATATGTGAAATAAAACAACCCACAAAATCCATAAAATAAGCTGCCCCTGTTAGCCAACCCCCACAGAGGCTTTAAAAAACCACTTAAGCACATAGACAACATATACTTTGAGTCATTGACATCAATAATGCATGAAATTGCAATAGGCCTCAAAGGTATTTGAAACAAACACGCACAAACGGACAACTAACAAACAGCCAACATACGAGTATAATTACAAGTCATGAAAATTAAAATAAAAGAAACTTTATGTAAAAAAGAGCAAAATAAAAAAAAAACAACAAGACAAAGCAAAAAATAAAGAAAGAATGACAAAAGTGACAATAAAACACTTTACTGGTGGCTCTTAAAACAAAAACGTTATAACAATAAGCAAAAAAAATTAAAAAAATAATAAAACTAAAAAAAAAACGTTTAGACAATCAGTCAGGTGTTGCACATAAACCATATGACAACTTTTGGTATGAGCAGTAACGCACAAGTGGAGAGTTTAACTGATACGAAAAAATACTCACAAATAAATAAAAAAATATGCATTCTCTCTTCTTCAGTCTTTGTATTATTCATTTATTGGAAACAAATTTGTATCAGTTTTTTCTTTTACTTTAAAAAATAACATATTTTACTCCGTAAATACCAGGCTAAATCTATTAATCAAAAACAAAAAAATAACAAGAAAAAAAGCAATTAAGGCATGACAAAGATGGTGTGTTAAACCAACGGAAGTTTAGTTTCCATTTACTACTCCTTTAATATTGTTAAGTTGACTTTACGAGATTGATTTCGAAAATTTTTTATTCAGCTTAAAATTTACTGTGGCCATTTTGTTATACCAGCTCATAAGAAATCTTTAGTCTTAATTGTCAAAGAAATGTTTTAAAAATTCTTCAACTAAAAGATCTCTTGCTAAAAAAAAAATAGTTTGGAAATAACCTTCCTCATCCGTTATTCTCAATTCAGAGTCTTCGAATATATTTCAAAACTAAGTTTTGACATTTTTCAGGGATCAATCTGAATGGTCGCGTTGTCGCTAAATTCTTGTAGCTCTTGAACCGTACAACAAGAGATAGCCTAGAGAGGCATAAATTATAAAACACGCTTCGCTCGCTCTATTATGCCTTCATATTGGTCCGACATCTGTAGTTATGGGTGATATGGATATAAAGGAATCAGAAGCTCCCGATGCCTTTAGCAGGAAGATCCAATATGGTGTTCGCTGGAGCAAGAATATTTTTCAGGTCGCATATGAAGCATTCAAGTGCCTAGGTTTTCTAAAACGGTGTAAGAAATACTTCACTCTTGATCTTCTCGGTATCTTTATCAGACCAAAAATGGAATACGACTCTCAAAGACTTTTTTGGACTTACTCGACCGCGTGCAGGAGAGAGTGAAGAAGGTCATCGGTAACAGTAGGGTACCTAGCTCTATTGATTCACTGGAGCATCGACGCAATGTGGGGTGTGTTTCACAGTGTTATCGGGACTACAACGGAATGTGCTCTTATGAAATCAGGGAACTTGTTCCTGAAAACCGTGATTTCGTAAGTGCAACGCGCTCTGCATCAAGAGCGCATTCCTTTGTAGTCTATTGGCCAGTGAACCGCACTACACATTATAGAGAAAATTCGTTTTTTAACCGAACAGGTTGTATGTGAAATAAACTCCCAGCGGAGATCTTTTCTGTTACTTTCAGTGTGCAAAGATTCAAATCAAATGTACATAAGCACTATCTACCTCTACCCCCCTTCCATAACCTTATTACCTAGTTCTGGCACAATGCGTTGCATAAGTAGGAGTCATCCACTGAGTGCTGCTTCTAATTTACATCGAAGATTGACGGAGATTAGCAATTTTCCATAATCACTGAGTTTCAAATACACAGTCAATTGAATTATAGATTTAAAAAGCAATAGAGCAGTTACCTCAAATTAAAAGCTTTGAGCCTGAAACGAAGATGTTTAAAAATCTCTGTGAAAAGTACATTTTATTTTGCTGTGAATATTTGTGTAGATGGTTGTAGTTTAAATAAAAAAAATTGAATTCCTCTAGTCTCGAATCACAATTGGATTTGGCATGTTAATGTGAATAGGGTGGATAGACAATAAAAGTTTTCTAAGCCACTGACTTCCGTGAGGAATCCAACGACGTCTACAATGAACGATATTGATTAGCCCATGGTGAAATCTATTGCGTAGCCATATAACCCAGAGACTTTGTAGTATCGGGCAGAGATAATAATTAAGTGCTTAACACCTTCTATAGAAGCTGTTGGCCAACCTACCGACTCTTGCCCAATGAGCAGCGATCAGATCTATAACGACCCTCAGAATTTTCCTATTGAAACTCAGAAGCAGTTCAGAGTTTTTCGTGTTTCATGGTTCTTACCCTTACTATTGCAATGACCCGGTACCCAATGCAAAGTAATCTTTACTTGTCCATCAGTATACCAAGGACCTTTTTGCACTAGCTTATCAGAATTGATTTGACACTGTGTACTTTCAAAACTTTAAACGCCTCTTGGCTGTCAACGTACAGAGTAATCTCTTCCCCTTGTAGCACAAGACCAGGATCGGCAACAACTCTGCCTAGAACACAATGCATTCATTCGGGACCAGTATACAGGACTAGCGCAACAGTGCTCACATTCATTTTAAGATCATCGCTACAAATCGAAGGCCCACCTTGAAGTTTCTAGATAAGAATCGGCTAAATAAGAGGGCAATTTAAGAAACCCGTAAACTTTTCTGGAAGCAAATTAAGAAATTACTGGCTATAAGCGCAACTGTTGTATCACTTCAAAGAAATGAACCGTCATCTTTCTCAAAAAAATAAATTCAAAAGCACAGCCAAAGCAGTGGACCAAAGAACAACAAGGTAAATGCACCACTTAACAAGGTCAGGCAAACGTTTCCACAATAGACCACTACTGTTTAGAGTTTCTATTTGTTTTTATTAAAAACAGTGTTCTATTAAATATTCTCCCTGATAATTGCATCAGTCTACATAATCATTTACTGTCATACATCATGAGTGTCAAACTGATTTTCTTTTTTTTTAATCAATTTTTCTCTGTTTGTAAAAAGCAAATGGAAAATAATGATTCAGTGTTTAGTTCAATGGATGCGTGAGTTCCATAACCATAAATAGGAAAATAGAAAAAATAAAAAAAAGAACAAACAGAGTAAGTTTCAAAGGGTTTTCCAAATGTAATAGAAACATTCTTACTGTTTTGTTGTTTATTGTTTTTGTTTTTATAAAAAAAATTACATTAACCTCTCGGGTAAGCTATTAATTCGAGGAAAATGTAAAAAATATGTTCCCTTACTGCAAACAGGCGCATCTAGCGTATATTAAACACGATTGTCTTTCCCATTCTACTTATCAACGTTTAGACTTCATACTCGAGGTGGCAATACACCTGGAAGACATCTTTTGAATCAACATGAAACCTATATAGCCTACAGGCTATTACTTTTCTGGTTACCTGATCATGCACGATCATAAGCAGACTGAATGTTGAGGCAATATAAGAGCCCGGTAGTATATCCTTTTTTGGCATACCCAGACAAAGTCTATTCCCTAGGTTAGGTCGAGACATTATACTTGTTAAGGAACTTTGAAACAGCTTGAACGACCGCTATTGTTCAACAGTAGCAAGCTCAAATTAATTACGGTTCTCGACAAGAAAAATTCATATTAAGAAAAGGTGAAAGGCTGAGGAAGAGCCTTGACGTCTGGTAGAAAAAAAAACAATGAACTTGGGCATTGCTTTGGCGTTTCGTTAAATAAACTTTTTAGATTTTTTTTTGCCGCCAAGAGATTTTATTCACTCGTAGCTTAGTCCTGGCAGAAGGATGTTGAGGGTTGTCTAAAAGATCATATTCATAAAACTGAAGACAAATGCCTAGTTTGAATGATGCGATAATATAGTCCTACTTCTATTTTGTTTTGCAAAAGCTAATGAGACTTGAAAAAAGAAAGAAAGAAAGTTGTGCAATAGACTAAATAACAAGTACATACTGATCTCAAGCCATCTTGACAACACTGTCCTGTCGCTGGCTTTAACCAACGCGGAAAACAGCTACTGAAATACTGAGCACGAGCAGCCAATTTTTTATAGAGACATGAGTGTGATCTGGCCCAAGAGATAAGGCAACATTGCTATTGCTGTTTCTTAAATTACAGATCTATAAAATTATGTTCCAAATGGCCGGTCTAGTTCACATTTTGAGGTACTTTTTGAGCTTCCTTTCGATCCTGAATGTTGTTCAAAGTATTTAAAAGTGAATAATGATTTGCCACTACATAAACAATTCTCGCGAAACCAACGAAGCTTTTATTTTGGACAGACTAATTATTGTAAGTCATCAACTGATAATTTCCGAATTTCCTTTTCCTAACAGAGTCGGTTATTGCTCGCCCATCCCCATTCTGACAATGGATTTGCAGTATCAATGTCGGGCACGTCGAACGTAAGGATTCACACGGATCATCAGACAGTGTGCTTGATGTCTACACAGACGGTTCAGTGACTGGAGTCGAGGGAGACGTCTTTATTCCTAGATCCCTGATCAGGATGAAGGTTAGGCTACAGAACCAATGTAGCGTGTGATTCTGGCTGAAGTCTTAGCCATTAGAAGGACGGTTGGCTGGATGAGGTATCACAGGATTTATGGAGAGAATATTCGGATCTGTACTAATAGCAAGGCCGCTATTAACTCCTGGATGTCTACACGATATCCATATTGGTTCGTGAGTGCCGGACATTTTTAGATGAGATGGCAAGACATTCCGGCACACTTTTGCATACCCGCGATCATAGGTGCTGACGAACTCGCTAGGTATGGACCTCGGCTGAGTGACCGGAAAATAGATCCACTGGTGAGAGTCCCGTTAAACTGCTTTATTTTAGCGGGAACTTTTTGATGCCGCTGGGGACTGCATGGTCTTGCAGACCCATTGGTCTATAATACTGCTAGGATAAACTCGTTTATCCCATCTTCGGGGTGGTTAAGTGTCATTGTTAATAAAGACATGTGTATTTTTTACTTTTTGCATTTTTTACTCAATTTAAATATTATCTGCTATTCCTATTGGAAAACCCTTTATAATAACAATAGATGTCGTACAGATTTTTCTAAAGGATGATAAATTGTCTATTACTTTTTCATAACAAAAAAAAAAAAAAGAAAGAAACACACCTCAACATGACATTGATCAATATTGAATAATTTGTTCAATTCTAGTACATATTTTTGGTGTAAAATAATTTTTGTTTTTATTATGCTCAGCTACCAAATTATTTTTTTTTAACGACCATTAAACGAGTTGTAAACATTTTTCTCTAAAACAAAAAAATAAAATAAAACAAGCCAACAGCCAGCCATTTATAAAACATATCAAGCATCATCATCGTTTGTTCTTAGTTAGAACAATAAATACAACAACATTCTAACACATATTAATTCCTTTCTCCTTTTCTCTGCTGGTTCTAAACGTGTAAACTAAATCATAAATAAATGTTTCTTTAAAAATTAGTGAAACAAAACAAAACTTTATTGATCAAGAAGAAACAAAAAAAAAAACAAGAATCTCAATATTAGAAAAAGATAAAAGTGTAAATAAAAGAAAAGAAGATGGAAACAAAGCGAATAAAAAGGAATAAAGAAAAACTAACCACAACTCGAACAGAATTAGACAGCTTAACATTTTTCAATTTATTTTTAATTTCGTTTTAGTTTTCTGAAAACATTTTAATTTGAAAATTGCACATGTTGGCTGTTGTGGCTGGAATGTGTTTGTACGTTTGTATCTGTATGTGTCCAATTGCCAGTGCTCGCCAAGTTCTATTGTTTCTATTTTCAAGTTTTTTAGCTCCCTGTCAATTAGTTAAAATTGTGTGAATGAAGACTGTCTGTCTGCTTCTATACTCATGTATCAACGAACGAATCTATTTATAATTTTTTAAGACTTTTAATGTAATTATTTAAGTTTGTTGTTCTGCTCATTAATTGATTGATTGATTGGTTTTTTATGTTTTAAAATGTTTCAACAAATGCTCACAACTATTTAAAATAGATAAAAATAAACATTTAAATAAATTATTTAAAATAAAGGAAATTTAATCGACAATTAATATGACCTATTTAAAACAACAACAACACAATTTTCGCAAATTAAAAAAACTTTCAGAACTGCCTGTTTTCTATACGAGAATGAAACGCTTGAATGAAAAATTAATCATTAAAAAATTGCAATATTAAGTGGCGCTGTCTGTCTGTCAATACACATATATCTCAACAACTTATGATCTGCCATTCAATTTGATTTATCAGCATGTGCCAGTATAAGGAAAGCAAAAATTACACTGTAAATACTTAAAACGAATATATTTTTAAATTCCAGCAAAAAACGAAGCTGTAGTTTAAAAAAAAAATAATCGCAGTTTATAAAAAAAAGGAATGTATAAAAAAAGAACAACGAGAAAACAAGGCGTATTTATGAACTACTGAACAGCGTAATCGCAATAAACATAAAATTTACGTTCAAAACTGAACTATTTACTTTAGAAATCTAAAACCTTTTTATATTAGGGACACATTGGAATGAAATTATTCAATAAAAATATTGATAAATTTTGGGACACATTTAATATTTTCAATGAAAAATGTATCGAAAATTTTAGAATAAAACTTTTCTCAACAATTTCTTTTATTAGAAAATTATACTCCAATCATCTTGAGGTCCCATAATTCTATAATTTTGGAGTAATATTAGCAATTAAAAATGTGTCATAAATTTTTTTTGGACAAAATATTTTATAGATATTGAATTCTTAAAGACATAGAAGCAAAATTATTTGTGAGAAAAGACTCTTAGTCTGTCCCAAAAATTTTGGGACAAAAAGAAAAGTTGTTTAAAAAATTCTGGTTACATAAACTGAGTTTCTACAATTTTGCAATAATATTATCAATAGAAAAATGTGTCACAATTTTTTGGGACAAATTTTTTTATAGATATTTAATTCTTAAAGACATAGGAGCAAAATTATCTCTGTAAAGTTGTTGTTGCTGCTACTGGTGCTGGTATTGATGATGATTTCTCAACACCGGTGGTGATAATTCTATAATTTTGGAGTAATATTAGCAATAAAAAATGTGTCATAAATTTTTTTGGACAAAGTATTTAATAGATATTGAATTCTTAAAGACATAGAAGCAAAATTTTTTGTGAGAAAAGACTCTTAGTCTGTCGCAAAAATTTTGGGACAAAAAGAAAAGATGTTTAAAAAAATTCTGGTTACATAAACTGAGTTTCTACAATTTTGCAGTAATATTATCAATAGAAAAATGTGTCACAAATTTTTGGGACAAAATTTTTTATAGATATTTAATTCTTAAAGAAATATTAGCAGAATTATCTCTGTAAAATTAATTCTTGGGATGTCCCAAAAATTTTGGGACAAAATTTTTCACATAAAGTCCAGTCAAGAGTTTTTTGCTATTAACAAATTACTAAAGCATTGTAAGCTCAATAGACTTTTGACAATACTTTGCTAAAAATAATTGATTTTTAAAAAATTTGGAACAAATTTTATAACAGAAAATAAATTAAAATACTAAAATAGTCAAAAGCAAACAAACAAATTTTAATAAATTTCTAAAGAACTGAAAGCTCAATGGATTTTTGACATAATTTTGCTAAAAATATTTAATTTTTCAGAAATTTGTGACAAATTTTACACTAGAAAAAAATTAATAGATTTTTCAACAGAAAAAAAAATGTTATAAAGGCTCTAAAATACTCAAAAGCTTTAGCAAAAAATTGGTCCAATTATTGGTATTCTAATAGCTTTGGGACAAAAATATGAAAAATGGGTTTTCAGTATAAAAAAAATTATCGTTATAAAACTTTCTGCGTAGGATTTGAAATTATTACAGATTTAGTATAAGTTAATACTAACGTATAAGCAGAAGTTTTGGGACAGAGCTTTCTAACGGAAGAAACCAAAATGTTGTTAAACTAAATGATGACCTAATTTCCAAAAAACTACAAAAAGCAAATAGTTTTATTTTCGATTTATTTTCTCACTTTGGTGTAAAAATTATGACAGTTAAGAATATTATAGAAATTATAATGTGATTTTAGATTTAAATTAGTGTATAAAAAATTTAGTCCAAAACTGAATTTGTGATAAGTTAAGCAAAAAAAGAAGATCAGACTAAAATAAAATACAAGTTTTTTGTCCGAGTTTCAACCCAAAAATTTTACAAAAAAATTTTTTTTCGCAAATAAAACCGATACTTTGGATAGAATACCTTGTTCGAAGCACGAATGAAATATTTAGAGAAAATTTATCAAATATAGAGAAATATAGGTTTGATCTTAAAAAAGTTTACAAAAATAATGTCGGCAGAAATTTTGTAAAAAAATAATAAATTTAAAAAAAAAATTTGAAGTTCGAAAAAATAAGGAATAAAGTCCATAATAAAAAACAAATATATGATAAATTCAGTTAAAAAAAATTGAAAAAATGTAGTTAGAAATTCAAACAAAATGCCGAAATTCGAAAAATAATCATTTAAATTCGGACCGAAAATAAAACGTCTGCAATGTGCTCAATGTATAAAAAATATGTTCAGTATTGAAAAAAAAAGTACGGTAAATTGTACCCCAAATTCGCAAACAATTAAATTTTTAACAATTTTTAAATTCGAATTTCGTCCAAAGTGATAAGCAAAAGTTATACATGAATACAACATTAAAAAATGTCTATAGAAGACAAAATTAAAAATTCGAAATTCGAAAAAGATTATTATCATTTACTTAAATTAAAAACAAATCCACAACTCGAAAAATAGTTAAATTTGTCTACAATTATAAATAAAAACCAGTAAGAACTTCCCACATGCGGACAACAAAAACTCTGCAGTCGTTTAAATTCTAAATTCTGACAAAATGTTGTAATGTTATATTGTGACATTGGACTGCAGCGTTTTCTGCATTGCAGCATATAAAAATGCAAGGTCATTAAAAGAAAGACAATAAAAAATCGTACGAGTAAAAATTAAAGTTTTATGCAACTAAAAAAAACTTTCACTTGATTGCAAGAAGTAATAGTAAAATAAAGTTAAATTATTTTGAAATTTTTATAAAGACAAAAAATCTGAAATTCGATATGCAAATAAATAAATGCCAAATATAAAGGAAAACCACATGAAAACCTCATGAAACTCTTTGTGTTAAAAGAAAAACAAAGATATGAAAAAATATCAAAATACAAAAACTTAAAACTTACCTTCAATACAGACAACATGATCTCGTATTTGTTGAGCTATTTGGGCATCCGTTATGGGTAGTAAATCAATTAAATCATAGATGGCATAAATCGATGGATGAACACTCTCGAAACGTTGTATTTCTTGGCGTATGGCCAACGAATTGCTAATTAGAGGTTGCGGTTGTTGTTGAGGTGTTGCTAGATTTGTTTTTGTTGACGTTGACGCTGATGCGGTTGCTGTCGCTGTGGCTACAGCCACAGCTGCTGCTGCCAAAGATTGTGGTGTTGGTGGTAATGGTGGCAATGCTGCAGCAGGTGTTGTAAAATGATGTTGATGGTGTTGCAGCATTATTCCATGATTTGGCTGCAAGTGATGATGAATTTGATGCAAAGGTGTCAATTGTATTGTTGATGGTACTGCTGCTGATGCTATCGCAGCTGCTGTTGAGAAATGATGATTATTATGGTGCAATTGTTGTTGGTGCTGTTGCTGCTGCTGGTGCTGGTGTTGATGATGATTTCTCAACACCGGTGGTGGTGTTTGATTTTGATAATTATTCATGATTACGTCTGAGATAACTTGTTTAATATGTTTTTTGTTTACTTTATTTAATTTTTTTCTTTATAAAATTTAATTTTATCTTTTTTTATTATTTATTTTCATTTGTTTTAAAATTGAATTTTGGGGCCGATTTTTTTTTTTTTTTTTTTTTTTTTTTTTTTTTGTTTATTTATTATGGCTCTTAAATCTTTTTCATTATTAAATTTTTATCACTTATTTTATACAATAAAATTTTAAATCTTTTTTTATTTTGTTTTTATCACACCGACGTTTTTGTTGACACATAAACACTTAAAACCATTTAAAATCACACACAAATTTCACTCTAAATACCTGAAAAATAATAAGTTAATTTAGATATTTAAGTAAAATAAAGTTCAAATTAAAAATAAATCAAAAATAGACAAATTATATTGTGAAAATTTGGGGAAAAAAAATAATTATTCGAATTTTGAAACATTTAAAGAAAAATTATGGCCAAAATTACGCCCCCAGTCTCATTTTAAAATTGAAGCTAAGGACATTAAAAAAATATTTTTAGGATATCACATGCCTATTTTGCGACACCTTTAGCACAGAGTAATCGATCACTCTGAAATAACAACGCCACTTTTAGACTCAATACCTATTTCTACTCACCCTACGAAATTAAAAAAAAAATCTAAAAATTTATTTTTATTATTTTCGTCTTCCTAGAAAAGTGGCATGTGGCAAATAAATAAACAACCTCCTTGGAGTGAAACCTGAAGAATAATTATTTGTATAAAATAACACCCATTGTTGCATCGTTTTTATTTTGTAAAACAAGCCAGTGAGTAATATTCATCAGGCTTAAAATTGACGATTTCTTCCTATTTTGTAAAAACACATTTCTTTTAAAAATCATTTAATTTAATAACTTTCTCCCCACTGTGACGCTGACACTAAGGTAAACTAAACTGTCTTGTGTAATGGAATTTAATTGAATGTCAAAAAAATAAATAAATGAGCATTAAACAAATAAAAAATACTAGAAAACAATAAGCAAAAACTATAACAAAAAACGGCCATTAAACAATAATTAAATATAGTACAAACTAGATTAAAATAATTAAACTAATCATACGGTATAATTACATTTTATTTTGCTTCTAATTGAGTTGAATGAATAATTGTTGTTGCATTAAATAAATCTTGTTAAATTTCTATAAGAGAATGAGTGACGTAGCAATTTGATCAGTTACATGAGAAAACAACAAAATTAACAACAACAACACACCGAAATAATAACACTTTCGCAAAAACAACAAAATACACTTACACAAACGCACTAATACTCGTGAGCAGAAAAATTGTACACTTTTTAGAGAAGATTTTTTTGTTTATTCTTTTTTTTTGGAAATAATGTTTTTGATGTTTACACTTTACTTGCACACAAACACACTAGATACGAACCGACCGACCGACACACGCATGCTAATACACAATAAAAACTTTTTTTTATTTTTGTTGCTTTTTCCTTCTCTGGCTTATTCAAGTAAACTTCATGTAAATTTATTTTTTGTTTGTTTCTACCTGCAAAGTAATTTTGTTGTACAACTAAATGCTGTTATTTAGCAATATTATAGTTTAAAACACTTAAATACTTTTGTTATTTATTAAATTCTACACTACTATTAAATTAAAACGCATGTACACTCAAAAATTTATTAAATTCTACGCGCATTTTTTGTTACATCCATCTAAATAAATAACATCACACTTATTCAACGACATTCCACGACAAATTGTTAAAACGTACTAAATGGATTTTTTCATTATATTAAGATATATTGTTAATTCTCTCATTATCTAGTAGTTTATTGTTTTCTTTACATTGTTTAACCAATTCCTGTAGTTTTTCAATTGGCGATTTTATTTTGTGCTGACATTTTAGTTAATTAAAGTTAATACTAGGATATGGCAGTGTACAATGGTTTTTATATGATAATGCCGTGACTATAGCAGTGTTGGTTGAAAATGATATGTTACTAAACATAAAAGATGATATTGAGTTAGGCCATTAACTACACAAAAGATAGTATTTATATAGTGTTAATATTAAAAGGCTAAATTAAATAGAAAGATAAATACTTTGTAATCAACAAAATATAGCTACTAAGCCTTAACGTTGAGATATTAAAAGAAAAATTAATAAATATAAAATAGTATGTTTTTTCAAAGTTCATACATGTTCATAACCTTTTGCGGCCTAAATGAGAGAAATAAACTACTTTCGCCACAAAATATCGTGAAAAATTAAAAATAAAAACGTTTTTTTTTTTAATACAAGAAATTCACTGTTGATATTATATTAAATGTAATAGTTCCTGGGTACCTGGATCATAAACGGTATTTAATATATAAATTTTATATTTGTTTGATTACCTTTACGATAATAAGTTATTTCAAATTAACTGCAAATCAATAACACAACAATAAAAATAAAGTATAAAAACTGTTTTTAAAATTGTTAAACAATTTTTGAAAACTAAAATTATTTGCATATGATAAAATCTAAATATTATTCCCTCTTCAGACGCTTTATTTGCGCAATTAAAAAATTTAAGCCATCAAGGTCTTAATTGAGCTCAATTTACCATACAAGAAGTCAATTACTAAATTAAGCAATTAGTACTTAATTGCATCAATAATTAAATAAAATACGAAATGCAACCCTTGCCAACAAGAATTTTTACTAGAAGTGAGAAGAAAAAATTTATAAATAAGTCGTATTTAGAAATTCAAGCAAACAAATAAAAACAAAATGACATGCTAAGCTGGATTTAAGTTAATGAAAAAATCAAAAGAAATTATAATAATTTTTTATTTTATTGCAAATGCTTTTTTTTTCAATAACGAAAGAAATTGAAGAGAAATCGCTTGGCGGGTCATATATAATTAAATTCGCGATTGAAATAAAAATGATTTTTTTCAGCTGTCAAATAATAATTTAATAAGCTTAATTGGGCAGTTAAAATAAAATTAACTCAATTAAAAAAACATGTCTGAAATCGGTATTAGCATTAAACAATACTTTTTCAGATTTTTTCTTAAATCGGTTTGAATTAGAATAGCTTTTTAGAGCTAATTTTTATAGGAGTTTTTAAAGCAGTTTTGACGTTTGGCTGCTTTTATATTTTTCAATACAAGTAAAGTTTAGGTGAAATAAAACACATCACGACAGTAAATAATTAAATTTTCTTAACTCTCTTGGCAACTTATTCCAAATTCGAGACGAACCTGAAATGATTTATTTTTAAATATTTAAGCGTCTTATGGGATAAATAATTTGAGAATTTCGAAGAGAATAAGAAAATTTAAAATTACGTACAACATAGGAAGGATAACCATTTTGAATTGTTTTATAAAAAAATAATATAAGCTTCATACTTATAAAATTTTTAAAAGACAAGCAAAGAAAATCATGTGTGTATTGAGATACATGATCCCTAATTGAGCTTGAAAACATAACGTAAAATTGTATTGAAAATTAATTTATATTTTCTTAGTACAAAGAAAAAAAAGATCTTTTTTTGTACTTAGAATTTATTTATTTTCTGTAATTCGTTGTTGTTTGGTATGCTCATATCCCTTTTATTTTTGCACAGTAATTGATTTCCATTTATTATTTGGAAATGGTGTATAATGCAACTTTATCTGGCAACTTTGTTTTAATAAACACAGTATTATCCATTGAAACCTGCACTATCGATTTATTTTTATACAATTTTTTAATTAATAAGTTGTACTTAATTAAAAATCTTTTGTTTATAATTAATTTTTAAATATATATTATCTCCTTTATTACGATTTAAATTTTTAGTAAAGTAATCGAAATTTATGTGTGTATATATATAATAGATGTGTGCTTTGTTCGACACAGACACATTTACTCTACCGGCAATTGATAACAAGCTCTGCTAGCAAAGAAAAAAATTCAAAACAGCCAGATAATAAATCCAAGTCAAAAATAAACTTCTTTAATTAAATATATTTCAAGAAACCAGTACTCAACAAAACTTTCAAAAAGGTGGACGTGCCAAAAAAAAAAATGCAGCTGAAATCCAAACTGGGGTCAGGCTTTGTAACGCTTATCTGCTTGCAGGTATTGTAAAAATATGTATATTTATTTTTAGAGATATGTGAATTTTTAAAGAATTTTTCTCCAGACGTGCCTTATAACTCAAGCTGCTGATACCTGTTCTGCCGGCAATGTCGAGGCCCAGAAATTTTTCGAACGCCAAAATGAGTTGCTTAGACAACGAAAGAGAGCCGAATTCTTAGCTGCCTATGAGTATAACACAAATGTAACAGAAGCTAATCGCCTTAATATGATTGCAGTTTCGACTCAAAATGCAGCAGAAAATAAAAAATTATCTGAAGCAATACGCACTTTGCGTTATGAACATCTCGATGATCCCTGCATACAGAGGCAAGCAAAACTTTTGGCTGATCCGGGTTTTGACATACTGAACTCGGAAGATTTCCGCGATCTTCAAAATTCTATCAGTAGCATGCAAACTAACTATGCCAGCACTAAAGTATGTTCGTACAAAAATGCCAAAGATTGTTCGTTGGCCTTGGAACCTCACATCCAAGAGCGATTGTCGAATAGTCGTGATCCTAAAGAATTGGCTCATTACTGGCAGCAGTGGCATGATAAGGCAGGTACCCCCATGAAGGAACATTTTGCCAAATATGTTGAACTTAGTCGTAAGGCAGCAAACTTGAATAGTAAGTACGAAAACATACCAATAAGTCGCTAATATTAATTGGTAAGAAAATAATGTTTAAATAATTGCGCAATTAAAAATTTAGAAAAAAGTAATAATTAAAGAATATCCTATCATTTGTTCAAATTCTGTAATAAATTTATTTGAAATCTTCTTTAGGTATAAGTTTGAAAATATGTTTATTCTATTTAAACTATTCAGTTATTCGTACTCGAGTGATGTATTCTTTATTCGTTAATCGAATAATATTTGTAAAAATGTTAGTTTTATTAGTCAATCTAATGATAGCTTTCAATAAATCGCGAATTTAAAAAATTGTTCGATTAATCATTAATCGACTAACTTTTATAGTATCTTAATTCTTTGAAAAATTATTATTATGTTATTATTCACTATTTCGTTGTTAAAAAATTTTCATGCGAATTATATTCGCTATTGAAACTAAGCCGATTAAAAGAAGTTAAAATTAAAAATTAAATTAATTCAAAAAAACTATTTGTATAATTTTCATAAGATATTAAAAAAAAATACGTATCATTATTTTTAATCGATTAACTTTTATTCGATTAACTTTTATTCGATTAATTTTGTTATTAAAAAATGTCCATGGGAATTATATTCGTCATTAAAACTAAGCCGATTAAAAGAATGTTAACTTAAAATGAAATTAATTTTAAAAAGTTAATAAAATAGAAACTTATTTGTATAATTTTTATAAAATATTAAAACAAATTCTGTATCATTATTTTTAATCGATTAACTTTTATTCGATTATCTTTTATTCAATTAACTTTTATTCGATTAATTTTTTCTGACATTAATTTTTCTCCGTTGTTATCTTAACAAATCTTAAAAATTTATATCATTAAATTCAGATTTTACCTCCTATGCCGATTATTGGATTCATTTTTATGAAGACCCTGCCTTTGAAAAACACCTAGACGAAGCCTACCAAGCTATATTACCTCTTTACCGTGAAATCCATGGCTATGTACGCCATCGTCTATCTCAACACTATGGAACCGATATTGTTCCTGAAAATGGCAACATTCCCATGCACTTGCTGGGAAATATGTGGGCGCAAAGTTGGGATGAGGTTATTGAGCTGATAAAACCCTACCCAAACATATCGTTTGTAGATGTAACGAGTGAAATGAGAAAACAAGATTTTACCGTTAAAAAAATGTTTGAATTGGGCGATGAATATTTTAAATCGTTGGGTATGCGTCGTCTGCCAGCATCATTTTGGAACTTGAGCGTTTTAGAAAAGCCAGAAGATCGAACTATTGTATGTCACGCATCTGCCTGGGATCTTTATGAAAATAGTGATGTACGTATAAAGATGTGCACTGAAGTTGATACCCACTATTTGTATGTTGTGCATCATGAGTTGGGTCATATACAATATTATTTGCAATATGAACAGCAGCCTACAGCGTTTAGAGGCGCACCAAATCCTGGTTTTCATGAGGCTGTAGGAGATGTTATAGCCTTGTCCGTATCTTCAATAAAACATTTAAATGCTATTGGTTTATCCTCGGTAGCGGAATTGGATGGTCAAAGTCGTATTAATGAATTATTTAAAATGGTAAGAATTCTTGTTTGTTGTTCAAAAATTTTAAAATTTTAAGTTGTTATTGTTTTCTTAGGCTTTAAAGAAAATTGTTTTCTTGCCTTTTGCCTACACTATGGATAAATACCGTTATGCTGTATTCAGAAATGAAATCGATCCAGCAAATTGGAATTGCGCTTTCTGGCACATGAGATCGAAATTTTCGGGTGTTGAACCTCCGGTAACGAGATCAGATAATGATTTTGATCCACCAGCTAAATATCATATAGATGCTGATGTGGAGTATTTAAGATATTTTGCTGCTCATATATTTCAATTTCAATTCCATAAGGCCATGTGCACGAAGGCAGGACAATATATTAAAAACGATCCTCATAAAACTTTGGATAATTGTGATATTTATAACAGCAAAGAGGCCGGAGATGCATTCAGGTATATTTTATTAAAATTTACTTTAAGAAAATTTTAATTGTTTTTACGCTATTTTTATTTAAAGCCGTTTCCTTGCGGCTGGTGCTAGCCGCCACTGGACAGAAGTACTTAATGAATTTACCGGCGATAAGAAAATGGATCCTTTAGCTTTATTGGAATATTTCGAACCATTAAATAAGTGGTTGAAGCAAGAAAATCGCATATTAAATATTCCCATTGGTTGGGGAAACACGGAAAGTAAGTGATTTGTTTTTTTTTTTTTTTTTTTTTTTTTTGTAAATGAAAGCTAATTTGATTTTTAATTATTGCATTTTTTTAACAGAAGTTCAACAGCCCTGTTCTGTTCCATCAAACACCTGAATCAGCTGAAACAGGAATTCTTTGTTTATTTTACCTAAAACGTGCTTAAATACTCAATTACAATTATTTTAAAAAAATTAAAAACCAGTTGTTTTGTTACTTAAAAAAAATATTCAAAACAAATCTTAAATAATTATTTATGAACAATAATCGCCCGCATTACTTTGTTGCTTTAATAAAAGAAATCTTCGTTTCATTTGGTTTCCCATTATTATACCGTTAATCTAGCTGGAAGCATAACTTTCTCTTTTTACTTTTCCTTTAGCTTTTACTACAGTTTTATTTTTCTTCTTTTGTTTGCCTTATTTTTTAATTTTTATTTATTTGTTTATATTGTGATCTCAATAATTATCTGTCATTGCAGATTTATTGAAATAATCCTCTTATTTTATTTGTTTACTTTCATTAGTTGATTTATTTATTACAAATTCAAATGTTCGCATTAATGATCTGTTTTATCAGTTCATTTACTTGTTAAGGTATTTTTTATAATGGCTGCATATGAGTCAAAAAAAAAAAAACAGGAATTAGTTTCATACCAGCTTAAAAATTGTGAATATGTACAACTGAAGCTTGCGTTCAATAAAAATCCACACGCACACGCCGAGCTAACCTTATTGCTGTGTCCAGGAGAGTGAATTAAAAACATTAGGGTGGTTCATGTTTTCTTCACAATAATGTTGCGGAAATGGTTTACATTTGGATCATGTGTGCAGATTTTGCAAAATTCTATAACAGATGAGGTATTTGATGAAAAATTAGTGTTTTGAAAAGATAAAAAAAATTAAACAAGTAGGAGTGCTATATTCGGCTATGCCGAATCTTATATACCCTTTACCATCTATATAAATCTTGGTAAGTGAAGTACATAATTAAAATATTGGGGTCACAGATAATAAAAAATAGTCCTGTATATAAATAATTTTACATAAAAATGACATCGGCTCTTAATGAGTTAAGCATTTAAAAAAAAATTAGTATTTCCTTAAAGATCTCTTCAAAAGCTTTAAAATTAAACCCATATTGATATTTTAAAAAATTTTAAAATTTCAAAGCCCTGTAACTTGAAAAATATGGGCGAGCGCCAATTTATTTCACTTGATGTTTTATTTTATTTTTTAATTCTCTATCGCTCCATATATTTGTTTTTTGATTGGAGTTACTTTATTGCTCCAAATGGTATGAAAAAATTAGAGGTAGGCGTGGTGTTTTGCCTGCTGCCTCGAAGAACATGGAGCGATCATTCTAATTTCCAATAGCACCTATTTCGACAATATATCTGACCGAAAGACATATTTGTTTTTTTTTTGTGTGTGAAATCAAGTTTGCCTTGGATAGAAGGACATCGCTCAATCGACTTCGCCATAGATAAGAAGTCAGAATATATATATTTTATGGGGTCGAAAATGGATATTGGTGAAATTACACCAAACTCTTTCCACTTTTTGTAGTGAAGGTTATAAAAAGTACTCTATTGATTAACAAAGTTAATGGTACCAGCAGAAAGGTAAAGAAATAAATCTCAAGGTCATAGTTGCCATATACAATTTATGCAAAATGATCATTTTTTTGCAATAAAAGTCGTCAAATTGATGTTAGGTGAAGTAACTCCAATAAAAAATAAGAAAAAAAAATTAATCACTAAACATATACATATGCATAATTTTACATAAAAATGCCATCGGCTCTTAATGTAAGCAATTTTCACCTTTTAACCCTTTGACGACCACGGGGACACGGGTGTCCCAAATAAAAAAAATTATATGAGTAAATAACGAAAAATTAAAAGAGTTCCATTATTGTATTTATAAGTTCCTAAGGGTGTCTCTTTAATATTTATTACAAATTGCGCGTATTTAGCTGCCGCGCTTAATGTGTACGGCCATTAAAATTTCAGAGATTTATTACTGCTAATTTCAAATTTTGTGCAAAAGTGTTTTTAAGTATTAAAGTGATTTTTAAAATTTTATATTGTGATAAATATTTTGCCTGGTAAGTAAAGTTATAAAACTAATAATAATTTCTTATGCATTGATAAATCGTCAGTAACTTCTAGGGACACTGGTGTCCCTATGGCCCATAAGGGTGTGATACTTTTCACTAACTGAAGTGATTTATTTTTAATAATACTTTTACGTATTTATTATCGTTGTGCAGATTATGTTTCGAAGAGGACGTGGAGTTTTCCAGCTCAAGGAAAGTGAAATCCAGCAAATTGTAATGGGTGACAATAGTGGCGATAAGGATGATCTGCTACTCGACGAAGAAGATGAGAGACTTCTAATGCAAGATGATGACCAAGGAATATAAATTCGGAAAGGTGCAAATTAGTCAAGATGCTGGAGCGGATAAGCTAACTCCTTTTAACGTTATTCTTTCAGTACTAAAATTTAACAATTTAGTTCAAAAAAGGAATGAGAATTCACTGTAGAGAATGAAGAGATGAGAGCTTTTCTCGGTATGAACTTGGTCATGGGATATAACATATTACCATCATTCAGAGATTACTGGTCTACGGAGCCAGATATGGCATTACTATTTATTTCATATATTATGCCTAGGCTGTGAATTGAAGAAACACGCAGGAACCTACATTTTTGCAATAACGTAAATCCATAATCCTGTTTTTCATTTAAATAAGTTGACTGAGCTAAAAATGACTTTTCAGGATCATAGGGACATATTTGTCCCAAAAAATTCCAAAGAAATCAATACAGGTTTCAAGTTTTTTTATTTCAAAATCGATTTTTTGATGCCTAATTGAACACACTAAATTGTTTAAATTACGACTTTAATACTGATAGGCTTATGGTCCTGAAAGGGTTAATAATGGCAACATGATTCTGAGATATTACCTAAGTCGGTTAAAGGAGGGTAAATTTTTACGAACATTAATTTAAACAGCATACACAAAAAGATGCAGGGATAAGAGCTGGGGAGTATGGATACCTGTAGCAAAAATGTCAACATCTGAAAGCTAAATATATAAATCTCACCAAAAAGATGAGCTGGGTTTAAATACTTGAGATAAAATTAAAATCTGATGAAAGAAAAAAAAAATATCACAAGAGCGAGAAAATCGAAAACAAATTCAAATAGTAAAATTCTGATCTCTTTTGCCATTGGCGTTGATAAGCCCATTTTCGCAGGGCTAAGGCGTATACAGAATTTAATTACTACTCCCCTCGAGCACACAATCTTGTTTTTTTTTTTATTGGTAGAGAGGAGAAGGAGAAGGGGCAGAAATTGTCAGTCGATGGCCAGAAACCAAAAGTAAAAGCTTAAACGAAACTCAATCACGCGTACTAAGTTCGACACTGGTGCGGATATGGATCTTAGCCAGAGGAAGTTTGATTCAGTAATTCCCTACATAATTATTGTTATTTCTTTATAATCTTTCCCTTTAAGGGTATATAATTCCTTATTTAGCTAAATAATTCCAGCTGTATGTAAGATAACTTAATGCAGCATTAAAAATTTATTTGGTTATTTTGCTAAAAATCGATTTATATTGTATGTAACTGTTGAGATAAGAACACATTCTTAACACACGTCGCATTAATACACGTGTCTGGACAACACGTCAGAGTTCGATACATCATACAAGCCGGTCATATATCTGTGCCGTTACAACACTTGTGTTAGGCAGACATTTTTTTGGTCATTTCGAACTGTTGTCATGATATAATTTTATATAGTCCTATATAAAATAAACGTTTGGCTTTCCTTTGCTTCTATTCATTTTTGTAAAAAAAATCGCCATATTTTCAAAGTATTAGTTTTATGATTTTAAAATCGTCAAAAAAAAAAACGACTGTACGCTCGCATCCGGCAACCTCCTTCATAATAATAATTGACTCTCTATCAAACGCATACAAACAATATCTCTTATCACTCGCATGGCTAATTTTATATTCTCTTTATAATTACTTAATTACATACAAGAGCAATGAAAATAGTCAAAAGCAAATGTAAATTAATTAAAATAACTCTCGCAGTGATATTCAAACCTGATTTATAATGTGATTATGTGTGTTTGTTTAAACATTTGTATTTCTATAAATAATCCATTAATTGTTTGGAAAAAATCAGTTTGGGTATGTTAGTCGGCGGACTCACTATAATTAGAATAAAAAGTTTATTGTTGTGAACAGATCGTGAGACCAACGACTGTAAGTGTTAATTAAAAAGAAAGAACTTTTTACAAAAACTAAAAACGAAATATACGTAAAGATGTTTTAAAAAAACAGTGTTTTTAAGTGCAAATCAAATTGAAATTGTAACATTTAAATTTCTTTAAGTTTTTGTTGTTTTGTGGTCTTATTTCAATTATTAATTAATTGAGACGAAAACATTTTGTTTTGCTATTGTTTTTAAAAAAATGAAAGTGTGAAAGATGGTTGAAAAAAAAAAAATACCGGCTTGATTGGGTTAAGGAAACTCCGCCAAGAAATGATAGGGGCCGTAAGGTCAATTATTAAATATTTAGAATCTTTTTTATTAGTGATGTATGTTAATATGCAGAGAAATTTAAACTATCCCTTTTTTAACACCTTGAGTATTTTGTAATATATAACTGTTGACCTTATTTTGCTCTTATTTGCATTTGCTATAGTTTGTCTTTAAAATTGTTTAAACAAATTTTCTCAAATTAGAGGCTTGTAACTTTTTAACTAAAAGCGCTATCAGAACAAAACTTAAAACTTGTTTATTTTAAATTTTATTAAGAATAACGATAATGTCTTGAAGTTAGCAAAACAAAAATTTAATTTTAAGCCAATTTTCTTGCTGCACATTTAAACAGATTTTTATAGATATTTTCAAGGTCTGACTAAATTTAAAAAATCTTAACATTTGAGTTAAAAATAAACTTTTTATGACATTTAAAAAAAATTATATATCCAAAGCACTCAAATTTGGTGCCCTACCCAGAAGCCCCCCTTTACCCAAGGGGTCTGGCCGTCCGTAGATTCACTGAGAAACACTTTTTTCCTGCCTCTGTAAAATTTCGTTCAGATATACTAAGTGGTTCATAAGGTACCGAATTTTGTAAAAAAAATCATTTTCAAACCACTGTTTTTTTGATTGATGTCTGAAAATAAATTTTACAAAATCAAAATACATGTCGTTTACTCATTGTTGTAGTTGTTTTAGAACTGCTATTACCTGTAAAATTAATGTGCCTTGGTTCAATGTAAAACAAGTAACCATAAACGAAAGGAACGAACTTCTTCGATCTGTTCGGAATGATTCACCAAACGGAACCATTTCGCCCAACTCTAACAGACAGAGTCAATATTTGTCAAAACTTGTTTACTGTTTACCAAGGCAGATTTATTTTACTAGGTATTGTCTTCCGCCCATCTGGTTTGTAGTTGAAAATGTCAAAAGTTGTTTGCGTTTTCTTTTGTTTGTTTACGAATTTCAAAAAACACTAACAACAAGCGTTTGCGAAACAAAGAAAGCATTTGTATTGAGAGCAATTATCTTTTATTTCTCTTTGTGTTTTTGACGTTTCCAACGCACAAAACAACAATGAGAAGGCAACATTGGTATTTGTTGTAGAGCCGCTACTACCTAGTAAAATGAATGTGCCTTGCTGTTTACGATTCTATTTTCAAATTTTGCTTCTTACACTGAAAGAAAAGTTTTAATAGCGATTTGTAGTTAAACATTTTCTTTGTTTATCCTAATGTCTATTAATTTTATTTATTATATTATGTTAATATCCCATAACATTTTCAAATAAAAATACAATTTATTTGTTGGCTTGGAAAAGCTGGTTGCTTAACCCAGCTCATCAGGAAACTTTTATACAAATTTGTAGAAAAGCCAAAAATATTTCCTTTAACAAGCCAATACAATTTACTTAATTTTTACAATTTATACGACCTAAGGGCAATTTAAATTTTTTTAAGGAGTTGACTATTGAGAACCAAAAAACTGCTATTTTTTTTAATAGAAATAGATATAATTCTATAACAGGAAATAACTTTCTTATTGACTTCAGTTGCAGATTTTCCAAAGTTGCCATATTGAATCTGATTTTATTACGGAATACTTAATGTTTAACCCATTTTATTATTGCTGTAAAGGGATCACAAGTTGTTTCTCTAAAATGATCTGCATCTATCCAAACACGATATCAACTATGACTAAATATATATAAAAATCATCAAGATTAAATTTTCAACTTTCTGATTTTTTGGTTACAGAGGTGCTTGATTCAATCTATCATCCGCTTGTCGAAAACGTCAACATTTTCAATTCTTTTCTAGCAGTTACATATATTGATGTAATTGTTCTTTGAAGACTAGTTTGGGGGGTGGCAGGATATTTTTTTAGACAGAAATTTAATATTGATTTTAAAATGTAGGAATACTCGTGCTATAGAACAGGAACTTTTTAATACTATCAGTCGTATAAATCATTTGATTGTGTCAGATAAAGAATGAAAAATAAAATCTTCCTAAAAAACCAGATTTTATTATTTACAACACTTCAACAAGTTTTTTCTTATTAATTTTTACCACTTGATAAGAATTAAAAACTATAACATGGATTTTTATTGACTAAAGTGCTGCACTTGATCATAAATAATTAAAATTTTATTTATTATTTTTAAATCAGAAATATTAAAAACAAAATCTACAATAAGTAGCCAGAATCTTATCAATTTGCAAACAAATAAATTATACAAAAACTAATTGTAGAGATAAATGAAAAACTTTGATTGTTTAATAAATAAAAAGAAAGTTACAGATAAAATTATGAAATATTTAATTTTGATTTCTATTGTTATTGTTTTTTGTATTTAATCTATTAAATAAATGTTGTTAATGTAAAAGAAATCTTTTAAATTTGAAATAATCTTTGAACTGAAGTACATATCGCTCAGTTACTTCAAGAATGACATAACTCAAAATTTTTAATTTTGGAGTTAATCACATAGAATTGTTCACCATTTCATGCTTTATATTGTGTATAAGTTTCATCTTTATGTCTTTTGTACTTTCCACGTTATTTCATTTCATGTTTGGAGACTTTGTTTGTCATTAAGAACGACACATTTTGAGTTGTGGAGTAAACTTCATAATAGAAAGATCATATCGCTTTCTAAAACATTGTCACATATCGTTTTGTGACTGTATATATGAAAAAATTTGGAAATTTTTAAAATGCATCGACTTTTCGCATATAATGTATTATTTTCAATTATGGCTGTGTTGACGAAAAATAATAAGTTAAACTCCGTTTTTCTTTTCACAAATAACGACAAATTTTAGGTTACGACACAGTATCGTATATATTTTTACAGCAATAATGTCTTAATTCAAACATCCCACATAGTTTGTCCAAGACCTCCCCTTTAATATAAAATTGATGAATGTTTTTTTTTTCTTATGAATCAATTGTACGAGGGCTGCTATATATATTTCTGGCCTGGCAACACTGAGTGCTGCCAAGTGCAATCTGACATTTCCATTGGAAAGTTTGTCATTTTTAAACATAATCGTACTCAAAACGTTTTGACGTACGACCATTATTTGTGTTGTTAACAGTGACTTGAAAAAATTAATATAGAAAAAAATGGAATTAACTCGTGAACATTTTTGTGCCATCATTTTTCACAACTTTCGACGTGGATTATCACGACAAGAGTGCATTGATGTACTTAAATCTTTGTATGGCGATGAAGCATAATGCAAGATCGACATGCGACATACCGAGAGATAGAGACATCCTTGGACATTTCTTCCACCAGTATACATTCGATACTACATGAACACCTGGCCGTAAAAAAGGTTTGTTCCCGTCGGATCCCGCACAATTTGAAAGTCGCTCAAAAAGAGGCTCGTGTCGAATGGTGCAAAAAAATGTTGCAAAAATACGATTGCGGTGCTTCAAAAGACGTTTATAAGATCGACACAGGTGACGAATCATGGATCTATGCGTATGAGCCCGAAACGGAACAACAATCGACCGTGTGGGTCTTCAAGGACGAGCAAAATCCAACGAAAGTTGTTCGTGGAAGAAGCACTTCGAAGCAAATGGTCGCCTGTTTCTTCGGCAAAACTGGTCATGTGGCGATTGTTCCGGTTGAGAAATGTAGGACGGTCACTTCTGAGTGGTACACTACAATTTGTTTGCCTGAAGTCATCATAGAAATTCGAAAAACCAACAAGAGAAGACGAATCATTGTTCACCATGACAATGCGAGCTCTCACACATCGGCTCAAACCAGAGCGTTTTTGACCGGCCAAAACGTCGAATTAATGGGTCATCTGCCGTACAGCCCTGACTTGGCACCTAATGACTTCTTCTTGTTTCAGCACATCAAGAAAAAAAGGCGTAGTCATCGATTTTCGTCGCCAGAAGAAGCTGTTGAAGTGTTCAAAAACCATGTTTTAGAAGTGTCTCAATCGGAGTGGAAAAAGTGCTTCGACAACTGGTTTGAGTGCATGCAAAAGTGTATAAATCATGCTGGAGAATACTTTGAAAAACAATAAAACCATTTTTGATTATAAATATTTGCATTTTCACTATTAGGCCAGAATTATATAGAGCAGCCCTCGTAGTAGAAATTAAGCAGTCTGATATTATTATTGGTGGTGAGAACGAGTCAAAAACTTAACTGCGATTATCTCGAAATGATTTTTTTTTTTTGAGTTATGACGGTCTTGAAGTAAATGAGCGATGTGTTTTCATTCTCAATGTCTGTTTTAATAAATCTCTTAACTTGAAGTAGTTTATACACAGGGTCATTTCTCCAGCATCGTTGATTAAAACAAAGTTTACAAAAATTTGAGAAATTTTTATTTCAAATTCTTCCGAAACATAATGTGAAGCCATGCAAATTTAAATGAGTTTCTTTTCCAACTAAAGTACAGAGAAACCTCCCTTCCCCCCAGGACTAATTTGCAAATGATGCTTGTATTAAAACAATAACAAGTTCACGCAGACTATTTACTTGAGATGTATTGTTTCACGAGGCTGGTTCAAAGAATAATCTAACGCACAGTGGAGTTAAATACAAAAAAAAATGTAATAAAAGTCTGAAACTTTTAAGCTATTTATCCGATTTTCATGAAACAACTGCGGTTTATAGAGGAGATAATAAGCATTTCGTCTATTACATTTGGGTAAACCATGTTTCAGTACAGCGTAGTACCACAGGTCGTTAAAGTAGGTAACCTCTAATTTGAAAAATGTTTCAAAGCTTATAACTTTATCAAAAGTGAAACGATTTAAAAAATGTTTTATTCTAAGTAATCAATATGAATAAATAAAGAAAAAACGTGCTTGAGATTTGCATGATATCTTTAATAGTTTTAGAGAAATTCGGCTTTTAAATTTAAAATAAAAAATTTTTACCTTGACATATTTTAGTTTTTTCACCTGTAGTTTTTCAAATTACAAGATAGAAATATTTTAAAAACAGATTTAGAAAGCCAATACTATAAGAAGTAACTTGTAAAAAAATTTTTTTCTTCGACTTCATTATGTTAGTGATAATAATTTTTGTAAATTGAAATTTCATAAAAAGTTGAAAAAAAAATGTGAAATTTTGGTCAATGCCGATATTGCTTGACATCCCTATTTCTAACTTTCTGTGCTTCTTTCTTTTATTCTCCAATTGTCATCATGGTTCTTCGTTCTTGAAAAAAAATTGTTTAAAATAGTTTTTTTTTAATTTAAACTGTCAAATTAAAAGCTAGTTGTTAATAACAGAAAAAATATGGCATTGCCAAGTACAGAAAAAAAACAACATGGGAGCACAGAAATTTTTTTGCTCAGTAAACAAATTAATGGCGCGTCAATGCTAATAGTAATAGAGCATAACATTTTAAATTCTAATTGAATAAGTTTGACCTCGACCCTGTTATGGATTACAAGAGATTTGTTAAAAAATGGACAGTAAAAATAATTTTTAATACAAATATTATAGTTTAAAACATTTTTTTCAATTATTAGCTTTTGTATTCAAACTTAACTCAAGCCTGACAACTTTTGTTTTTATTTTTATAATAAAAATAAAAAACACGTGCTTCAAATTATTAAATAGTTTTTTGTTTATTTTTGCTTAATGTGCATTAAAAAAATACGAAAACAAACGAATAAAATGCAATACAAAGAAAAAAAAAAATAAAATAAAAACTTGAAGCATAAAATAATCAAATTTAGGTATAAAATAACATTAACATTCTGTACAACGTTCTTAATATGGTTTAACAAAATTTAATTATTGCCTTTGAGTTTGTGTTGAAAAACATTGACTTCATTCTTGGCAAAAAAAAAAAAAACAAATAAAATAAAATAGAGACAAGATATCACTGCAAAAAGTAAATAATTAGTGAATTTAATTATTTGACTATTTAAAGTTAAAAAATCAATTACGACTCAGATTGTTAGTTTTTTGAACTTCTTGCTTCTCAAGGCTTGGTATACAAAACCCCTCGTCTTTTAAATAAAAAACTGTGTAAGTCCTTGTCTTTCTCGGGTTTTAAAATAAACTATCGTAACGTCTTTAAAGGAAGATCACAGACCGAATTAGTAAAACTTTCGTTTCGGCTTTAAAAAAAGAAGGAGATTTTGCGTTTTAATAACAGTTCATAATCTTAAAAATTAAAGGGTGTCCCCATATATCATACATATTTTTTACGTGTATTATGAACTGTAAATGGCATTTATTAATTTGATCTATATGACCATACTTTTTTCTGCAGTTGTAGACAGGCGTTTAACAACAAGTATAAAATTTGAATTTTGAAGTTAAAGGGTGTCCCAATAGTTGATGTAGTTTCAAGTATGTGGTCAGAACGCTGAAAACTTTAAAGGACCTGTATTACTAATTGCTGCAGATTAACTTATATGGGCCTATCTTTTGAGCCGTTATAGACAAACGCTTGCAAATAGGACAGAATGATCGATTGCTATGACCGTTATAGCAACAAGTATTAATATTTAAAATTATAAATAAATAGGGTGCCCCAATAGTTCATTTAATTTGAGGTATATGGCCATACTTTTAAACAGTTGTAGACAGACGCTTGAAATTTACAACGAAGCTGTATTGCTAAGTCCGCTGTAATAATAAGTATAGAATTTAGTTTTGGACGTTAAAGGGTGTCCCAATAGTTGCTGTAATTTCAAGTGTGTATCCAAACTTTTGAACCGTTATAAACATAACGTTCAAACTTAAAAGAGACCTGTATTTCTAAGTCTGCTATAACAAGAAGCTTATAACTTAAATTTAGAAATTAAAGAGTGTTCCCAAAATTAATGTAATTTGTTTTATATGGCCGTATTTTTTGAGATTTTATATAAAAACACCTGAATATTAGACAGAATGTCTATTACTTTGTTTGGTATAATAGGAAGTATAAAAATTTTAAATTATCAATTAAAGGGTTTTACAATAGTTGATATAATCTAATGTATATGGGCAAACTGTATAACCGTTTTAGACAGACGGTTGAAATTTAAACAGAATGTTATTATTAAATCTACTACAACTTGCTGTATACATTTTTAATTTGAAAACTGAGGGGTGACCCCATAGTTTTTTTTTTTTTATTATTAGAACAGCACTCAGGGGATGACCTCTACTTATGCAATGCATTGTGCCAGAACTAGGAAATTAGGTTGTGGGAAGGGGGATAGAAGGAGTAGTGCTTGTGGACATTTGATTTGAATCTTTGCACATTGAATTTTGCGGAAAGTTTTTTCCACATACTTACGAACTGTTCTGCTAAAAAACGAATTCTCTCTGTAATGCGTAGTGCGATTCACTGGCCAATCGACCACAAAGGAATGCGCTCTTAATGCAGAACGCGTTGCGCGTACGAAATTACGGTTTTCAGGAACAAGTTCCCTGATTTCATAAGAGCACATTCCGTTCTAGTAACGATAATACAGTAAAACACACCTCACATTGCGTCGATGCCCCAGTGAGTCAATAGAGCTGGATATCCTACTGTCACCGATGAGCTTCTTCGCTCTCTCCTGCAGGCGGTTGTGTAACTCCAAAATATACTTTGAAGCACCGTTCCACACATGAGAGTTGTATTCCATTTTCGGTCTGATAAAGGTGACATAGATAGTAAGGAGATCAGATGGGGTGAAGTATTTCTTACACCGTTTCAAAAAACCTAGGAACTTGAAAGCTTCTTTTACGACATGAAAAATATATGCTTTTTCCAACGAACATCACATTAAACTTTCATGCCAAGAACATCGAGAGCTTCTGATTCCTTAATATATACATATATCATCTTTTAGTTGCTGTAATTTGATGTATATTGCCAAGCTGTTGATCAGTTGAACAAGTATAAGTATAAAGTTTGGATATAAGGGTGTTCCAATAGTTAATGCAATCATATATTATTTCGCCTAGCCATCTAGCCTGTGGCGTTGTAATGCCAAGCACTATAACATTATGTTCTTATCTAATGATTCCTACCCTCAGGGAACCGTGAAAGTTAACCCAGTCCTAACTGCCTTTAGCAACTTTCTGTTCAGTATCAGGGACGGGACTAATTCTTGTCTTATTAAACGTCAGCCAAATCACCCGTGAGATCCCACAACCCCCTTGCTACTCCATGAACGAAAATTTGTTTCCACAACCCTGTTATATTGAAATAACATCTAGTTGATAGGCTCACCATCCTTAAGCTTAAAATCTTTGAAAATATTGACCGCGAGTTTATCGCGGTCAATATGTTCAAGTTCGTCGACAATTTTATTGCCTTTAAAATTGTAATAGCCCAGAATCTAGAACATTTTGGTTCCACATCTTTCTTTTGTTCTTACTTTCTTTGGTTCGAATCTATGTCTTTTGAAACCTAAACTCTGCCTGGCTTTCGATATGCACAGCGATCAAATCCAATTCCGTTAGATCTTCCGGTACTTATTAGGTATTACCGGCCTTAAAGGCCGTACCTATCTGTAGTACCTATCTAGAAGTTTCTATGACGTTTTTATATCAGTTTAAAATTTTGTTATTTTCCTTAATTATCACTTTGATTTCTTCAGTTTTAATAACCGTTTTGATCATGACGGAACCATGTACCAGGTGGCAGAAGTAGCAATTTCATTCATTTTCGCCGTTGAAGGAAATTAATTTATTCGCCGCTGCCAATACCTGGTACATGACTTCGCCATAGTCTTGCCCAAGGCACATTTATTTTACAGGTAAAAGCAGTTCTAAAACAACTACAACAAAAAGTAAGCAACATGTATTTTGTTTGTGTAAAATATATTTTCAGGTGTCAAATTCAAATAAAGCACAGTGGTTTGAAAAAGTTTTTTTTTTTTTTTTGGCAAAATTGGGTATCATATAAACCACTTAATATATCTCAACGAAATTCTATAGAGACAGAGTAGTATTTTTAAAATGTCTAGCGTACCCAAATGTGATAAGAAGTTTATTTTTAACTCAAATGTTAAGATTTTTTAAATATAATCAAACCTAGAAAATGTCTATAAAAATATGTTGTAGCTAATCTTAACTTAGCATTTTTGGCGTAGTACGCTTATTAATTATCGGATTATTACTTTAGGACATTTGCTATATTATTAATAAAATTTAAAATAAACAAGTTTAAAGTTATGATTTAGAAAATGTAAAAAAATATCGTTTTTTAAGGACTTTCCGCAAAAAGGTGGTATTCTTTTCTTTGCTTATGTAATTTAAATTTACTTCAATAGTAGCAAATTTGTTTAAACAATTTTAAAGACAAACTAAAGCAAAATTAGGTCAACAATTATAACGGTTCCCTTCCAGCCCTTTCCAACATTGCCAATTTTGGAACAAAATTTTAAAATCATTGTAAAATTCCTCGGAGTGCAAAGCACCGATTAAAAAAGGTAAACGGTAAGTCTCCAAATTTTGGCTACATACTCAAAAAACCATTTGACAGCCGCGTGAATATCTAAGGCCTCTTTAAAAAAAAACAATTTTTTGGGACATTTTCTCCTTTCCGGGAGTTTATATGGCAAAACAAAAAAATTAAATTTTATTTTACCATTTGATTAAAAACACTTTAAGCTGTATTACTTAAAAATTTTGTAGGAATAGCCCGATGCGTTGTGATATTTAATTTCTCAAAAACCCATCTTAACATGATTTTTTCAGTTTTTGAAAATGTAGCTCGAAAAAAATAATTAGAATATTATTAATCTAGACGTCATAAGCTTTCCTTTGATGCTACTTACATGCATATATTCAAGGAGTTTCCTAAACCTCGTGTCAGCTTATTTTTTAAATGTAAAAACCAAAAATGTGTAAAAACGCATTTTGTACCAAACTTCTTGGGTTTAACATATAAAAAGAGCAAACAAAATCATGAAGAGGCGAAGCCTACAATTTGTAAATAAAAACAATTTCAAAAAGTGTTTGAAACAATTTTGTTTTATGAAAATTTTAAAAATATTTCCACAACACCACTGTAAGAAAAAAAATTTTGTAGGAAAAAAAATAATAAGTGTAAATAAAATATGACATCTGAAAACATAAACAAGAAAGTCAACTGATCTACTGCCACTACCTAGTATATTAATCTGCCTTGGTCTTGCCTTACATATTTCAAAACTCCACATTTAACAACACTCTGTAAAAAATTGAAAGTGTCACAAACAAAATTATAAATTAAATTTTTTTATCTATTTTCTATTTCACAGTCTTTCTTTGACAAACACAATGAAATTGTTAGTGATCACATTATTGGCAAACTTGGCGGTAAGTTTTATTATTTATTATTCAATTATTATCTCATATTTTTAATATCCTTTATCCTGATAAATCCTTAGTTCTGCCATTGTGCCTCAAAAGAGGAAATTTCTGCTGCAGAATATTTGAAAAATCTCAATAAGGAAATTGCCAGTCGTAATAATTTAGAGACTGAAGCCTCTTGGGCTTATGCCTCGAATATTACTGACGAAAATGAACGCAAGAAAAATGAAGTTTCGGCTGAAGTTGCCAAGTTTATGAAACAGGTGGCACAGGATATAAAAAAGTTTAATTGGCGCAGCTACCAATCGGAGGATTTAAAACGTCAATTTAAAATGATGTCTAAATTGGGTTATGCTGCTCTATCCGAAGAAGATTATGCTGCTCTTTTAGATGTTTTGTCCTCCATGGAATCAAATTTTGCCAAGGTACGCGTATGTGATTATGAAACGAAGACAAAGTGTGATTTATCTTTGGATCCTGAAATCGAACAAATCATTTCCAAGTGCCGTGATCCTGAGAAATTAAAATACTACTGGCGTGAATTTTACGATAATGCTGGTACACCAACTCGGGCTACTTTCGAGAAATATATTGAGTTGAATACCAAGGCTGCTCAATTAAATGGTAAGTAAGAATTAAGAAAATTTTATTGAGGGAAGTTAAAGAAAATCAAAGAAATTTTGAGGGAGTTGAAGCTTTATTTTTAAACTCTTTACTTTTTCAAAGAAATTAGAGTAGAAGCATTTGAAGTCCAGAAGTATTTCTTTGGTTAGTTTAGTTTTCGCTGTGAAGGCAAATATTTGTATTGGTGGTACTCTTGAACTCGCTTCGTCTTTTGAGTTTGACGTTTCGAGCTGAGACAAACAGAAAATAATTAGAGGTTGCCACCACCAGCTTCATTAGTTCTCCTTCTATATGATCTTTTCAAACAAAATAAGTATAAAGAAAGACTTATCTTTAGCAAATTGAAATTATTTTCGTTTGTGTTTTGAATTAGAAAGAAAATCTGATCTTTAAATCGTCGTGACGCCATTTAGACTTTTTTTTGAAAAATTGGTTTTTGTTTATTATTTTTGAGAAGAAGAAGGTTGTTGTTCCAATTAATTGTGGTGAATAAAAAGCAAGAGGTGAATAAGTAAAAAACAACCATAATATAATTATGGTGAATAAGTAGTAAAAACATGAAAAGTAGTAAAGAGTGAAAAAATTGTAAGGGTATGGAAAAAAAGAGACAGGCGTGGTGTTTTGCCTGCTGCTTTAAAGCACGTGGACCGTTTAAATGATTTTCAATAGCAAAATTTTGGAAACTGTCTGATTGACTTGCGTATTTAAATTTTCTCTTGCTCATATAGTGCTTTGACAAAGTTGATTTCAACACGAACACTGATGGACAGACGGATATCACTCAACGGACTTTGCTAAGCATAAGAACACAGATTATATATGTTTTATTAGATCGAAAATGGATATTGAAATTAAAAACGGAATGACCAGTTTAGATATACCCTTTTTCACCTGTGGTAAAGGGTATAATGAAATCCCAATTAAGCAAGTTGGCTAAATTCAAAATTTCCTAAAAGTATACAATAGTTAAGTCTGAAATTAATTTTTTCTAATGCCTTAAAGTTTGCTTGCGTTGTGCACTTACGAGGGCTGCTCTATATATTTCTGGCCTTATAGTGAAAATGCGAATATTTATAATCAAAAATGGTTTTATTGATTTCAAAGTATTCTCCATTATGATTTATACACTTTTGCATGCACTCAAACCAGTTGTCGAAGCACTTTTTCCACTCCGATTGAGACACCTCTAAAACATGGTTTTTGAACACTTCAAGAGCGTCTTCTGGCGACGAAAAACGTTGACCACGCATTTTTTCTTGATGTGCGGAATCAAGAAGAAGTCATTAGGTGCCAAGTCAGGGCTGTACGGCGGATGACCCATTAATTCGACGTTTTGGCCGGTCAAAAACTCTCTGCTTTGAGCCGATGTGTGAGAGATCGCATTTTCATGGTGAACAATGATTCGTCTTCTCTTGTTGGTTTTTCGAATTTCTCCGATGACTTCAGGCAAACAAATTGTAGTGTACCGCTCAGAAGTGACCGTCCTACGTTGCTCAAGCGGAACAGTCGCCACATGACCAGTTTTGCCGAAGAAACAGGCGACCATTTGCTTCGTAGTGCTTCTTCCACGAACATCTTTCGTTGGATTTTGCTCGTCTTTGAAGACCCACACGGTCGATTTTGTTTCGTTTCGGGCTCATACGCATAGATCCATGATTCGTCACCAGTGACGATCTTATAAACGTCTTTTGAAGCACCGCAATCGTATTTTTCTAACATTTCTTTGCACCAATCGACACGAGCCTTTTTTTGAGCGACTTTCAAATTGTGCGGGATCCAACGAAAACAAACCTTTTTTACGGCCAAGTGTTCATGCAGTATCGAATGTATGCTGGTGGAAGAAATGTCCAAGGATGTCTCTATCTCTCGGTATGTCGCATGTCGATCTTGCATTATGAGTTCACGCACGGCATCAATGTTCTCTGGCACAACAGCCGTTTTTGGACGACCTTCACGGAATTCGTCTTTGAGCGAGCTTCGGCCACGATTAAATTCATTATACTAATTTTTCACATTGCTATAGGATGGTGCTTCATCGCCATACAAAGATTTAAGTTCATCAATGCACTCTTGTCGTGATAATCCACGTCGAAAGTTGTGAAAAATTATGGCACGAAAATGTTCACGAGTTAATTCCATTTTTTTCTGTATTAATTTTTTCAAGTCACTGTTAACAACACAATAATGCTTAAAAATGACAAACTTTCCAATGGAAATGTCAGATTGCACTTGGCTGCACTCAGTGTTGCCAGGACAGAAATATATATAGCAGCCCTCGTACCCCTTCTAGTCATCTTTCAGTTCAAAATGCTTAAACAAATTCTTTTATGTTAATCAGTTGATTACCTCTAATTTATTTTATTCGGAAAGATTTTTTTCTAGATAAAAATTACTTAATAACCTTTTCTATACCACTGAAAATATGTGAGCAAAACTTTATAACGATCGTTGAAATACTAAGAATGTGAAAGCGTAACAAACAAACTCTCATTCAGTTTGATAATATTATTTAAGATGGAGGAGTTTTTTGAGATACACAAAAACTAAAGTAGAAGAAACGTTTTACTTTTTTTACGATTTTCCTTCTCAAATAAATATCTTATTATTTAACTACCTCTTCCAGATTTTAAATCGGGCGCAGAAATGTGGTTGGATGAATATGAAGATCCGACTATTGAAAAACAATTGCAAGATATTTTCGATGATATTAAACCATTGTATCATCAAATTCATGGTTATGTACGTAATCGCTTGCGTCAACATTATGGCGATGATGTGGTTTCAAAAAATGGTCCCATTCCTATGCATTTGCTAGGCAACATGTGGGCTCAGCAATGGTCAGAGATTGCCGATATTGTTTCACCCTTTCCCAACAAGCCACTCATTGATGTTACCGATGAAATGGTTAAGCAAGGCTATACCCCTTTGAAAATGTTTCAAATGGGTGATGACTTCTTTACCTCTATGGGTTTAAAAAAATTGCCACAGTAAGTTATTAGATGAGATATTTCTGTCAAATAATTTTAATAAATATTTTGAAACTTTTTGCAGAGATTTCTGGGACAAGAGTATTTTGGAGAAACCCAACGATGGCCGTGATTTGGTTTGTCATGCATCTGCTTGGGATTTCTATCTGATCGATGATGTTCGCATTAAGCAATGTACCCGTGTAACTCAAGATCAATTCTTTACTGTTCATCATGAATTGGGCCATATTCAATATTTTCTACAATATCAACATCAACCTTTTATTTATCGCACTGGTGCTAATCCTGGCTTCCATGAAGCTGTAGGAGATGTTTTATCTCTGTCAGTGTCTACACCCAAACATTTACAACGTGTTAAATTATTGCAGAAGTATAAACGTGATGAGGAAGCTCGCATTAACCAACTGTTTTTGACTGTAAGTTTTTTATAAAATCCTTCCCTAAAGCTTTTATTTAATATTTTAAATATTTTTATTTTTCATAAGGCCTTGGACAAAATTGTTTTCCTGCCTTTTGCCTTTACTATGGACAAATATCGTTGGGCTTTGTTCCGTGGTGAAGTTGATAAGTCCAAGTGGAATTGTGCTTTTTGGCAATTACGTGAAGAATATTCGGGTATTGAACCTCCAGTTGTACGCACTGAAAAAGATTTTGATGCTCCTGCCAAATACCATGTCTCTGCTGATGTTGAATATTTAAGATATTTAGTTTCTTTTATTATTCAATTTCAATTTTACAAATCAGCCTGTATTAAGGCTGGCCAATATGATCCCAACAATCCCGAGTTGCCTTTGGATAATTGTGATATCTATGGCAGCCTGGCTGCTGGAGAATCCTTTGCGTAAGTTTGAAATTAATTTTTTAGAAATAAAATGGAAATATAAATCTTGTTTGGTATCGCAGCAAAATGTTGTCTATGGGTGCCTCAAAGCCCTGGCCTGATGCTTTAGAAGCTTTCAACGGTGAACGTACCATGAGTGGCAAGGCTATTGCTGAATATTTCGAACCGTTGCGCGTTTGGTTGGAAGCTGAAAATAAAAAGAATAATGTTACTATTGGTTGGACTAAATCGGAGAGTGAGTTTTAATTTATTTTTTTTAATAGAATTAAAAAAACTAATTTTTATTTTTTATTTGCAGAATGTGTTGCAGCGTGAATCCTTTAATTTTGATGAATTGTTCCTTCGCAAATTTTTTAAAGATTTTTAAGCACTTAACCAGTATATCGTGCAAATTATAATACCAACAGTATTTGAATAAGAAACTTTCAGAAGCATGAGCCGTGATTTTATCTGTTTTTTAGTTTGAAACAAAGTCTGAATCCTTTGATTCTGCTGCACTAATTTATTTAAAAAATAATCATTTTGAAATTAGACACAAATAAAAACTTTAAAACTAGAGTAAGTGGTACTTTTGTTTTTTAGAGGTTCTTTTTTAAGCCATAGCAAAATCTATGAAATGTGGCAACAAGGCCTGATCAGAGCAGAGCATGAATCATAAAAGAGCCGAAATGATATTTTTTTTATTTAAAAGTTTTTTTATATAATAAATGAAAGAAGCAAGATGTATAAGACACAACTGATCATTTGCTTAGTGGGAATTTATATAAAAAACAATTTGGATTTTTTTAGCCGGAGTGACAAAAATTGGCAGATAAAAATGGCTCTGAGCGAGGTGGCAATCTAGGTGGGGTCATGTCTGCACATGAAATATTTTTGAAAATTTTGATGTTGTTGTAGATAATAATCGATATAGAATACAAAACACCTATTTTTGGAATTTTTGTCTATCTGTGTTCGCATCACGTAAAAACTACTGGATGTATTTGAACAAATTTTGAGGAGGTTCCGTAGAACCTTGATTCTATAATAGAATACTTTTTTTTCTGTTAAAATAAGTAATTCCGTCACAAAATAGAGAGAGGGAGAGAGAGATTGTGAAAGCACCCAATTTTACCAGAATAATGGTACTAACACAATTGTCCGCACTTTTTATTTTCGTAGATGGAAATTTTTTAACACTATCTACCGAACTCTAAAATAAATAGTTAAATTTGAATTTTAAGGAAATTAGAAATAACACGCAGATGAAATCGTGGTATATTATAAATCTCTGTAAGGTTATGTCTGTGTCTGTTTGTGGGGCTAAACAACTCAACCAATTTTAATGAAATTTAAAACACCGGTAAATATTTGTCCCCATGGTAAAATGGGGTATTAATATTTTCAATAGCGGATCAGAATCATTTACAAAAATCATTTTCTTTTCTGATTCAGTTAAAATTTTAAGCTGCTTTTAATTTCTGTGAAGTGATTAACAAATTTTTATCTATGTATATGTTTGCCTTAAATTAAATTTCGGTTAATAGTTTTAATAGCCTTAACTGATAATAAACATTTGTCAATGAAGCTTTTAAAAATACTATAGAGTAAAATTAGAATTTAACCTCAAAAACGCTGAACTGGTTTTAAAGTCTATAGTGTGAACAGTCATAGTCAAATAATTTTATGACATTTATTGGAGTTATATTTTAAGATCTGGGGCTTAATCACCGCATACGAGATCAAATAAATTCTTTCGTAATTTTTCATTTTGGTATCATGACACTCGATATCGATGAAAAAGTATCGGAATTTGGAATAATAACATTCGATATCAAGGAATCAACTTTCTAGTTATTTATTCTAAAATGATTTTTTTCCATAATTTAGTACAACTTTGTGCTTTTCCTTGTTTATGTGTTGATTGGCCAATATATATTATTAATTGTGTTATTGTTTTTTATTTAAGCTAATTAGGCCTATTCAGATAAATGTAATGAAAACCAATTTTATTACATTTTTTAATCCCGACGTTTCGTCAATTTTTTGTTGACTTTTTCAAGGGATATTCGTCTGTATTTAATAAAATTATTATTATTAAAATGTATATACAAAAACAACAATCAGAACTTACAATAATTTAAGCAATATTACATTTAAGAGTAAACAATAAAAAGAATTTTACAAAAGACAAACATTTAAATCTTGCACTACTTGCTTGTGCTTTTCATTTTCTTAAAAATTATGATTCGATACATATTGTGCGAGTTGATTAGCTTACTCGACAGGTATCGAAATATTATTCGATGCGATAGTACACTCAATATTGTATGCGGTGATTAGACTTCTGCTTTTCTCATATTCTCAGAAGAAAAGTAACTGTGATGTCTCTTGAAGGCAAAAAGTCACATTCAAGTTATATAACTTAGACGGCAATTATAATATGACACAATTGTATCACATAACAAAACTTTCAGTACTTTTAAACCGAAAAATTAATTATCTGTGGTCAACACGTACAATAGTCATTCTAAATTTCATTAAATATTATGACCTGCGTTTATACAATACCTGATAACTGAAGTAAAATCCTGCCTTGAAGTATTATTTAGGGGGGTGACAGTAAATTGCCTGAGTTATTAAATAGTTTAAAATAGGGTCATGTTGGTATGCAGCCTTTTAAAATAAAATTTCTTTAAAAATGTTTTCTTTTTAGACAAACTTTAAAACCGGTATTCATAGAAAATAGAATAACTTTGAAATGTGTTTTATGACAAATTTTTCATACAAATATGTCCTAAAATATATTTCAACTCTATTTTGATTTTCTATGAATACGGCAGTAACGATTTAACTTAAAAAATGAAAGTAAATTATGAACTTTTTTCGTGCTTATTCCCATCAAAAAATGTATATGTATTACTGTGGGGACATGCATATTCATATGGTCATTTCACTATTGCATAAATAGCACGTCAGTGGGTTTCTTCCCAAATTTACAATTGTAAAACTTAGATTGAAATTTCATAAACTTTATTGAACAAATGAGAATTTTATTCAATAAAATGTAAAAATAGAAATCGAAATTTATTAAAATTATTTATTTTGACGAGAACGAGCCCAAAAATTTGATTTACTCTTATTTTGAAAGTTGGAGAAATTTGTAGTGCAATTTAGACTTCAAACGTTAGGTGTTATTTCCGTGACTTATGTTCCTTAATACAGAAAAAACCTAATAAAAACTTATAAAAAGTTACAGTGAAACTAAATGCAATTGATATTAACATTATTTTTGGGTAAATACTTTCCAAGCATAAATGTCGATTAATCAATATATCGATATTTTTGGTTCGATATATTTCGACACTCTTAAAATGTATTGATACAATATATATATCGATATATTTTTCCCATTTGCCCATCTCTAGTAAGCGCTTATCTAATAACAGTTATGTTTATCTCTTTTGTTTACTAACAATATTCCTATAAATTTGGAGATTTAAAGAGGGTTTTATGAATTTTTTTAAAATTCTGTTTTTGGTTATTGTAATTTTACTATTAATAAATAAATTTACATAAGAATCGAAATTGATTTTGGATTTAGTTCAAATAAAAGAATAATAATTAAATAAACTTGTTTTTTTTTGCCACGTACGAGTTTCCATCGTCAAAAGTTATGATATGTAATCCGTTAATTTGAAAAATGAATTCTCCTTTTTCAACAATGAACTCAGTAAAAATTAAAATAAGAAAAAAATTGCAATACGAATTGCTTAAATCTTTATTGAGAATTCATATCAATTTTAAAACAATACAATTTGTTGTAAAACTTTTGTTCCATTTTCAGAAAACCTTCAAGTGTTTAACTCCAAAAATTTTTACCCAAAAATTGCTTTAGACAACGAGATGAAACATTCTGATTCAGAGCTTTCCGATTTTGTTAATGAACTTAATTACTTATATTGACGCGCAGTGGTTTGAAAACGATTTTTTGTTTTTTTTTTTGGACAAAATTCGGTATCTTATGAACCGCTCAAAATATCTCAACAAAATTTTACAGTAAATCTACAGACGGTCAGACTTCTAGGGTGAAAGGAGGGAGGGGGGCTTCTGGGTAGGGCACCAAATTTTTGAGAATGTCATAAAAAGTTAAGTTTTAACTGAAATGTTAAGATTTTTTAAATTTAATCAGACCTTAAAAATATATATAAAAATGTGCGTAAATGTGCGGGGATATAATTGGCTCAATTTTGTTTGTTTGTTGTTTTATTAATTTTGGCTAACCTTAACTTAGTATTTTTGTCGTAGTACGCTTTACTTTACGGCATTTGCTTTATTCTTAATAAATTTTAAAAGAAACAAGTTTAAAGTTTTGTTCTGTTCAATAGTTTTTTCTGTTCTTTTAATAATTTCAAATCCTCAAAGTTCGGTGCACGCAAAGTATATCTATAACAACCCTGCAGGAGGATAAGCGTTAATTGTCTTTAAACTACTGGTACCATTACTAGTACAGCAAGCACTAGTTCAAAAGGTGATAGAATATATATAGAAAAAAACTAGTACTTCAATTGGTTCAATTTCTTGTGTGTAAAAAGTGACATTAAAAAAATTAAATTAAATTAAAAAATAGTTTTAAAATTTTTAGAACATGTTTTTGTTTAAGATTGATGTTCAAATGTAAAACTAGCGATCTTTTATTAAAATACTGAACGAATTTTTCGACGTTGAGTGAAGTAACATAATCTTTAATACCTGCATGTAGTTGAAATTATGGAAATCAATAATATTGTGGAATTTTCTTCTTAAAATACAGAAAGTTATTTGTTTAGTTTATGGTGAAGTATCAAATAATACACATTTCTTAAATTAAAGGATTTTGGTATATGGTGGAGTAACAAACGGAACTCAAGTTGCACAAAATTGCTAGGGGAATGAGTGTGCCCTGAGCAACATGTTAAAAATCTCGGAAATTGCTTCAAGAGCCATAAATTAGTGAGCTTAAGACAAACAAAATGTTAAAATGTTTAACACAAATAGATATTTTTAAAACAAATTAAAATAATAAATTTCTGTGTAAAAAATAGTGTAAAAAATCGACTAGAACTATAGTTGGAAGAAAAAATAAGTGATAAAATTAACCTACCGACAAAAGATTACGGATTATCAAATCAGTCATTGAAAAAAGTAAAAAAATATTTTCGGAAAACCAAATTGCATAGAAAATTATTTGCTATAAACCAGTTCCTTATGCAAAACTAATTGTATCCGACTAGAAGAAATGGCACTGATTTCCACCTTGAATCTATTGTACTAGTTCTTATTTAAAACCAATAATACTAGTTTTTCATCAAGAACTAATTGTACTAGTATCTACCTAGAATTAATTATACTAGTAATCATCTAGTATCCATCTAGTACCAATGGTACTAGTAATTTTCCTAACACACTCAATGTTAATTTGAGCATTAAGATGGTATAGGAAAGTTTACAGTTGGGAACTAGTACTGGTGATTTTTGTACTAGTACAATACTCGTTTGATACTAGTTCGATCTCCTGCAGGGGTGTGCATAATTTTGATTTGTAAAAAACCGTATTTTTTCATGCCCAAAAGTTTTCTGATAAAATTTGTTGCTGTATTTATAATAATGTTTCTAGGATGTTTGGAATAGAAGTTTATCAGTTTTCCAGATGTAGTTGGTTTTTGATGTCAATTCAGTAATATTTTGTCCTGTTGTCTATTGACTAGAGTATCCAAATACGGTATTTTATTCTCTTCTTCTTTTTCGACTGTGAATTGTTCTACTTTGTCACCTACGTACTTTGTTAAGATCTCAGGTTAGTATCCTAATTGTCCAATCTAGTAACTCTTTAATTACAATGTCAGCAATTACCGGAGATAAAGGTAATACCATTGGCATACCCTTACGTTCTTCATGAATTTTGTTTTCATATTAAAAGTACCTGCCTGTTTTTATGCAGAATGTTAATAGTTCCATGAACAACGTTTTGGTTATTTTTCTGTACTCTTTTAATTGTTCCATTTCTCTCAATTATCTCTAACGCTAAGTTAATTGAAACGCGTTGGAAAAGAGAAATGACGTCAATAGATACTACAATTTCCTCTTCCTTTATGACAGTATTATTTATCCGTGACTTAAAATTTATTGCATCTTTGATGTTCTATTTCGATTCTTTCGCCAGGTTTTTTAAGATTGATGCTAAGTACTTGCAAAGGTCAGAGAGAGTTTTGTGAGGAACAAATAGATCTTAAAGGTGTACCCTCTTTGGCAGATTTTGTCATTCTTGACATATCGCTTATTTACTTCAAGACCGCCATAACTACAAAAATAAAATAATTTCGAGATAATCGCAGCTTAAGTTTTTGACTCGTTCTCACCATCGATAATAATATCTACTCGTAACATCAAAAAACTTTATTTACAATCAGCTGTCAAGCTGCACTTACCTGACCAAAGCGAATTAATTTTATCATGTGGCATCGTTGCGGCAGCTGACTATTTTTGCCTTATTTTCTTATGTGTAGCACAGCTGTCAAAAGTGAATTATTTTATATTACAAAAGTTCTTTTTTCTATGTTCTTTAAAATAGAATTGTAAAAAGAGTTTTAAATCAATTTAAAAAACAAAACTTATTGAAAACGTTTTTAAAGAGGGTAAGAAAAAAGTGCAATTATTAATTATGTTCTGAAGTTTCCCATACATTTAAGTGCCTATTTTTCTTTTTGATGTTGTATTGTTGTAGCGATACTATCACCTGGTGTTAATTCGCCTTGTACCTGATGATGTAGTGTGCCGTGATATAAAACTGGGAATTTTAGTTTTGACACATTGTGATCGGTAGCCGGCTGTCGTTTATTAGTTTTATGCGTAATGAAAAAATTTAAGAAACACAACTTTAAAATCAAATTTAATATATGTATAAATTTATATACATACTCATATAATTAAATTCTTTTGTCCATTAATTTTCTGAGGCAGGTCAATAAATGTAGACAATCATTGCATTACTTCATCACTTTTCATCAATAAATATAATAACTATTACTAACCTTCATTTTAACTTAAATGCAAAATTCAATAAACAAATTAATAATAAATTTTTTTATCACTGTCGTAACTAAATAATTTTGCAAAATCTACTTGAAATAAAAATTTTCTAGAAACATACTCCCATATAGATAATTCTCTGCAAAAGTTTATCTATAAAACTTTTTATGGCCCTCTAAGAAAATGGGTTGGCATTTATATCATATTTTATATTTTTTTAGTGCATAAGTGTTATTGGACCAATTAAAATTTCCTGTGATATTAAACTATATGACAACACTTCCCCATATAATTTTAGGTCTGAAATCGTACAGTTTGATTTAGAAAAATAAAATTTTAAAAACATCATGGGGTTGGCATTACCAAAAAAATATTATTTATTAAAAGAAATTATAAGAGTTGAAGCTTTTCTCAACTTAATGTAAATAGCTAGAAACGTAAAGAAAAGGGGGCGTGTATTTTTCATATAAAGAAAGGAAGAGAAGACTCTTCAAGGAAGATTTATTACTATAACCGCTATAACAACGTGACGTGAATCACCGATATTGATTATTGAGGGTGAAAGCATGTTTCGATGTCCATTTCGCTACCGCTTACTTAGCTCTTCAGGAAACTTCTCACCAACATTTTAAGTAAGCGGTAGCGAAGTGGCCATCGAAACATGCTTTCATCCTCAATAATCAATTTCGGTGATTTAAATAATTAAATTAAATTAAATTAATTAAATAATTATTTTTAATTATTGACTCTTGGGTGAAGAAAATTCTTTAGGTTTTTCGTGAATAGTCCAGTAAGTGTTTGAATACGAGGGCTGCTATATATATTTCTGGCCTGGCAACACTGAGTGCTGCCAAGTGCAATCTGACGTTTCTATTGGAAAGTTTGTCACTTTTAAGCATAATCTTACTCAAAACGTTTTGACGTACGACCATTATTTGTGTTGTTAACAGTGACTTGAAAAAATTAATACAGAAAAAATGGAATTAACTCGTGAACGTTTTCGTGCCATCATTTTTCACAACTTTCGACGTGGATTATCACGACAAGAGTGCATTGATGAACTTAAATCTTTGTATGGCGATGAAGCATAATGCAAGATCGACATGCGACATACCAAGAGATAGAGACATCCTTGGACATTTTTTCCACCAGTATACATTCGATACTGCATAAACACCTGGCCGTAAAAAAGGTTTGTTCTCGTTGGATCCCGCACAATTTGAAAGTCGTCCAAAAAAAGGCTCGTGTTGATTGGTGCAAAGAAATGTTGCAAAAATACGATTGCGATGCTTCAAAAGACGTTTATAAGATCGTCACAGGTGACGAATCATGGATCTATGCGTATGAGCCCGAAACGAAACAACGATCGACCGTGTGGGTCTTCAAAGACGAGCAAAATCCAACGAAAGTTGTTCGTGGAAGAAGCACTTCGAAGCAAATGGTCGCCTTTTCTTCGGCAAAACTGGTCATGTGGCGACTGTTCCGCTTGAGGAACGTAGGACGGTCACTTCTGAGTGGTACACTACAATTTGTTTGCCTGAAGTCATCGGAGAAATTTGAAAAACCAACAAGAGAAGACGAATCATTGTTCACCATGACAATGCGAGCTCTCACACATCGGCTCAAACCAGAGCGTTTTTGACCGGCTAAAACGTCGAATTGATGGGTCATCCGCCGTACAGCCCTGACTTGGCACCTAATGACTTCTCCTTGTTTCCGCACATCAAGAAAAAAATGCGCGGTCAACGATTTTCGTCGCCAGAAGAAGCTGTTGAAGTGTTCAAAAACCATGTTTTAGAGGTGTCTCAATCGGAGTGGAAGAAGTGCTTCGACAACTGGTTTGAGCGCATGCAAATGTGTATAAATCATGCTGGAGAATACTTTCAAAAACAATAAAAACAATTTTATTATAAATATTCGCATTTTCACTATTAGGTCAGAAATATATAGAGCAGCCCTCGTATATTATATAATTTAATTTGCCTTAAATTCATTTTTAGTTTTATTTCTAAAGTTTTATTAAAAAAGAAAAATAAATTACAAAATGTTGAAGGTAAAGAACAACGAAAGAAAAACCTTTGCTTTACGTTGCGTTGTAGTTTCGTGTCATCAAATTAATATTGATGGAATATAAACATTCCTTGTATTCTTTATTAAAAAATTAGTTGGTTAAATATATGAAGCTTTTAGTGTACACAACCGAAAGTGATACAGCGATCCAGAAAATGCTGGATTACATTCTGCTGTTGTGCAAGTTTTCCTGTCTTCTACCCTTTACTACAGGTAGAAAAAGGGTATATCTAAGTTTGTCGTTCTGTTTGTAATTTCTACAACATCCGTTTCCATACCGATAAAGGGTATATATTTTAAGTTCTTATTAATAGCGAAGTCGATTGAGCGATGTCTGTCTGCCAGCCAGTCCGTCTGTGTTCGGGTTGAAATCAACTTTGCCAAGGCCTAGATAAGGTAGAGAAAATTTAAATACGATAATCGATTAGACCTACTTTCGAAAATTTTGCTATTGGAAATTAGCAAGATCGGTCCATGTCCTTTGAGGCAGCGGGAAAAACATCATATTAATTAGTTTAGTGAAATCATCAAGAATCAATTGAAAAAATTTGCCCTCACTCATATTTTCCGAGTTATAGAAAAGTGCGATTGTGCACCATATTAATATGAGTATCGTTTAAAAACTAAAAAACTTAACCTAAAAACTGAAATACTAAAATTTTTAAAAAAATGTTTAGTCCATTAAGAACCAATGCCACCTTAATGTAAAATTAATATAGACTTATATATAGTACTTAGTTTTTTCTTTATTTCTTAATTCTTTGTCACCTCAATATTTGTCTTTTAGATTGGAGTTACTTCTGTAAACTAGATTTACTTATATGAGAAGGGTATATAAAATTCGGCATAGACGAATATAGCCCTCTTACTTGTTTTTTTAAAGCTCGCAAAAATTTGTAAATAAACTTTCTTTCTTAACAAAAATTTGTCAATTAAAATACAAATGAACAAAAAGTACCAAACAGTAAAATTTTTGGTGAAATATCGATATTTTCGTTAAAATTAAATTTTATGGTGAAAAGAAGCCTTTAAAAGTCGTCGTATTTTATCCATTTCAGAGAAGAGTTTTTTTATTTATTCATCATAAAATCAAGATTTTTCGGTGAATTTTGGTAAAATTTACTTTTTTCTCAGAAAAGTCTTATTGATATCCCTCAGAGAAACAAGTATTTGCATCTATTAAATGTTTTATTTGTTTTCAAATTACTATTTAATTAAATTTTTTAATTGACTTAATTATATATTTAATTAAAAATTAAATGCAAATCCTCCTAAATAAATAATTTATTCAATCAATTATGTATTAAATTAAATATGAAGAAAATAATAACCGAATAACTTAATTATTTTTTTAAATCTAAAAACAAAACCTTTAACCTAAACTTTTTTCTGTGCTACTTTTTGGTGGATTTTGCCTTATTTGTTTTTGCGAAAATTTTAAAAATTGTTAAGTCACAATTCTTTGGTATAATCAAATTTAAAATTGCGTAAAGTCTTTTTTTTTTTTTGATTTTTTAAATAAATTTACAATCATGATGAAATTTACAAATATTGTTTCATAAGGAAGTACGAGCAACACTTATTTCCATTCAAATAACTTTGGCAAATATTTATAGTTTTGTTTTTTTTAAACAATTGATTAGATAAGATCCTTAAGTGCTTTTTTTAATTACATATTTTATTATATCTTAATCATAAAAAACGCCAAAGTTAGTTTAAGTAAATATCTATAATAAAAAATTTTGTAGTTTCTTAAAAATTTAATATTGCCATCTTTTCACTTTAAATGCATTTGTTTTAGCGTTTTTTATAATTTTCTACTGTTCTTCTTTATTGTAATAATTTTTCCCTTCTACAGTTAATTAACATTTTTACAGCTGTTTTAAAATTGATTTACTTTCGTTTGTTTTTGGCGATTTAATTTTTTTTAATTTAGGATTCGCCCAATTTTAAAGCAGAATTATGAAACAGAAAGAAAGTCTTCTTTTAACCTTATATTCGTAGATTTCGGGAGAATAACGGCGTTCAGAGTATAATTTGAGAGACATGAGAGCGAGTTATTCTTTGTCCACAGTGCATTAAATCAACGATGCGTTATCCCATCATAAATTTTTCTCCTAAGAACAATTGCTTTTGTGAAAGCCTGTCGATATAAAAATAAATCCTAAAAGATATTGATCAAGACATTATAGAAGACCTAAATAAATGCCAATATCTTGAAAGCCTGACCAGTACAGATGAACCGCCGCAAACATTTGGTCGGACTAGAGATTATCGCAACTGTCAAATAAACAAAAATTAGAAATAATTTACTCAAGCACAAAATACGTTGACGAAACCTGAAAATTTACTCCAGATCTTCCTTAACAAATTCTTAAGGCGAATCCTTCAGTTTAAACAAAAGCGAAGTAGCGAGTGCAACGAAGTTTGACAAATACAAAAAAATAATCACAAATCACAAACAAAATAGAGGAAGTTTAAAAGCGACCTAAGACAGTGGTGCTCAGTTTTAGAAACTGCCCTAAATTAGTTACATTAAAAAGCCTCTGTTCTTAACAAGAAGGTTATAAACATATTGTGACGAATATAAGATATGGCAACCCCTGTTGTTGTTATCCGTATGAGCATGGTGAATAAGTTAATTCAACTAATGGAGTGTGTATAGAGTAAAAACCACAACTAGCTAACAAAAGCTGAGCGGCCTCAATGGCTGCGTTGGTAGAGGTGCGTGCTGTAAAACAGAAAATCGTGGGTACGATACCGCCTTCGGACATGCGTACAACGGAAAATAATATTTGTTATAATGCAATTAAAAATTAAGAAGCAGCAGTACAAACCTCCCGAGAGGCAAAAGACAATTATTGTTTAAAGCCATGGCAGATAATTTAGTTAAGACGTCCAACTTAATATTAAGAGTAACAAATAATTGTGAAGAACCCCTTTATAATAAATAGTATGAGCAATAGCGGTTAGCGCGGGGATGGGTAACAGCATAACAACAGTGTATGGCAGACGTGTGTTGTGGCTACTGGATTAAAGGTGATGACGGGCTTGGATAAAAGGAGGAGTGGGGATGTCTGTGGATGGTTAAGGTTACTCAACAAGGCATCGAGTAGTTCATGTCTCGCCGGAGTAACACAGTAGTGTAGAGTGGTTGGCTGAGTTTGTAATAATAACGCATGTTGAGTAAAAACGAGACCAAGGGTTCACAAGATCGGTAGGATCAAGAAGTATAGCCAAAGAAAGCCATAAAGTTTGAAAACAGAACAATGAGCCACAGTGGTATTTGCAATCAAAAGAATCCGTACGTTTGTCTAATAGGAAAAAACCTAACAATATATATTTTAGTATCGTAATGCTTTGAAATAAATCGTCACATTTGTAATGAGTAATTTTTATGTACTAAACACATCAATTTAACAAAATATTCTTTAATCTGGCAACTATGTTCTAAATCATTAAAAACAAATTATATTTCTTATCATAAGAATCATAAAACTTATATATTCTCTATATAAATTTTGAATTATACTTGATTTATATCTCTGATAGAAGTGTGCCAAACGCACAATTAATTCATAGAAATAATTTTTATTGTGATATTAAATCGAATCTTTGTTTGTATAAATAGTACACAAATTTTTTTAAAGAGTTTAGTTTAGATTCGTTACGCTTTAAGCTTTGTGTTAATATATTGTAACCTTTAGGACTGACTGTAAGTTTTTTGTTTTTGTCGCGCCTGTGCAACAATAGTCCACTAAACTTTTTATACCCTTCATTATTATTGCTATTGAAAATCATCAAGATCGGTCCGTGTCCTTTGAGGTAGCGAGGAAAACAACGCCTGCCTCTAATTTTTTCCATATCATTTGTATCAAATCAGTAAAGTTATTACAATCAAAACAAACAAATTTAAGGGGCGATAGAGAATTAAAAAATAAGAAAAAAAATATCAAGTTAAAAACTTGACGCTCGTCCATATTTTTCGAGTTTGGGCCTCTGAACTTTTAAAATTTTTTAAAATATCAATATGGGTATCATTTAAGGGCGGTTTACATGGTCGCAGAAGTCGTACGACATGTCAAATTTTTGTGCAGATTAGTATCAGTGGGATCGTCTAAACTAAATATGTAATGAATCTGCACAAATTGAGAGCAAATACGGATGAAAATTTGACAGTCGTATGGCTCTCTTTGTTTTTTGGATATTTTCAAAAGACAAGTACGAATCATTAGATCAGGGATGTATTTTCCTGCAAACAGCTATTTTAGGTTTGGTGTGTTTTACTCATACCAATTGTGTAAACGCAAAAATTATCTGTCGTACGATTTTTACTCTCAGTTTTAAAATACGGATGGAATTTTATATTATTTTCTCTTGGATTTTACGTACGTAAAGTCGTACCGTCTAAACCCCCCTTTAAAAGCTTTTAAAGAGATTTTTATGGAAGTATTAAATATTTAAAAAATACTTAACCGATTATATTTTTATGTAAAATTATATACATGTGGTGCTTAATTTTTTATTTTTTTTTATTTTTTTAATTCTCTGTCGCGCCAATATTTGCTTTTTTGATTGAAGTTACTTCACTAAAATAGATTTAACATATATGGGTATATAAGGGTATATAATATTCGGAATAGCCGAATATAGCACTCTTGCTATTTTCTTATTTCTTAATTCCCTGTCACCCTAATATTTTTTTTTTTATTCGAGTTACTTCATTAAGATTACTTCATAAGATTTTTACAGTGGGTATCTGAATACTTAATGTTGATATTTCCTATAAGTGAAAAAAAAATTGAGTAAATACCCTAACGTAAAACAAGTGCGTCGTTATGTGTTAATATCATAGTTGTTATTTTTTTATAAATCTGGTGTTTTATTTTTTATTTTTAACTTCTTTTTAATTAACTAAAAATCTTTGTGATGAAAATTTGTTTTTTTGTTCCTTTTCTTTTGTACTTTTTTCTCTCTTAAGGAGAGTAATTTTTTTATTCTCATTTTACCGAAATGTTAGACAAAATGTATGGAAGCAAATGGAAGAACATAATTTTCTGTACTTCTTGAAATTGCGTTTATTGATCTGTGTACTTTATATTTTTTTTGTTTATAGTTTTGTGATCTTACAAATATTCTAGTTTAATCGAAATTAAGAATTATAACAGTGTACACTAATTAAGAAAAAATTAATGTGATAAAAATCTACAGAGCTGATCCAGTTGCGAGCCACCAAAATCCAACTCTACAACTCAAGTGTTATTAAAAACTGCCTCGACATGTGTACAGTAAACACAATTTAAGTTATGAAGGGTAGTGCTAGGTATCTAGACATCTCCACTCGTTTTATTTCCAGACGTTGTAGAGCGAAAATAATGTGTTGAATTTATTGGCAAATTAACAAATTCATTGCCTAGAATTCCAGTGTTATTAATATATTTAATAATATTTAATTCAATAACTCTTAAGAGGAACGCGGCTTTTTTTTCTTTAAAATTTTGAAGTGAAAAATTCACTTCAAGCAAATGACCTCCAATCTCTATCCCGCATATATGGATGGGTTCTTTTTCCAAATCATTCTTTTATGCAGCAAGGCAATTCTTTCTTTAATACGCGACTTATGAGGAAATTGTTGGCTCATACTTAGATTCGACCTCGAATATTTACGGTTGAAAAAAAACCAATTGAGTTAAACTGCAGAATCTAGGGGGCCAAATCTGGTGACTAAAATGGGAGACAACACGATTACGAAATGTCTCATGCAGCAATTGAGTTTTTTCAGCAATTGTGTAGAATGTGGCATCGTCTTGTAAAACTAACATGACGACCAAAGCAGAAAGAACTTTGTTATCGTGCTTGTTTCACAGCATTGCACACTGCATTATCAGTTTTATTTACAGCAAAATAAAACATAATTGCCATCAGCTTTATAACAAAAAACGTGAAAGAGGGATATTAAAATAGAACTCAAATTTTTTCCGTCTATTTTTCACAACAGTAACCATTACTACCTAGATTACCTCATGTTATAATGAAATACAGGTCCGGAGTTTATGGCAGGTCCAACATTTTATTAATATAAAAAGTTGTTTAGACATCTTCTCTATACCTTTTTGTTTTTTATTGCCCATCCTTAATTACTCTCAGATTCATGGCCTCATGAATATTGAACCTTAACTTTTCGTTCTCGCGATGGGAACCAATTTAAGTATGTACATGTCTTTGGCATGCTTAATTCCACTTATTGCTTGAGCATTTTTTCAGTGCGACTTCGGGTCTATATTAGGGCCCGAGGTCGGCAGGTGTTAAGAGTCTACATAATAGACCCCAATAGTGTCTTATTTTATATTTTCTCAACTAAACTTCGATCTTCAGCAGGAGTAGGCTTAAGTTGCATTTTCGGGAATTACCAACCGGCGGCCACTACTAGAGTAATATGTGCACTTAAAATGACACGTTGTCCATGGAAATTTTTGACTATTTTTTGCGAACATATTTTTTTAAGGTTGCTAAAATCGTTCTTTACTAATGGCTTTAATATGAAATCATGAAGTTTTATGTACCCGTTGCATATGAAAGAAATTAATAGCCCTTAGTCACTGTTAAGATAGCGAGAAGAACAGAGATTATCTTCCTATTGTTTTTGTCATGGAGATAGTTTTAATTACGCAATAGATATACGAATGTAACCTCGATTAATGACAAAAGTCTCTTTAAAATCCTTTTTATCTGTCTTCTATTTCAGTTCCTTTTTGACAAACATTATGAAATTTTTACTTATTCTACTATTGGCCACTTTGGCGGTAAGTTGCGCTATTTATTCCTTAGTTATGATCTCTGATCTTTAATATTGTTTTTTTTTAATTACAGCTCTGTTATTGCGCCGTAAAAGAAGAAATATTAGCTGAACAATATTTAAAAAATCTTAATTCTGAAATTAAAAAACTAAGAAATTTAGTACTTGAAGCCGACTGGACTTATACTTCCAACTTAACGGATACAAATGAACGCAAGAGAAATGAAATTTCTACTGAATACGTAAAGTTGATGAAACGAGTCGCACAAGATATAAAAAGATTCAATTGGCAAACGTATCAATCGGATGATATAAAACGTCAGTTCAAGTTATTGTCTACACAGGATTATACTGCCTTATCCGAAGAAGATTGTGTTAAACTTTTGCAAATTTTATCCTCAATGGAATCTAATTTTGCCAAAGTACGTGTCTGTGATTATGAGACGAAGAAAAGGTGTGATTTATCTTTGGAACCTCAAATCGAAGAAGTCTTTTCTAAGAGCCGTGATCCTGAGAAATTAAAATACTATTGGCGCGAATTTTACGATAAAGCTGGTACAACCGTTCGCAATGATTTTGAGAAATATGTTGAATACAATGTGAAGGCTGCCAAATTAAATGGTGAGTAGCAGTGCAAACAGATAGATAAAGATATTTAAGGAAGAAAGGAGAACCCATCAAAAATCTTCTGTGTTTGATTTATTTTTCGAAATTTGTGATATTATTTTCTAGCTTTTCATTTCCGGAGACTTAAAAAAAATTATCAAAATATTTAAAGGTTTGTTATGGCGAGCTTAAAAACTAAATAAGAATATGGATGGAAAGGTCTTACAGAAAAAATTTAAAATCCTGTTATTAGTATCAAGTTCTTTTTCCTTCTTTTCGACTTTAAGAATATTTTTAAATGTTTATCGAAAAAATATTTTTAAACAATTATTTCTTTAAACAGGTTTCAAATCTGCTGTTGAAATGTGGTTAAATGAATACGAAGATGCAACAATAGAAAAACAGTTAACGGATATATTGGAAGACATAAAACCATTGTACGTTCAAATTCATGGTTATGTACGCTATCGTTTGCGTCAACACTATGGCAACGATGTCGTTTCACTAAATGGTCCCATTCCCATGCATTTACTGGGTAACATGTGGGCTGAGCAATGGCATAATATTGCCGATATTGTTCTACCTTTTCCTAATAAAACGCTGCTTGATGTCACCGAAGAAATGATGAAGCAAAATTATACTGCCTTAAAAATGTTTCAAATGGGTGATGATTTCTTTACGTCCATGGGCTTAAAAAAATTACCACAGTAAGTTTTCTGAGAGAAATTAAAATTAAAATGTAATAAATATTTTTGTAATTCCGACAGACTTTTCTGGGATAAGAGTATCTTGGAGAAGCCTACAGATGGTCGGGATATGATTTGTCACGCTTCAGCCTGGGATTTCTATTTGATCAATGATGTTCGTATTAAGCAATGTACCCGTATTACACAAGAACACCTTTTTAGTGTACACCATGAATTGGGTCACGTTCAGTATTTTCTACAATATCAATATCAACCTTATGTCTATCGTGATGGTGCCAATCCTGGCTTCCATGAAGCTGTAGGTGATGTTTTGTCTTTATCCGTGTCTACACCTAAACATTTAGAACGTGTGGGTTTGTTGAAAAACTATGTTCATGATAATGAAGCTCGTATTAAACAATTGTTCTTGACTGTAAGTTGCAATGGAATCAGTTCTTAAAAACATTTTTTAATCATAGATTTTATTTTTAGGCACTGCAAAAAATTGTCTTTTTACCTTTTGCTTTTACCGTCGACAAATATCGTTGGTCTTTGTTTCGTGGTGAAGTTGATAAGTCTGATTGGAATTGTGCTTTTTGGAAATTGCGTGAACAATATTCGGGTATTGAACCTCCAGTTGTACGAACGGAGAAAGATTTTGATGCTCCTGCCAAATATCATATCTCTGCTGATATTGAATATTTGAGATATTTTGTCGCTTTCATTATACAATTTCAATTTTATAAATCTGCCTGTATTAAGGCTGGCCAATATGATCCCAACAAGCCCGAACTGCCATTAGATAACTGTGATATTTATGGTAGCTTGGCTGCTGGTGAAGCTTTTGCGTAGGTTTATAATTTGTATGCAAAAGAACTTATCATAAATTGTTTCTACTTTAGAAAAATGTTATCAATGGGTGCCTCGAAGCCTTCGCCTGATGCCTTCGAGGCCTTTACCGGTGAACGGACTATGACTGGCAAAGCTATCATTGAATATTTTGAGCCATTGCGTGTTTGGTTAGAAGCTGAAAACAAAAAGAATAATGTCACTATTGGTTGGACTACATCAGATAGTGAGTTATAGTTAATTTTTAAATTAAGAATCAATTAAAAAACTAATTTTTGTTTCTAATTTGCAGAATGTGTTGCTGCTAAACTTCCATAAATTTGAAGAGATTATTTGACAAACTTTAATAAAGTTTTTAATGAATACATAAATATTTTAATGTTATTAAGAAGTAGTATTAATATAATAAACGACTTAAGGATTAACTTAAAAAAAAAATATATATATATATATATATTTTAATTCAACTTAACGAATACTTTGGAACATTTATATTAAGAACATAATGCAAACTGATTGATAATTTAGAGGGCTCTGCTGGCTAAAGCTGCTGCTACATTAGTCAAATATTTTACCAGAAAAGCGTAAACACTATTTTTAAAAATATTTATCTTTCCTGACAGATATCACTGCAAATGACGATTTATAAAAAAAGAGATATTTTACCTTTTAAATTGAGTAGAATAATACATTTCTTAATAAGTATTTGATTAGGACAACTTTTTTTTGTTTCATAATTAAGTGGTTAAGTCTTTTTGGTAAAATATTTCACTAATATGACGGTATATTAAGGAGTTTTATTACAGGGCAGCGCTTTTAGTCGATAGAAAAAAGAAAATAAATCAAAATTTTAAGTCATAAATCTTCATTGTTCTATTGATGTTTCTTTTTAAATTGGTTTCTCCTAATACTGTTTCAATGCTCTTTCCAAAGGAACACACAGGTAGCACACCAACGCTTGTCTTAATAATATATATGTGTGTTAATGAGGTTCTTTATGAAATTTAAAGAAATAAATTATTTTTTTTAAGAAACAGGCCAACTAGATAAAAATCTGTGTGGATTCGCTTTTCAGCTTAGTTCAGTTTTTCTTTGGAATTCTTCCCAGGCACTGATATATAAATGCTTGAGTGAGTTTTTATCTTGAAGGGAAGTATTGAAGATTTACATCCAAAAAGAACTACGCAATCATAATGTAAATTCTTTTTTATAGTCAGATGGCAGTTAGGGAATTTTAGTTCAATTTTTATTCTTATTCTTATTTCAAAATGTCCATATTAAATAAAATTGCTCTTTATGCCGGCCACTTATATACTAACAATTTTTTTATGTTAAAAGTTTAAATAGATTACAGTATTATTCTTTTCTACAACCAGCCGTTGAGTGGATGTGATATAAGGTAGTATAGCTATCAACTGGTAGATGGCACTCTAAGTAAATATTTATTAATATTTTAACTTTTTTGCTTTGTTGTCGAGAAGGCAGGGAGAGCAATGTTAGTGAATGTTTGTTGAGAAGTTCAGAATAATTAGGTGCGATAATACTTAAGTTTAAATTGTTCAAGAGCAAAGAAAGCGAAGTTTATTAAAATTGGCTGCTGTAGACACTTAAGCAGAGAAGGAAAATGGATCATATATATATTAGCCTTAAAAAAGCTATCTACTTAAATAAGGATACGTGAAAAATTATTAACTATTAAGCTTTTTTCACCATACTTTAACTATTTATCGAAGATTTTCTTATCCAATAATTTATTAATATCTTTGATAAAGAAAAACAAAAACATAGATAGTTTTTCTTTTGAAAACCAGTGGTGTCGGTTAATTTTCAATGGAAAAACAACATTTTCGATATCTTGTACTTACGGAAACAAAATATATTAAATTTTTCTTTAGACAAAAAATGGTATCCATAAATTTTTTATAGAAAACAATTGTATTGATAAACTTTTCATCGGAAATCAATTTTGTCCATAAATTTTTTGCTATCGATAAATTTTATATAGAAAAACAATTGTATTGATAATTTTTTCTTTTATAGAAACAATAGTGTCGATAATTTTTTCTATACAAAATAAATAGTAAAGATAATTTTTCTATAGAAAAACAATGGTATCGATAATTTTTCTATAGAAAAACAATGGTATCGATAATTTTTCTATAGAAAAACAATGGTATCGATAATTTTTCTATAGAAAAACAATGGTATCGATAATTTTTCTATAGAAAAACAATGGTATCGATAATTTTTCTATAGAAAAACAATGGTATCGATAATTTTTCTATAGAAAAACAATGGTATCGATAATTTTTCTATAGAAAAACAATGGTATCGATAATTTTTCTATAGAAAAACAATGGTATCGATAATTTTTCTATAGAAAAACAATGGTATCGATAATTTTTCTATAGAAAAACAATGGTATCGATAATTTTTCTATAGAAAAACAATGGTATCGATAATTTTTCTATAGAAAAACAATGGTATCGATAATTTTTCTATAGAAAAACAATGGTATCGATAATTTTTCTATAGAAAAACAATGGTATCGATAATTTTTCTATAGAAAAACAATGGTATCGATAATTTTTCTATAGAAAAACAATGGTATCGATAATTTTTCTATAGAAAAACAATGGTATCGATAATTTTTCTATAGAAAAACAATGGTATCGATAATTTTTCTATAGAAAAACAATGGTATCGATAATTTTTCTATAGAAAAACAATGGTATCTATAATCTTTCTATAGAAAAACAATGGTATCGATAATCTTTCTATAGAAAAACAATGGTATCGATAATTTTTCTATAGAAAAACAATGGTATCGATAATTTTTCTATAGAAAAACAATGGTATCGATAATTTTTCTATAGAAAAACAATGCTATCGATAATTTTTCTATAGAAAAACAATGCTATCGATAATTTTTCTATAGAAAGACAATGGTATCGATAATTTTTCTATAGAAAGACAATGGTATCGATAATTTTTCTATAGAAAGACAATGGTATCGATAATTTTTCTATAGAAAGACAATAATATCGATAATTTTTCTATAGAAAGACAATGGTATCGATAATTTTTCTATAGAAAGACAATGGTATCGATAATTTTTCTATAGAAAGACAATAATATCGATAATTTTTCTATAGAAAGACAATGGTATCGATAATTTTTCTATAGAAAGACAATGGTATCGATAATTTTTCTATAGAAAGACAATGGTATCGATAATTTTTCTATAGAAAGACAATGGTATCGATAATTTTTCTATAGAAAGACAATGGTATCGATAATTTTTCTATAGAAAGACAATGGTATCGATAATTTTTCTATAGAAAGACAATGGTATCGATAATTTTTCTATAGAAAGACAATGGTATCGATAATTTTTCTATAGAAAGACAATGGTATCGATAATTTTTCTATAGAAAGACACTGGTATCGATAATTTTTCTATAGAAAAACAATGGTATCGATAATTTTTCTATAGAAAAACAATGGTATCGATAATTTTTCTATAGAAAAACAATGGTATCGATATTTTTCTATAGAAAAACAATGGTATCGATATTTTTCTATAGAAAAACAATGGTATCGATATTTTTCTATAGAAAAACAATGGTATCGATACTTTTCTATAGAAAAACAATGGTATCGTTATTTTTCTTTAGAAAAACAATGGTATCGATATTTTTCTATAGAAAAACAATGGTATCGATATTTTTCTATAGAAAAACAATGGTATCGATATTTTTCTATAGAAAAACAATGGTATCGATATTTTTCTATAGAAAAACAATGGTATCGATGATTTTTCTATAGAAAAACAATGGTATCGATAATTTTTCTATAGAAAGACAATGGTATCGATAATTTTTCTATAGAAAGACAATGGTATCGATAATTTTTCTATAGAAAAACAATGGTATCGATAATTTTTCTATAGAAAAACAATGGTATCGATAATTTTTCTATAGAAAAACAATGGTATCTATAATTTTTTCTATAGAAAAACAATGGTGTCGTTAAATTTTCTTTAGAGAAACAATGGTCTCGATAATTTTTCTATAGAGAATCAATGGTATCAATAATTTTTCTATAGAAAAATAATGGTATCGATAATTGTTCCATAGAAAAACAATGACATCGATAATTGTTCTATAGAAGACAATAGTGTCGATAATTTTCGATAGAAAAATATTATTAATTCTAACGAAATTTTCTTGGTAGGTGATTTGATTATCGGTGTTCAAACAAGGTTCTATTTGGTTTTAAATGTATTGGCAGCCGACAAAAGTAAAACTGAATAGTTTTGTTTTATCTTTGCCTGTTTTGGAATCCCTGCACTATTGGTATTTATATCGTTTGTTTGTAGTTTAATAATATTTATTAATAAGAGAACATTGATCGTATAAGTTAAGAACTTCATTATTTATATTCCTACGAGATCTGACCGTAGTCTATTACGGGTCTCTTACTCTTGATCCGGAATAGCTAGAAATTTTCATAGGAGACGTATAATTGTGGCCGCAAGGTTTTCCCCAATGCCGGCATTTGAAATTGACACCTAATTGAAACAAACTAAGTTTTATATTTAAGACCATATTAAGCTAATAAACCGTTGCAAATATAAATACAAATTATTCATTATTTTTATTGCCAAAATTTTTATTGGAAAATACAATTCGTCTTATTGTGCATATAAAAATTTAATTTTACCACTAATGCATATTCGTGTCAATAAACAAATATGGCATACTAACCCATATATGTATGTATGCAAAATATAATTTTTGTTTTTGAAATTAATTGATATATTACCTTTTGTGATTGCATTGGTGTTCAAACCTTGAAATTTTCCTGATTTGATTAAATTTCTACTATCAAATAACAATTAACAAAACAAACAAGGTTTGGAAGTACATGAACTTGCGTACAACTTTCAACATTTTTCTTCTCTTTTCACAAACTCAGTCTAGAATTATATGACAAAAGTTGCATAATAATTTTATAAACATGGACATAAATAGTAATAGTAAAGTACAGTAAAATTAGTAAAGTTTATATAAAAAATATAAATTTTAGTTGGGCTAAAGTTTATTATTATGTGGGATTTATTGTTAGATAGTTGCAGAATTTTCATTATAAGCAATTAGACTAAAAACTATTATTGTTGCAAAATGGCCAGATCACAAAAAATTGAATTTGTGGTTTATCAAAGCTTCATTGAAAGTGCTATAAAACTCAGAACTTTCATCGTCACCAGTTATATATCATCGTGTAGGGTTGTAAAATTTTAGTGTATTTCTATAAAAACTTTTGTTAAATTTATTATTATTTTTATTAATTGATGTTTTAAAAATTTTAATTTTTTTAATGAATTCTGCCTTAATAACCGTCAAACTACACAAAATAAGTAACAAAAAATTATTTTTTGTAGTCAGATTGATAATTGTCTATAAATGGCCTAGAAGTAATTTGGAAGCTATTATTATATTTTTATTACAAATTTTGTATGTAAATATTTTTTAACAAAAAAAGGCAGATAAAAACATTTTATTTTAATCTGGTGGCTTTTCTGCTCACGTTGCCACTAGATTAAGTTTGTCGGATAATCATCAGCTGATTAAATCAAATAAAGTCGAGTCGCAAATTGTCCAATGTATCTTTTTTATTCGTATATATTTTTTAACTAATAATTTTAATAAAATATGAAAAAAATATATAGATCATTTGCATCGCGAAACAAGCTTATCTTTACAAGAATTTTGAGATTTTATCTATAAAAAAGCGCCAAAGGTCATTAATCCGTCTAAAAATTACGACTCTAACAAAAGTTTTAATTTAAATCAATATTATTTTAGATACTTTTGAATTGTTTTTAATATCAAATTAATTAACTGAACTTTTTATTTTTATTTTTAATAAAATTTTTACGGTTTTACTTTATTTTGTTGCACTTTCCAAGCAAAAATCTACTTTGTTTACAAAAAATATTCTATGTCTACGTCACACAAACAAGAGATCGTCGCTACACAACAAACTAACAAAACTGTGCAATGCAGAATCTCGTTTTTTGATTCATGATGGTGCAGTTAGTAAAAAAGTTGTCAGAGTCTTTTTGCAGCTGATAAACATGTTGCAGGCAACTTTTTGTAAAATAAACAGGGAACAACTTTGGCAGTTTTATCTCCTGCCTATCTCGCACTAATTTTGTATATAAATGTGTATGCAGAATTTTGAGAGCCATTTGCACGAGCTTATATAACTATTTAATACTTAAGTTAAAAGTATTTTTTTCCCTTGCTTTTCGCTGTAAGTGGCAACACTGTTTCCTTATTGTTTATATATAAAAAAATGTCATCACGGTTACTATTTCAAAATCGATGATTGAAAATTCATGTTCGACATTTCTTAAAAATAAAGGCATCGCTTTTATCCACAATTATCTGCGAAGGAGATCCAGAAATTTTGCTTTTGAAAATCGAATAAAATTTTTATTGAAGAATTTTTAAATTTTAAGTTTATTTGGGGTCTATGTCTTAAATCAAATAAGTTTTGCAAATCGAAAATATACCACGATAAGCACCTGGTAATACAAGGGTTAATGTTTGCCCAAACTCTTTCATGTTATTAAGATTTCTTATCATTATCAGATTACTGATAATTAAATTTTTTATTGTGTCTGTATTTATTTAATTTGTGGTTGTATCTTGATTAGAGTGTCCCACAGGCATTTTTGATATTTGTATAGGAATTAGTGTGATAAGGAAAGTTAAATCGACCACTTGTGTGTTCTTTAAATAGTCTGGAATTTGTTTGCAGAAATTAAGTTTTGTTTTGCTTGTAGCTTGGTGTAAATATATTGTGAGACTGTAAGTATTAACTAATAGGAGGAAGACTTGTTATTTTTGTTTTGAAAATTTAGTTAGAAAAATTTGAAAATAATAAAAACAAAAATTAGAAAAAGAATTCGATGTGAGGTTTAACAATGCTTCAAATATATGGAAAGATAAAATTTATCTATTTCATAAAGACTGCTTGCAGGAAGACTCTAATGGTCCTTAAGCACCCTCTAGGCAGGAAGACGTAGATCGTACTTGTTTGTAGACGAAATATTTTCAGTTGGATAACTGTTTAAGTTAAAGCATATAGGAACTTCAAATATTATCTGGCTGAGGGAAAAATCGAGAAAGATAATATTTGTAGGCTGTGCGTAAAGGAGGAAAAATAGCTGCACATATCGTGTTCGAATATCCAACACATACTAGGAATTCGAGTAGTAGAATGTTGAGTGAGAGTGCCATAAGGGACCTAAATCAAACACAAATGTGGCCTGTGTTTCGCTACTACAAGGAAATGTGGTCTTATCAAATCAGGGAACATATTTCTAAAATCGCTATTTTGCACGTGCAACACGTTTTTCATCAAGAGCACATCCCTTTGTGGTCGAATGGCCAGTGAATTGCTCTGGGCAGTGTAAAGAAAATTAATTTCTCAGCCGAACAATATGTGAAAAAACTACCTGCAAAGGTCTTTCCTGTCGCTTTCAGTGTGATGAGATTTAAATGTCCTCAAGCACTACTCCCTTTATCTCTCTTCCTATAACCTAATTTCCTAGTTCTGGCACAATGCATTGCGTAAGTATGGGTTGTTACTTGGGTGCTGGTCCTATTAAAAAATAAGGGTCGACAATTATCTCTCGACGGCTTAAAAACTTTAGTCTAGAACAAAAGGTGAGTAGCTGGAGCTTCCGGAAGCTTTCATGTGTAGTTCTTGTAGCTCTGATAACAGATAATATTTCAATCAGGAGTTCACGAGCTTGATTATATTCAAGGGATCCTTAAAATTTTCTTGACAAGGTTTGGTTTTCTGTTGGTTCCAATTGAGCAATTTGTACCATTGCAGTTGTCGAAGCACTTTTTCCACTCCGATTGAGACACCTCTAAAACATGGTTTTTGAACACTTCAACAGCTTCTTCTGGCGACGAATCTCGTTGACCACGCATTTTTTTCTTCATGTGCGGAAACAAGAAGAAGTCATTAGGTGCCAAGTCAGGGCTGTACGACGGATGACCCATTAATTTGACGTTTTGGCCGGTCAAAAACGCTCTAGTTTGAGCCGATGTGTGAGAGCTCGTATTGTCATGGTGAGCAATGATTCGTCTTCTCTTGTTGGTTTTTCGAATTTCTCCGACGACTTCAGGCAAACAAATTGTAGTGTACCACTCAGAAGTGACCGTCCTACGTTGCTGAAGCGGAACAGTCGCCACATGACCAGTTTTGCCGAAGAAACAGGCGACCATTTGCTTCGAAGTGCTTCTTCCATGAACAACTTTCGTTGGATTTTGCTCGTCTTTGAAGACCCACACGGTCGATTGTTGTTTCGGGCTCATACGCATAGATCCATTATTCGTCACCTGTGACGATCGTATAAACGTCTTTTGAAGCACCCCAATCGTATTTTTGCAACATTTCTTTGCACCAATCGACACGAGCCTTTTTTTGAGCGACTTTCAAATTGTGCGGGATCCAACGAGAACAAACCGTTTTTACGGTCAGGTGTTCATGCAGTATCGAATGTATGCTGGTAAAATAAATGTCCAAGGATGTCTCTATCTCTCGGTATGTCGCATGTCGATCTTGCATTATGAGTTCACGCACGGCATCAATGTTCTCTGGCACAACAGCCGTTTTTGGACGACCTTCACGGAATTCGTCTTTGAGCGAGCTTCGGCCACGATTAAATTCATTATACCAAATTTTCACAGTGCTATAGGATGGTGCTTCATCGCCATACAAAGATTTAAGTTCATCACTCTTGTCGTGATAATCCACGTCGAAAGTTGTGAAAAATGATGGCACGAAAATGTTCACAAGTTAATTCCATTTTTTTCTATATTAATTTTTTCAAGTCACTGTTAACAACACAAATAATGGTCGTACGTCAAAACGTTATGAGTACGATTATGCTTAAAAATGACAAACTTTCCAATGGAAATGTCAGATTGCACTTGGCAGCACTCAGTGTTGCCAGGCCAGAAATATATATAGCAGCCGTCGTATTTAAAAGACCAAATTTATTCGTTTTTAAAAATTCTGCTGCTTAGACCGGAAAGCTTTTTAAACGTTGAGTTAAAGAACGCTGGAGGTTGGTGAATAGTTTTAATCGATCTACGAGTTGAGTAAATGCCATCTCTGTAGTTTCCAAGCGTTAAGTAAGATTTTATGATCTTATAAAATGGAGGAAACGTATTACATTATAACAAAACATAATGAAAAGTTAAAAGGCCTCCTAAATGATAAAACGAGTTCTTGATTTCTTTTCTATTTCAGATTTCTTCTGATAAACGCTATGAATATATTTGTGGCCACATTCTTGGCCACCTTGACAGTAAGTTGCAATATTTTTTCTTCAATTTTGCTGCCTAATTTAATATTTTTTTTATAAATTAACAGGTCTGTCATTGTGCCTCAAATGAGGAAATTTTAGCTGCCGAATACTTAAAAAGTCTCAATCCTCAACTAATCAAACTCAAAAACTTGGAACATGAAGCCAATTGGGCTTTTGCCTCAAATATTACACAATATAATGAACGCAAGAAAAATGAAGCTTCTGCTAAATTTGGAAAGTTTATAAAACAAGTTTCAGAAGTTATAAAATCGTTTAACTGGCAAACTTTTCAATCGGATGACGTGAAACGTCAGCTCAGAAAGTTGTCTAAACAGGGTTGTACTGCTTTAACCGAACAAGATTATGCAGAGTTTTTGAAAACTTTGTCCTCGATGACATCGAATTTTGCCAAGCTACGTTTCTGCGAGTATGAAGATAAAGCAAAGTGTGATATAAGTTTCGATCCTGAAGTCCTTAAAATAACAACTAAGAGCCGTGATCCTGAAAAATTGAAATACTACTGGCGTGAATTCTACGATAAGGTTGGTAAACCCGCTCGCAGTTCGTTTGAGAAATATGTGGAATTAAACGCCAAAGCAGCAAATTTAAATGGTGAGTAGCAATTAAGAAGGCGAGTGCAAGGGACATTTGGGTACATATGAAAATATTAGAAAGGGTCTAAACGTTAAGGAGAATTTCCAATATTTCATAATTTTGCCTCTTTTTTCAGGTTTCGAGTCATCGGCTGAAATGTGGTTGGATGAATACGAGGATCCCACAATCGAAAGACAAGTGGAAGATATTTTAAAAACTATTAAACCTTTTTATCTTCAAATTCATGGTTATGTACGCCATCGTTTGCGTCAGCACTATGGCAATGATGTGGTTTCAGAAACTGGTCCCATTCCTATGCATTTATTGGGTAACTTGTGGGCAGAGGAATGGTCTAATATTGCCGATATTGTTTTACCCTTTCCAAATAAGCCGCTTGTTGATATCAGCAATGAAATGGTGAAGCAAAATTATACTCCTTTAAAAATGGTCCAAATGGCTGACGACTTTTTTATTTCTATGGGATTAAAGAAATTACCACAGTAAGTGCTTCAAGGAGAATTCTAATTAAAGTGCATTAAATATGTTTGTAATGATTACAGACACTTCTGGGATAAAAGTATTTTGGAGAAGCCAACAGATGGTCGGGATATGATTTGTCATGCCTCTGCCTGGGATTTCTATTTCATCAATGATGTTCGTGTTATGCAATGTACTCAGGTTTCTCAAGAACATTATTTAAGGGTCCACCATACCCTGGGTAGCATTCAGTATTACCTACAATACCAACATCAACCTTTTATCTATCGTACTGCTGCCAGTCCCGGCTTCTATGCAGCTGTAGGTGAAATTTTATCTTTGTCAGTGTCTACACCGAAATATTTGGGACGTTTCGGTTTATTGAAGAACTATGTTTATGATGATGCAGCTCGAATTCAGAAACTTTTTATGACTGTAAATTTAAAAGAAATTAGACTTAAAATTATTTCAATATTCTCAAATTTTTTTTATTTCAGGCCCTTGAAAAAATCGTTTTTTTACCTTATGCTTTTACTGTGGACAAATATCGTTGGTCTTTATTCCGTGGAGAAATTGATAAGTCTCAATGGAATTGTGCTTTTTGGAAAATGCGCGAACAATACTCTGGCATTGAACCTCCAATAGTGCGTACAGAAAATGAATTTGATTCTCCGGCCAAATTTCATGTCTCTGCTGGTATTGAATATTTGGGATATTTTGTCGCTACTATTATGCAGTTTCAATTTTATAAATCTGCTTGTATTAAGGCCGGTCAATATGATCCGAATAATCCGGAATTGCCTTTGGATAATTGTGATATTTTTGGTAGCTTGGCTGCTGGTGAATCTTTCGCGTAAGTTTCAAATATTCTAACTGCAAAATAACAATGGAACTATTCAAGCCGTCACTTGACTTTACTTTAGAAAAATGTTATCTATGGGTGCTTCAAGACCTTGGCCTGATGCTTTGGAAGCTTTTACCGGTGAACGCAATTTAAGTGCCAAGGCTATTATTGATTATTTTGAGCCATTGCGTGTTTGGTTAGAGGCTGAAAACAAAAGGAACAATGTTACTATTGGTTGGACCACTTCAGATAGTAAGTTTTATTTGTATTGCATTTTGTTGAGTTTAAATTTTCTAATTATTCTAACTTATTTGCAGAATGTATTGATACTTAAAACTCCCAAACTTAGGATAATGTTTTTTTTTTCGAAATTTTGTTAAAGTTCTGTAAAATAAAAGGTTTATGTATTTTAATAAATAACTGTAAAAATCCTTTTTTTATTTCTATCTATTGAAGAGGTATTTCGGTCTTATCAAAATCATGTTTCGTTTATTGCTGTACAAAAGATTCGCCATATAGATCACTTTACATCAAACACTAGAGCACCCGTTATTTATAATTTTAAATTTTATACTTCTTATTATACTTGACAAAATAGTGGACATTCTGTTTAATTTGCAAGTGTTTGTGTATAACGTTTCAAAAGATAGGGCAATATAGGTCAAATTACATTAATTTTGGGAACACCCTTTAGTTTAAAATTTCTATACTTGTTGTCATAGCGGACTTAGAAGAACAGGTTCCTTATAAATTTAATCTGTCTGTCTATAACACTTCAAAAGTTTAACCACATACATCAAATAACATCAACTATTGGGACACCCATTTATTTCCAAATTCAAATTTTATACTTGTTGTTATAGAGGATTTAGCTACGAAGGTTCTTTCTAAATTTCAACCGTCTGCCTAAAAATGTTCAAAATTATGGCCAACTATTGGGGCACCCTTTAATTTTTAATTAGAAATATTTATACTTATTATTAAAAAGGTCATAGCAATCGACATTCTCTCCAATTTTCAAGTGTTAGTGTATATCGTTTCAGGATAAAGGCTCCTATAAGAACACCCTTTAATTTTTAGATTTAGTTTTTGTTATCAGTAGCTATAGTGATACGCATTTTTTTTTTTAATTTTATGACTTTATGGTAAACAATATACGCAAGAATATGTATGTTGTATGGGAACACCCTTTAATTTTTATTAATTTTTTTTAAAATCAAGACCAATTTGTAAGCATCACATTTTAAATAAACAAGAAAAACAGAGTTTAGATGATTTGAAAATCTCTTTCTCTTTTGAAGTGAGTTCCAGGGTTCCCAAAATTTTTTTTGAGTGGTATCTCCAATTAGATAAATTTTATCCCCACAAATCCCCGAAATAACAATTTCAACTACCACCGGAAATCGCCACTACAAATAAAACTATTTTTATAATCTTCACCGCAAAAAGTAGAAAAAGTGTGTATATAAGTTTGTCATTCCGTATGTCAGGAATGGGCAACATTTTTGCAATGCTTGCCAAAATTGAAAATAAACAAACTTAAGCGGGCCATAAACATCGGTTTTGTAGGTAAATGAAAATTATGTTTTCAGAAAACGGTTAAGAAAATGTTTAAAAGTTGAATAAGAATAAAATATTTATAATAATATATTTATAATACTTTTTATTACTGCACTATAACATTAGAAAAAACTAATAAAAAAATATAATTTTTTTCCTAGTTTTGTTTTATTTTGTTGCCTGTCACTGCTTAAGGGTCGGCCACCATATAACGTGGGCCGCAGTTTGCCCACCCCTGCCGTAAGTAATTCCTACAATATCCATTTCCGACCCCATTAAGTATATATCTTCTACTTCTTATGCATAGCGAAGTCGATTGAGCGATGTCCGTCTGTCGGTCCGTCCGTCCGTGTTAGTGTTGAAATCAAGTTTGCCTCGGCAGCAGGCAAAACACCACGCCTACCTTTAATTTTTTCATGTCATTTGAAACAATAAAGTAAGTCCAATAAAAAAAAACATAAAGTAACAAAATTGGCGCTCACCCATAATTTTCGAGGTCGGGGCTCTGAAATTTTCCAATTTTTTGAAATATCAATATGGGTATCATTTTAAAGCTTTTGAAGAGATCTTTAAGAAAAAACTAAACTTTTTTAAAAATACTTATCCCATTAATAGCCGATGGCATTTCTATGTAAAATAATATAGATGCAGTACCAAATATTTTTTATTTTTAATTCTCCGTCAATCTAATATTTGCTGTTTTGATTGGAGCTACTTCACAAAACTAGATTTACATAGATGGTGAAGGGTATGCCAGATTCGGCATAGCCGAATATAGCATTTTTACTTGTTGTTATTAAATTTAATTTAACTACTTAAGTTAGTTGCAAAATCTAAAACCTTTGAATCAAAATGTTTCATCTCGTTGTCTAAGCCAATTTTTTGTTGAAAAATGTTAGGAGTTGAACAGTTGAACCAAAATGGAACAAAAGTGTCACAACAAAATAAATAGAAACCTTGGTTTTGTTTTGCCATCTGTAGCAAAAAAGTAAAATTTAATTAATAATAGTAAAATTACAATAACCAACAACAGAATTTAATCCAAAAAAAACTCCTAAAATCCCCAGAATGTAAAATATATCCTCAAAAAATTTCTTAATACTCAAACTGAAATTTTTATCCCCATATTGAAAGTAGAATCCTCGAATTGGGAATAAATCCCCTAATATGACAGTCCTGGTCTCGTTATAGATATTTAGCTAGAAAAATGTGTTAACAAAATCGTAGTATACTTGTAGGCATAAAATATAAAAATATAAGTAATATAAGAAATGCTGCAAAAAGCTATCACAAGGTATATACAATTCAAAATAAAAAAAAAAAATAAATAAATAAAATAAATAAATTGCTATATAACTTGTATTAATGATTTGGAAGCTTTAGTGAAAAATGTCTTGCAATATGGCTTGAGATATGTAGTGAAATGGCTTTTCCCGCAGTAATAAATTTCATTTTGTAGTTTAAAATAAAATAAATATTTGATAAGAATATCATGGAATATATTGCCGAAATAGAGAATGCCAATCAAGCGGACTTATAATACTTCACAAAATAGAAAATAAGCATACTTTCCGTATCCTTGAAAAGTGCTGATTAAAAATTTAATTGAAAATATTTTAATATAATTTTATTTTATAATTATATACGGATATTAAACCAATTAGTCGACTTTTAAAAAATTAAAAAAAAAAAAAAAATAATAAATAAAATGTATTGCATAAAATCTATTAAAAATAAAGTAAAAATTTTTTAAAACTTCACAAAAAATGAATTTTAATAATACAGTCGAACACGGTTACAGCAAAATCAAAGTGGGTAGAATTTTTACTCATTGTAAACAAGGTTCGCTTAACCAATTAACAAAGAACTGTGTGAATATATAAAGACTATTTTACTTTGATTGGATTTTAAAATTTATGAAATATAATTAAATAAATAAATGACACAAAGGACATTTGTGTTGTTAGTTGTCAGTTTTATGTAACCAAAACAAGTGTATAACAGGCTGTTACTTTTATAGTTTAGAAATATTTTCCGGGACGCACTAAAAAGTGTGCGTTATAAAAAGGTTGCTATAACCGTTTTTTTTTAATAAACATATTTGTTTGTATAAAAATGTTGAGTTCTTATAGACATAGTTAGCTTTAACAGTTGTTCGTTATAAGCTTGTTTGACTGCATTTTATTTAATTTCGGCCTGCCCAGGTAGTGGCATTTATTAATTTTTACCGTTGCTAGAAATGTCAAACGACTTCTTATCCATAGCGAAGTCGATTAAGCGATGTCCGCCTGTCCGTCCGTGTTAGTGTTGAAATCAAGTTTGCCGAGGCAAAAAATATAATATATGTCAATCGATTAGATATTGCGTCCAAATAGGTGTCCTTCGAGGCAGCAGGAGAAACACCACGCCTACCTCTAGTTTTTTATGTCATTTGGAACAACAAAGTAACTGAAACCAAAAAAATAAGTATATGGGGCGATAGAGAACTTTAAAATAAGAAAAAAACATGAAGTAAAGAAATTTTCGCTCGTCCATATTTTCCGAGTTACGGGGCTCTGAAATTTTCAAATTTTTTGATCTATCAATATGGGTATCATTTTAAAGCCCATTAATAGCCGATGACATTTTTATGTAAAATAATATACATGCAGAACCAAATTTTTTTTATTTCTTAATTCTCTGTCACTCCAATATTTGCTTTTTTGATTGGAGTTACTTCACTAAACTAGATTTACATAGATGATGGTGCAGTGCAGTGAAGTTTGACATTTCTATCGATTGCGAAAATAAATGAATTCACTTCTTGGTATATGATTTCGCCATAGTAACATTAAAAGCCGAGGCACATGTAATCCGTCATACATTATATTGTAACGTATTCAAGTGAAAACAAAGTAATGACGGATGAGGTCTCACAGTATTCGACGTAAGTCAAAAGTTGCCCAACTTTCCTAGTTAAGGTTGACGGGGACTTACTGTTTGTGACAAAACTCATAAGAAAACATGTACATATTTTAATTTACTTGTCAGTTGAAAAAGACAATGTATAATGTATGACGGATTCTATGTGCCCCGGCCTTTATATGGCTTCACAAGTTTTATTGTTTTTATAATTTAATTATATACAGTGTTGCATCTCTTAATATTTGTTTAGGTATGAATTTTAAGTCAAACTTCGCAATTTATTAAATGTGAATTTGTGATTATTTTTGGAAATAAACCGAAACGTTAGTTGTATTTTTTATAGAAAGCTAACGTACCAGCTTTAAATTGGTACTGGCAGTTCGAACTTAATAAGCATTAAGGGGTGACGTTATAACTTAAGCATGCGCCTCATGACATCCACATCGAATATACTGTTGCTCACGATCTTAATTTTAATGTAAGCTTATGAGACATAATCAAACAAGGAAACCTCCACCTTCAGATTTCTAAAGTTACCGTGTTCTATCAGCAAGGAAGTTATCTAGCAAGGGGTACTTCGATTTTATCTTATTAACTTTTTCGACTTCTAGGGCAAGAACTTCTTGCACAACATTAGAATATGACTCTATCAAAATATTGCGAAAATCTTTGCTAAAAACGCTATTTGCATATCAGATAAACGACAATAAGGTGCCGACAAGAAGGTGCCACACTTTTCTAATTACATACGAACGCTTTCTAACAAAGTATTAAAATTATAAATTATATATTTCCCTACATAAGTCATAGTAACAATCTGCTTTCGATGGAAAGAATGTCGGTTTCTATTTTGTGTTTGACTTTTGCTAACGTTGCCACACTCTAAAAAGTTTAAGAATGTTCTTCAAGCCAACTGGCTGCCTTTCCAACCGAAGATTAAATATTCTTAAAAATTAAAAAGCAATAAAATTTTAGTAGAAATATTTCGTAACTAACTTAAAAATTTAATGAGATCACACTTAACTATTTACCGGTTCGGTTTGGTTTTTTTTTATGATTTTATTGAGGTTTCATATCTGTCATTGATTAAATTTGAGTTGTTTTGCAATTAGCAAATTATAGTTGATTTTGCAAATAAAAAAATTATCAGCGTCTTTTTTGTGAATTTAGTCTAATTAATTAATAATAACAATAATTCTATCGATGTATGTATAAAGAAATAGGTGAACTATAATGAGCCATATAAAATACCCCCCATAAATAAGTTTTTATAAGCATGTGAATTTAATCGAAAACGAAATCGTGTAGATTGTTAGGTATGAATATATATTAAATAATTTTTAGCTCCACTGAGAATTGAACCTAAAGTGCAAAGGTGTTTAAACACACTTAGAAGTCGTGCAAGTTGGGTTTTTTTTCAGTTCTTGCAAAAATTTAGCAGAAGTTATTAAAAATCTATTTGCACAAATTTTATAAGTTATTATTGGTGCGCAAAGTATAGTTTATCTAACCTGTGACTGAAATCGGCACGTGTATGTTCTCTGGAACACATATGGAAGAATAATAGAATGATTAATGAATGATTTTTGAAATATCTTACAACAAACAAAACAACTTGTTGTTCCATGAATTGCTCCATTTTTTTAACCCTGCTGTTGGTTGTTAAATTTAGTTTATTGTTGGTAATTCGACAAATTGCCATAGATAAATAGCTTGTGCTATATTTGTGCCTCCGTAACTCAGTCATTTCAGTCTTTTTTATTTGGAAGGTAATGCTTACAGATTGGTCTTGAAAATTAAAGGGTGTCCCGATACAACATGCATGTTTTTTACGCGTGTTATGAACCGTAAAAGGCACCATTTTCACTATAGCTCTAAATTGCAAAAAACAGTCTAAGAATTAGAGGGTGTCCACATATGTGACGTAAATTGGCCTATTTCGGCCTATCTTTTGAACTGTTATAGACAAACGCTTCCAAGTTGGACAGATTGCTATGGCCGTTATAGTAACAAGTATTAATATTGAGAATTATAAATTACAGGGTGCCCCAATATTCATTTTATGAGAAAACCGACTCACTTGGGTCCTAGATGGTCCCGTTGTCCTCCCTGGAAAGGGATGTGCAAAGGATTAATTCAGGTCCCTATGTCACCATCAAGATACATCTCCAAACCACCCCGAAGACAGGATAAATGTGTTTTTCCTAACAACATCAGAGACCGATAGGTCTGCAAAACATGCAGTCTCGGACAGCGGAGAAGGGCAGCTCTGTTCCCAGAAAAAGCTGGACAATGACAGAGCAAATGCTCCACCGTTTCCTCCTGTTTCTCTTCCTCACCCTGACAACTCCAACAGTAGTCTTGGTGTAGATAATTCAGTCTCCCAGCATGGGTACCTATAACACAGTGCCCTGTCTGCATAGTTACCAGTATGCCCAGCTGTCTCCGAAGAAACCTTAGCAGATCTCCTACTATCATACTAAGGCCATAATGTCCTCGAAAGGCCATAATGTCCAAGTCAGACCATCTACTTTCCGATGAACCAAAAAGTTCTCGTTGTAGTAAAGCCCTACAGCAGGGACTCCTACCAGTGGATCTATCTGCCAGTCCCTCAACCGAGTTCCAGATTTAGCGAGTTCGTCCGCAACTATGTTCCCGGGTAGACTCGAGTCAACCGGTACCGAAAATAGATACAGGTTGGAATGCCTCGCCATCTCGTCTAGAGATGTCCGGCGTTCATAGGCCAATCTGGATGTCGTGTAGCCACCCGAAAAGGACTTTGTATTTGGCCATACTTTTGCACAGTTTTAGATAGACGCTTAAAATTTACAAAGAACCTGTACTGCTAACTCCGCTATAACAACAAGTATAAGATGTGGAAATCAAAGGGTGTCCTTATAGCTGATATAATTTAATGTATATGGCCAAACTGTTGAACCGTTATATACGAACGGTTGAGATTTACCAAGAACCTGATAGCTAAGTCTACTACAACAGAAAGTAGAAAATTTTAATTTAGATATTTAAGGGTGTCCTTATAGTTGCCGTAATTTAATGTAGTAGTGCTGTAATGCTAAATATGCTATAGCAAGTATAAAGTTTGGAAATTGGAATATACTGAGTTTCCAATAATTATTGTAATATGATGTAAGTGACCATACTTTAAAAACGTTGTAGACAGACCGAAAAATTCTGTTTTGATGCCATTTTTTTTCAAGAATTATTTCTACGAAATTTCCATTGGGTTAAAAGAGAGAATCCGAAGTTTCTGAAAAATTTCAACCTATTTTATACAGCTTAAGCTAGACAACATAATGAATGTTATAATATAAGTTAAGGAAAAATTTCATAGTTTACTCTAGCTCAACTTGTGCAAAACAAGATGACTATAATATTTTCGTGTGAAAAATTTCTCACTTGTGTTACAGAAATGAGATAATTTCGTCGTGGTTTGGACAATGAGTTATTTAAATAATTAGTATAATCAGGGTTTCGAAAAACTGCTATTAGCAGTCGCGTTTTACTAACCAGTTCATTTTTTAAACTGAGCATGCACAAAACTGAAACCAACTGAATTCAGTTTACTATTTTCAGCAGCAAAAGGAACACACAACGGCTGTGTTTTGAGTTTGTAAATAAGCAGCACGCAACTAAAAAGGCTAGTGTACGTTTAGCAGACGTAATTATGTATTTTTTTTAAGTAACACAACACAACTGAAAATGTGTGTGAAAAATCTGACTGAATAGTTTGTTAGAGTATTTGTATACAGTTTATTTTTAACAAAAAAAAAAAAAATATATATATATATACATTGTCATCGTTGAAAATAAAAACTGAAACTATTTTCAGTTTAGTCGCCAGTCAAAAAAATTTTGGTGGTACTGAATTTTAAACCCTGGTTATAACAAAATTATTTTCAAAAAAGATAAAGAATTGTGGCGTTTTGATTCCATATTTTTTCTTTTGGTTTTTAATAAAATTCTGAATAACATAAAATTTTTCCTGTGCTGGTTAAACAAGATCAAAGTTTTTAAACACTAATTTTTCAAAGTTGTCAATTGAGAAAGAGCGTGAGCGTTCATGACGATTTTTTCTCATAAAAACGTAGCGTTGCATCAAGGTTTTTTTTTTTTTTGGGAGAGTGCGTAAGTGTGCGTGTGACTATAATTTTTATTGATTTTAAGAGGGAGATCTATAAAGATCGAATCCAAGAAAACAATCCGAATATCTATGGTGCATAGTGACAAATTTTTTATTTTGTGAAAAACTACTGGACTTGCAGACAGACAGAAATAAACTAAAAGCTAACTTTTTTTTATCAACTTAAAAATTCACTTACTCATAAAGAAATGCCATAAAAAATTAAAAATGATTGCTAAGAAAGTAACCAACTTCGTTTAATTATGGTTATAAAAAATTAAGGAAAATAACAAACTTTATAAGTGTGGACTTTGAAAGCAAATAATCATTTATTATTGTCAGGGTAGATGGTAAAATGAAGTACATTTCATAGGAGCATGACAGCACACTAACTGACCTAACAGTAAAAGCATTCCCAAGGCCTTTCGTTTAATGCGGGCGGCATACTATTATGGGTAACATTGGGATTGTTTACGTCATGGTTGATGGCCAAAAATAATGCTGCATGTTCGACAGAAAGTGCTGAAAATGCATTAGTTTACAAGACGCATGAATATATTCAGGTTATATGGCCTGCTTCAAAAATTTTCCCTAAACTTTTGGAGGTCTGCTTTAGATTTCTGTCGAAAGAATTATTATTCCTCTCATGGGTATTAATAAAATTTTTATTATGAAATTGCTGCCATAAATTATTGCTTAAATTTAGCACAAATTTATAAACTACAGCTCACTTCTCGTACAAATGGCACACAAATAATATCTCTAATCATTAGAATCGTTAAATAAAGTTCACTGTATGCAGTTTGGAGTAGTTTTTATATCTTTATTGAAGCGTTCCGAAATCATTACTGATTCTTGATAACACTGGCTGCGATATTATTGCAAGAATTAATGTGAAAATGTGTGCTTAATCGGTCATTTGGGTTTGCATAAATAGTCAGTCAATTGCATGTGATAATTTAGTTTTTGTGTTAACACGTCGCAGCACAACACCAACGAACGATTGGTTTAAGTGTCAAGGAAAAAAATTTGAATTTATTTTTAGTGAAAATTTACTTAAAATTAAGTGTTGAAGTTTTTTTTTCAAGGACCCTTAAAGTTGGCCAGAACCCCTTTTTCAGTACTGGAAATTTGGGATTATAATTAAATCCTATATATGTTTGTATATTATAAATCTCTTTGTAAGTTTGTTTGTGTGTACATTAATCACGGCTAAACGACAGAAGCGATTTTAATTAAATATGAAACACGCACTGATAATTGTCCTCATAATATAATTGGGCATTTATATTTTCAAACAGCGGACCAGGAGAAGAAAGAAAGGGGAAGCAGGCATTGTTCTGCGTCTGAATCAATTCAAACAAAGTCTCAGCTTATCAATTTTTATTGAAATTCGGAACATATATAGATTCTCATCTATATCTGTTTGCAGAGTTAGGACATAGAAAAGGGGCCAGTTGCAAGGCTTTTAATTAAAAGTACTTACATCAAGTGCTGCTAGGTGCTTTAAGACTTTAATATTCCGGACTAAAAGTATTCCATTTTAAAGGAAAGTTTCTTTGCGATCGTCTTAAGGTACTGACACATTAAGCGCGTTATTAGACAGAAAGGCGTGATCACTAATTTTGTTAAAGTTTGCTAAATTTTCTTCGTCAACATAAAATAGTGAAGTTCTATGATTTTTATTGGACCTGCACTACATTTAAGTATTCGTAAATGATTTTTTTTTATTGCAGAAAAAACTTCATTTCAAGATAACGCAAAATATGTATACTAAAAAAATACACAGAAATACAGGCGTTTGTGTCAAATCATGTGCTCAATGCCTAAAATTTTTAAGTAATATTCTATCTAGAAAAAACTTTCAGAAATGAATGGCGTTTAAAGAAACTTTTGAAGGAAAATTATTTACACGAATTTGTCTATGGAACTTACGAGTAATTAAGTGTAGATTAAATTAGTAATACCTTCAACCCAGTACTTGTATCGGCCTTAAAACTACCCATTTATTAACACAGAATACCGTCCTTGGGACAAATTGAAAGATTTATTTGTTTTTACATTGAAATTTGAATAAATTTTTAATTGAGCCAATTATTTTTTTTAATAAGAAATTCATTTCGTTTCTTGTTTATTTAAATATAAATTCTATTAATTATTACATTGGAAGAGGTTGAAACATTCCGCATTTTAATTTGCTAAGGAACAAAACAAAATATCGTCTTTTGACCAATTAAATTTTGTTTGTTTTTAGATTAAAATTTGATTAAATTTTTAATTGAGCCAATTATTTTTAATACGCAATTCTTTGAGTTTATTTATTTAATTAGAAGGCGTTGTACTATTCCTCATTTTAATTTATTAAGGCACCAAACCGAATATCGCCTTTGGCCAATTGGAAGTTTTATTTGTTTTAAGGTTGCAATTTGATTAAATTTTTAATTGATTCAATTATTGTTTTAATAATAAATTCGTTAAGTTTCTTTTTTTATTAGTTATAGAATCAATTCTGTTAATTATCACATTGGAAAAGGTTGAATCATTCCGTATTTTAATTTGCTAAGAAACAAAACAGAATATCGTCTTTGGACCAATGAAAAGTTTTGTTTGTTTTTACATTGAAACCTGATTAAATTTGTAATTGATTCATTTATTTTTTTTTTTTATAAAAAATTCATTGAGTTTCTGGTTAAATTAAATAAAGAATGCTTTTGTTAATTATTTATATATAAAATTTTTTATTTATCTTTTAATTAAATATATAATTGAGCCAATTAAAAATTAAATTTAATTTCCATCTGAAAACAAATAAAACCTTTTTTTTTGCATGTGATTATACTGCGCAGTCTCGAAAAGCCTTTTAGCCTTTTAATTGCTCTTCAAATTTATCAAAGAATATTTTCTAGGTAGGGCCAACAGTTTTTGCAAACTAATACAATAAATTTTTAATCTCTTTTATTTCAGAGTTTTTTTTTTTAAGACAAACAAGATGCAATTATTAGTTCTTACACTGTTGGCAAATTTGGCGGTAAGTTAAATCATTTATTATTTATTGCTGTCTTCTCATATTCATTTCGTTAATTTACAGATCTATCATTGCGCCTCAAATGAGGAAATTTCAGCTGCAGAATATTTAAAAAACCTTAATCCTAAACTAATTAGACGTAAAAACTTAGAACATGAAATGTACTGGAGATTTTCATCAAATATTACGGACACAAATAAAAGAAAAACAGTTAAAGCTTCCGCTGAATTTGCAAAGTTTATGAAAGAAGTTGTAGGCGATATAAATAAATACAATTGGCAATCTTTTCAATCAGAAAATTTAAAACGTCAATTCAAAAAGTTGTCTAAGCTGGGTTATACTGCCTTAACCGAACAAGATCAAGCTCAATATTTGAAAACCTTGTACTCGATGGAATCAAATCTTGCAAAGCTAAGCTTCTGCGAGTATGAAAATAGGAATCAATGTAATAAAAGTTTTGATCCGGAAGTCATCAAAATTACAACTAAGAGTCGTGATCCTGAAAAATTAAAATACTACTGGCGTGAATTCTATGATATGGCTGGTAAACCATCTCGCGGTTCTTTTGAACGATATGTTGAGTTGAATGCCAAGGCTGCCAAAATGAATGGTGAGTAATAAAGAAATAAAAGAATTGAAGGGAAATCGGGAAGACCCTATCTACTTGATGACAAATTTTAATATAAAAGGATTTAATTACCATCATTTCTGGAAGAATATCAATTATTAAATCACTTAGCCTTTGAAAAATTAAAAATCCAAAAATATTATTTTGGTATAAAGAAAACTTAACAATTTTTAATGACAAGTTTAGAGTTCATTAAAGCCTTTTTATCCAGATCAACATCTATTATCTAATTCATTACGTTTTTTGTTGTAGGTTTCACTTCAACTGCTGAAATGTGGTTGGATGAATACGAGGATCCCACCATCGAAAGACAAGTGGAAGATATTTTAGAAACTATAAAACCTTTATACCTTCAAATTCATGGTTACGTACGCCATCGTTTACGTCAACACTATGGCAGTGATGTTGTTTCAGAAACTGGTCCCATTCCTATGCATTTGTTAGGTAACTTGTGGGCCGACTTATGGTCGAATATTGCAGATATTGCATTACCTTTTTCAAAAAAGCCACAAATTGATGTCAGCAATGAAATGGTGAAACAAGACTATACTCCCTTAAAGATGTTCCAAATGGGTGACGATTTCTTTACTTCTATGGGCTTAAAAAAATTGCCACAGTAAGTTTTCTGTTGGGAAATGTAATTAATATGTAATAAATAAATTTTTAATTTTTACAGACTTTTCTGGCATAAAAGTATCTTGGAGAAGCCAACTGATGGCCGTAACTTAGTTTGTATTGCTTCGTCCTGGGATTTCTATCTGATTAACGATGTTCGTATTAAGCAATGTACCCATGTTAATCAAGAACATTTCTTTACTGTACACCATGAATTGGGACACATTCAATATTATTTACAATACCAACATCAGCCATTTGTCTATCGCACTGGTGCCAATCCCGGTTTTCATGAAGCTGTAGGTGACGCTTTAACACTGTCGGTGTCTACACCCAAACATTTACAACGTATTGGTTTGTTAAACAACTATGTGAATGATTATGAATCTCGCATTAATAACTTGTTTTTGACTGTAAGTTTTATTGGAATTGGTCTTAGAAATATTTATTTATTCCAATTCTTTTCTTTGTTAGGCCCTGAGACAAATTGTGTTTTTGCCTTATGCCTTTACTGTGGACAAATATCGTTGGTCCTTGTTCCGTGGAGAAATTGACAGGTCTCAGTGGAATTGTGCTTTTTGGAAATTGCGTGCAGAATATTCTGGTATTGAGCCTCCAGTTGTGCGTACCGAAAATGACTTTGATGCTCCTGGCATTTATCATATTTCCGCTGGTGTTGAATACTTGAGATATTTCGTCTCTGCTGTTATTCAATTTCAATTCTATAAATCTGCTTGCATAAAGGCCGGCCAATATCAGCCAAACCATCCCAATTTCCCTCTGGATAACTGTGATATTTATGGTAGCTTAGCTGCTGGTAAAGCTTTTAGGTAGGCTTAAAACTTTTATTAAAATATTAAATTTACTATTTAAAACTTTTTGGATCCTTAGAAAAATGTTATCTGTTGGTGCTTCGAAGCCCTGGCCTGATGTTATGGAAGCTATTACTGGTAAAAGAGTTATGTCTGCACAGGCTATTATGGATTATTTCGAACCACTGCATGTTTGGTTGGTAGCTGAAAACAAAAAGCACAATGTCACTATTGGTTGGACTGCTTCAGATAGTGAGTTATAGTTATTTTTTACTAAAAGTTTTATAGCAAACTTTTCTTTTTTGTTTTTGTTTTATTTGCAGAATGCGTTGCTGACTTCAGCTCTTCATATTGAGATTATGATATTTCTTAACTTTTATAAAGTTTTTATAAATCACTTAAGTAGTGTGTATTTTTGTTTAAAAAACAGTACTAAAATAAAAAAAAAAAACTTTAAAAACAATAAATTTTAATAATTATTTGATATTTGCTTTGCATTAGCTTTGTACTGAGGTCTTTTATTGACTCAACATCCACTGCTTATTCTAATGAAATCGTACCTAAACTTTACTACTTTATTACAGCCTGTTCGTTGTACAGCCCACAATCCTCGTCCTTATTTTCATCACGAACATTTTGTTTAAATTGCTTAAGCGTTTCTGGTTTGTTTGTGTAAATCCTGCTTTTTAGATATTCCTACAGAAAGAAGTGTGGTGGAGTTAAATCAGGTGAATGTGGAGGCCAATTAACATTGCCATTACTTGAAACAACTTATTGTGAGAGGAGGCCTCGCAGCAATTCCGTTGTAATTCTGGTTGTATGCAATGAGGTACCGTTTTGTTAAAACCAATCAAGCCCAAAGCGTGTAGTTGTTGCATTATAAAGTTTTCAATCATATCACGATTTTAGTCTCAATTTGCAGTTACCATTACAACGTTTTCATTTTTAAAGAAATAAGTTCCAATAATTTTCCTGACCAAATTGCTCACCAAACTGTGACTTTAAATAATGCAAAGGTGACTGATAATTAAATTGAGGGCTTTCCATTACCTTTACCCGACTATTTTGTTTTTTCACATACCCATGCAAATGAAAATAGAACTCGTCACTTATTATTAATTTTTCATGAAAATTTGGCGTTAGCATGGGCGAGCTGCAACATCTTATTGTGCTTTTGTACGGTGGCGTAAATGGTCCTGTGAAAGAAGCTCTTGTGTCAACTGAATCTTAAATGGAAACAAAGCTGTTCTTTGAAAATCCAGCTCCCGAGCACGGCGTTGAATTGAGTTTGAGTGATTGTTTTGAGCACTTTCTTAAGCAGCAGTAATGTTTTCAGCCAATTTTGCAGTACGTTTTGGTCCATGCTTGGGCCTTTTACCTATAGACCCTCTTTCTTTGCAGTCATTCACTACACGATAAATAGTGCATTTTGTTGACACGTTGTTTCACCCAAAAATTTCACGTAACTTTCTCATCGTCACAGTTATCGATAATTGAATTTGATAAAATGTTTTAACGATTAAAACAATATTTTTCCATAATACATTTGTCACGTGCCTACTTTACGAGTGCCAAATACGAACTGTCAAGACTAATGCTTACCAAAGTGGCGGCAACCATGTATCGTCTTCGATTTCCTGCCCAACGACTCCTGGAATAGCTTGAAAACCTGCCCACGTGTGACTGTTTTTTGTAAATTGTAAAGTCCAAACGTTGTGAGATCTCATCTCGCTTCTATAGGTGTACATAAAAGTTGAAACTGATGGTCTTTTTGCCAGGAAATCTGCTGCTTTGTTTCTTTGATATATGCTTGCAAGCCCGACTCTCTTCTTCGCCATACAAAATTCCAAACTGGATAGGCCTGTGATGAGAAATGTTAAGCGAAGATTGTACATTCAATTTGTGACTCTGATTAGAATAGGAACTGATCACAGAGTACTGTCAATCACATCTGCCCTTCCTTAATCCACAACCTTCTTCTTCAGTATCAAAAGAAGAAAATTTTACTTTTCACAAATTCAAGCAACTGTTATCCTCATTGCTGGGGCACACCATATTGTGCGAGCTATACTGCAGCCTACAGTCATTGTCATACTTTCCTGCATGCAGAAATAGCAGAGTCGCGATTTTATATAATGTTAATCGATAAGGCAGTAAGATTAAGATTTGCTACCTCTACATCCTTCTTCAGACTCTATTTTGCGTAAAAAAAACTGTTGACCTCATTACCATCGGCAATCAATGAGCGCCATCCTTACTACGTTTGTTAGTGGATGGAAGTTTTAGTTTATCCCCTTTAAATAAATTGGTCAGATATTGCATTCGTAGTTAATTCTTTTGCTCCTTAAAAATGAATTTCTTTGTCTTTACGGACATTCCATTGAAATCTACCACATTAAGTTTCACAATATTTAAATAAGATCTTACTTTTTGTGATCGGGCCTGATTATAGCTTTAGAGTTTTCAACCCTCTATATATAAATCTTTATAGGTCCTATTACTTGTGAATTCATTTTCTCGCCCATAAGACCGATCAGTCCGATTAGTTATATTTTCAATAGCTTCTTTGTCACTACGGTGCCTGCCAACTTCTCAGCACGTTTTAGCAGAGCCAACAAACATCATCTTAGCAACGAAGTTATCCAGGTTTGCGAACTTATTTTATCTAAGTAATGCCTCCATTTTTCAGCACAAAAGCTTCATGGGCAACATTTAACCCTGGCTGTGGCCAAGCATTGTAAAACCTGGGTGGTTCCAATATGTCTAGAACGTTATTTGTACTTTTATATTTTGAATTTAGATTGTAGATTGAGCAATAAAATTTAAAAGGAATTATTTTGTAACTAACGGAAAAATTTAATGAGATTGCACTGAACTATTAACTGGTTCGGTTTAGTTTTTCTTAGACTTTTACTCACACATTTCATATTTGTCATTGATTAAATTTGAGTTGATTTTTTTCTAATTTTTTAATTATCTTTAATGGTGCCAATATAAAAAATTATCAGCGACTTTTTTGTGTGCCATAAATTTAGTCTAATTAAATAATAACTATAATTAAATATATCAACAGAAATAAAGAAAAAAAAAACACTAAGCCATATAAAATACCCCCCATAAATAATAAGTCTCTATTTGCGTGTGAATTTTATTGCAAACGAAAACGTGTAGTTTGTGGGGTATGAGTATATTTTAAATAATTTTCACGTTCACCCAGAAATGAACCTTAAGTACAAGTGTACTTGAACACTCGAGAAGTAGTGAAAATTGTTATTTTTTCAGTTTTTGCAAAAAATTTTCTAAAAGTTGTTTTAAATTATTCTTAAAAATTTTGTGCGCAAAATTGTGATTTTTAAAACCTAAAATGGGCCAAATATTAAAGAAATTAGTTTAAGTATCAAGTTGAAAATGAAGAATTTTTAAGAATGAATTATTCTTGTATTTATAACCATCAAAACAACTTGTTGTCTCATAAAATGCGCCATTTTGTCTAATTCTGCTGTTGGCTATTAATATTAATTTTGGTCTAGTGTTGCTAACTTGTAATAACACAAATCGTGATTCTTCTTCCGTCCAGTTTTGCCAATTTTTTCAAGCTTTCCCGCCGAATGGCGATATATAAAATTATGTAATATTAGTCATAAAAAACATTTTTATTTAATTTACTATTTTTATCACAAAACATAAAAACTGCTTTGCTTATAACAATCTATAAAAAAGTTTTCGTTTAAAAAAGGAATTCATTTGAAAAAGGTACATTTTTTATTTATTTATTTAAATAATATAAAAAAAAAAATTATAAAAATAAATAACATTGTTAAAAAAGTGAGGTCAATCAATGTACAGGATTTAAGTAATCTTTATAATCAAAGCTTAAGCCTCGTGATGAATATATTGTTACGACAGTAAGATCTGGCAACCCCTGTTGTTGTTAACAGAATGAGAGTGGTGAATAAGTTAATTATTCAACTAATGGTGTGTGTATAGAATAACACCACAATTATGCTATAAACATAATCATGTCCACCGACCATCGACTACAAGATGTCAAAAATAGAATACATGCGTTCTTATGAGAATAAATCTTTTAGCAGCTACACGACTACCGACTACACGGCTACTTTTGTAGCCCGTAGCCAACTTAGGCTAATTTCTATTTTTCTTGGCTACAAAAAACAGATTAGTGGTGCCAATACAATAAATGCATGAAATGGTGTTTTTAAAAACGCAATACATTAAATATCGCTATTAAAAACGCGAAAAACTTTTATAGTGGCACCATTGAAAAATAATAATCATCTGTTAATTTGTTTACATTTTTCATCAGTTTATTACTTTATCTCGAAGGGGGAACATCTGCGCGCGAGCAGATTTTTTTTAAAAAAAGTGAAGTTATAATTGAAGTCGCAACGCGCACAGTTTTTATTCAACAGGATTTTCCACTTTCTATACGAAGGTGTAGGTTGATGTGCAGTTCCTGGAGAGACTAGTAATATCAAAATACTTGTGGGATACCCTGGTGCTGTAGTTATATGCCCCTGCATTATTATATTAAGATTTAAAAAAAAATACATTTTTCATTTACTTTTTGTTTGTGAAATTTTCCATTTAGTTCTTTTTTCATAAATTTCTAATCTGTTTCATTTATATTTATTTTTTGGGTTTTTTATTGAAATTGATAAGTATATAATAGTAATTTTTACTGTTTATATACATTTATTATATTGTTTAATGTAAATGTTTATTCAATTTACATGCAAATATGGACGTGGACACTTCATACACTGAAGTCTTTGTTTCCACTATTTTAGCAATAGTACTTATAAAGTTAATTACATTTTCTTGAGATATTTAAATTTTTTTTTTACACAAATTCACTTAAAAAAATCAAGTTTGTTTTGTTTTGGTTAACTTAAATACATACATGTATGTCAAAACAGATGTTTATTTTTTGTAGTTAGTGGTCGATGGTCGTTAAAAGAATTAAGTAGCTGGCAACTTGGCTATTTTTGTAGCCAGCTACTTTTGTAGTCGGTAGTCGATGGTCGGTAGCCTTTGATTGTGTTTATAGCATTAGCCAACAAAAGCTGAGCAACCTCGATGGTTGCGTTGGTAGAGGTGCGTGTTGAAAAAGAGAAAAATTTTGGGTTCGATCCCCGCGCTTTACAATAAAAAGTAGCGGTTGCGCAGGGAAGTCTAACAGTATAAAAACAAAGTGTATGGCAGACGTGTGTTGTGGCTATTGGTTAAGGTTACTTAACAAGGCATCGAGTAGTTCATGTCTCGCCGAAGTGACACAGTAGTGTAGCGTAGATGGCTGCGTTTGTAATAATAACGCATGTTTAGTATATACTAGACCATGGATAGGATTCACAAGACCGGTAGGATCAAAAAGTATAAAGGCACAAAGTAAGAATACAAAATTTATAATAAGCCACAGTGGTATTTGCAATCAAAAGAATCCGTACGTTGCTATAAAGGAAAAAACGTAACAGTAAGTTAAAAAAAAAATTTTTTTAAAAACACATTCAAAATATTAAATTAAAACTGGAAGCCGATCAAACATTTCTATTAGCAACTTTTTCAAAAATAGAAAACAACATTCTTGTAAAATTAACGTATCAGTTACATTTAAAGTAGTCTTGTTAAATTCAGTTAAAAATTTTTATGTAATTTTATAACTTTTTTTTGTTGTCGATGCCATATCTCGTTTAATTTTAATAATTTTGATTTTTTGTCTAACTTCATTTTTCCATTTGACTTTTAATTTTAAAATTAATATATATTTTTGTATACAAGGCAGATAAAAAGGTACGTACAAATATAGGACTCAAGGCAAATTTTTTAATTCGCCGATATACATAGATTTTTAGTCAACCTTAAAATATAGAAAATAATGCTGCCAGTTTTTTTAATTCTTTTAAATGCGATGTTATCTTAAAGCCACAATCGTGCTTATGAATTATTTCAATAGATTAAAAAATCTTACAGCTCTGTCAAAAAGTCTGTCACACACATACTCTTTAATTCTCACTATCATACTTTTGGAGCACACATGCAGTTTTTGACAGACCGTACGGCTGAGTATGATAGTGAATCCTAGCCTTTAGAGAAAATCATAACAAATAGCTAAAAATTTTGCCAAGTATATTAAGTACCGGCAAATATCTCGCTTCTTGCCATTTGAACATTTTTATCACTACCTTTAGCGAGAAAACGCCATAACTGACAACACTGTGTCTTTTTTTTCGTATTTGACTGTTTATTCTTCGAAACTTAATTTGAATGAACTAAGCGACGTAATCTTTAGATAAACTTTGTGCCAATTTTTCGTTTGTGGAAAACTGTCGTGTGTCAGAGAACAATTTTTTTTGCGAACTGCCAAATGAGTACAATGCAATAAACACAAAAAAGAAAAAATAAATGCGATTGGCAAAAAAAAGGTTTATCATTTAATTATTGTTATAAGTAAGTAATAAAAAAAGAACTTGAGCAGTCATGCATTATTATTTAAATTTATTCATTTTTGAAATACATACTTTCACAATTTTTTATTATTGTGTATAGAATTTAATTAACGGGTTGATAAGATTTAAAAACTTTTAAACTTTTTTAATCATTAAATAATTAGAAACTATAAAGTATTAGCTTTATTAGGAGAATTGCAAGTATAAGGTACATAAAACAGTGTAGACCATTTAACTCGTGTTTCCCTCAAGATAACAAATTCCATAATTGCACAACAAAGTTTCAAAGTCTAAGGAGGGACTGCAAATAAATTCATAATAATTGTCACAAAACTCATGAAATATTTAAATATTAACCCCCAAATACAAATGCACCAAAACTGAAATTTTTAAAGCAATTGTCTGACTATTTATAGGAGACCAATAGACCAATAAAATGCACAAAATAATTTACAATGGCCTTGGCAGACATAACACGTTCACCATTAAAAGCTTCCAATACATCAGGCCATGACTTCGAGGCACCCATAGACATTATTTTTCTAAAGAACAATAGAGTTTTTAATAGTTAATTTATTTATGAATAAAAATGTTAAACCTACGCAAAAGCTTCACCAGCAGCCAAGCTACCATAAATATCACAATTATCCAGAGGCAAATTGGAATTCTTAGGATCATATTGGCCGGCCTTTATGCAAGCAGATTCATACAATTGAAATTGAATAATAACAGAGACAAAGTATCTCAAATATTCAATACCAGCAGAGATATGATAAATGCCAGGAGCATCAAAGTCATTTTCTGTACGCACTACTGGAGGCTCAATACCAGAATATTCTGCACGCAATTTCCAGAAAGCACAATTCCACTTAGACTTATCAATTTCTCCACGGAACAAAGACCAACGATATTTGTCCACAGTAAAAGCATAAGGCAAAAACATAATTTTACCCAAGGCCTAACAAATAAAAGAATTGGAGTAAAATATTTTCAAGACCACTTCCTTTAAAACTTACAGTCAAAAATAATTTACTAATACGAGATTCATAATCATTCACATGGTTGTTCAACAAGCCGACACGTTGTAAATGTTTAGGTGTGGACACCGATAAAAATAAAACGTCACCTATTGCTTCATGGAAACCAGGATTGGCACCAGTTCGATAGACAAATAGCTGATCTTGGTATTGTAAATAATATTGAATATGGCCCAATTCATGATGTGCAATAAACAATTAATTTTGTGCAACATACGTACACTGCTTAATACGAACATCATTAGGAAAATAGAAATCCACGGAGGTAGCAAGCCAATCGATATTCCGGCCATCAGAAGGCTTCTCCAGAATACTTTTATTCCAGAATAGTCTGTGAAAATTAAAAAAAATTATATACAATAAAATGATTTAATTTTATATCCCTTTCAAAAGCTTACTTTGGCAATTTTTTTAAGCCCATAGAAGCAAAGAAATCGTCACCCATTTGAAACATTTTTACGGGAGTATATTTCTGCTTCACCATTTCTTCGGTGATATCAAATGACGGCTTATTTGGAAAAGGTAAAGCAATATCGGCAATAGAAGACCATTGATCAGCAAACAAGCTACCAAGCAAATGCATTGGAATGGGACCAGTTTCTGAAACCACATCTTGGCCGTAGTGTTGTCGCAGACGATGGCGTACATAACCATGAATTTGACGATAAAGAGGTTTGATAGTTTCTAAAATTTCTTCCACTTGTGCTTCAATTGTGGAATCTTCGTAATCATCCAACCACATTTCAGCCGATGATTTCAAACCTGGAAATAAAAGGAAGGCAGACAATTTAAAAAGCACTGTGGTGCTAATTCATTTAACTAAAGAAACCATAAGTCTGATCAAGATTATCCTCAGTATCTGCCATGATGGCCTAACTTTACGGTAGTCTTACCACTGAGTGAAATAAAATGCGTTGACAATCGCCCTTCACTGGCGTAGCCAACGAAGTTTGTAATTTAAGAAGGCTGTTGGGACCATGAACTACCACTTGCTTAAGGGATTGGAGACCATCTAACCCCGTCTGTTGAGATTGCAACAGCACACTTCTGTCGGCACCACACCTTCCTTCCTTGCAGACATCGACCTAAACCACGGCAACCACGTGTACCCCGAAGAAATCTTAGCCATAACCGACTAGAGAGATGGGCGGCTCTCTGTGTGGCGTACCGGTTCCCTTCACACTAGTCAATGAGGAGACTGTTCAGGCCTTCGACATGTCTTTTATTGTCTATCCAGATTTTGGTGCCTGCACGCTGAGGGACAGGTTACCTTCATACCCCGAAAGCATTTCATCAGAGCATAGACTAGATCAGCTTCGACTCTTAATACCGCCGAGGGGACTCGGACATTTCTGAACCGACTTTAAAATTTTTTTGTTATATGATAGATTATGCTTACTGATTGGTCCCGTTTTAAAAAGAGTTCAAAATCTTAAAAATTAAAGAGTGTCCCTATACACCATTTAAATTTTTTTAAGTATATTATGAACTGTAAAGGGCGCTTCTGTAAAATTTAAAATGACTGCGTATTACTATAGCTCCTTAAAACAAAAAATTATACAATAATAAATATAAAAATTAAAGGGTGTCCCCATAATTGATGTAAATTTGCTTATATGGGCCTATCTTTTGAACCGTTGTAGAGGAGCGCTTGCAAATTGGACAGAATGTCGATTGCGAAAATTATAAATAAAAGGGTGCACCAATAGTTGATTTAATTTGATGTATATGGCTATAATTTTTAATACTTGTAGACAGACGCTTGAAATTTACAACGTATCTGTATTGAGTCCGCTATAACAAAAAGTATTAAATTTGGATTTGAAAGTTAAAGAGTGTCCCAATAGTTGATGTAATTTTATGTATATGGCCGAAATTTTGAACCGTTATAAGCAGAACGCTGAAACTTAAACGAGTTTATAATTTGAGTTTTGAAATTAAAGGGTGTCCCATAATTGATATAGATTGAACTAGATTTACTTATATAGGCTAATCTTTTGAACCGTTATAGACAAACGCTTGCTATAGCTGTTATAGAAACAAGTATTAATATTTAAATATATAAATAAAAGGGTGCCCCAATTGTTCTTTTTATTTGATGTATATGGCCATACAGTTAAACAGTTGTAGACAGACGATTGAAATTTACAAAGAACAAGTATAAACTTTGGATTTGGAAATAAACGAGTGTCGCAATAGTTGGTGTATGTGGCCGAACTTTTGAACCGTTGTAGACAGACAGCTGAAATTTACAACGGACTTGTTTTGCTACGTCCGCTATAACAAGAACCTTAAAATTTGAATTTAGAAATCAAAGGGTGTTCCCAAAATTAATGTAATTTGTTATATATATAAAAATACCTGAATTTTAGACAGAATGTCCACTACTTTCTTTGGTATAATAAAAAGTATAAAAATGTTAAATTATAAATTAAAGGGTTTTACAATAGCTGATATAATCTGATGTATATAGGCAAACTGTTGAACCATTATAGACAGATGGTTGCAATTTTTACAGAACCTGATTGCTAAATCTACTACAACACCAAGTCTATAATTTGGAAATTAAAGGCTGACCCTTTAGTTTCTATAATTTGATGTATATTGCCAAACTATTGAACATTTGAACAAGTATAAAGTTTGGAGGTGGAATATAAGGGTGTCCTAATAGTTAATGTAATTTTATTTATTTGGCCATACTCTTGAACCGTTTCTTTCTGTTTTAAAGTCGGTTTTTTTTGCATAAATTATTTTCTATGCATTATTTTGCTTTTTTCTACTCACCATTCAATTTTGCAGCCTTCGTACTTAATGCAATATATTTTTAAAAGATCTGCGAGAGGGTGCGCCAGCCATATCATAGAATTCTTTCCAGTAGTATTTAATGTTTTTAGAATCAAGGCTAAAAGAGGTTATTTTGAGGCCATCAGCAACAAAACTTATATCACATTTATTTCCATTTTCTAATTGTTTTTTGATTTTCGAAAGGTTTGTATTGCTGCTTCTTAATTTTTAATTGGATTGTAACAATTATTATTTTCCGTTTTACGCATGTCCGAAGGAGGGCTCAAACTCACCATCTTCTGTTTTACAGCACGCATCTGTACCAATGCAGTCATTGAGGTAAGTTGCTCACCAGTGTTGCCGTTTAGTTACATATTTTTACATTGTTTATAACTTTTGAACGCCAAATTTACTTTTTCACTGAAAGAGTACTTGTTTCATTATTTGAGGTAAGAATCTCTCTTAACATATAAACCTTTCTTAACATATCAATTCGATTTTAATAACAAAGGTTACTTTGCAATCAAAATCCTATATAAAAAATTAGTTTGAAATAAAGAATAAAATTGATGAAGTTTTACTCTGTTCAATTTGTGAAAAATCACGAAATGTTTCTTGCTTCATGTTTAGAAACAACAGGATGTTTTTGGCAACTATTTTTTCCAACTGTGAAATAATATGAGCTACTAGGCATTCTGTTTAAACTTGCTAAAATTGTTAGCAACTTCAGTTATCTCACTTGAAAAATATGACAACCGTACCAATACCTCGATTTAGAAGCAAGTTGTCTTTTAATTTCCTTCAGAAAATGACGGATTATGTTACAGAGAAATTTTCAGTAATTTTATGTTGAAGTTTTAAGCAAATAAACCTCAAATTTGTCTTTAATAACAGTATTTTAAAAATAATTAGTGAAGAAAATTCTTTCGAAAAAGGTAAAACGGATTTATTAAAAAAATTCTACTTTAACTAATTTTATTGAATGGCGAGAATATGTACTTTTCAATGTCGAAATATAAGTATTGAGTCCTGATTAAAATCCTCATGAGTATCATCGGTATGAAATTTTTTTCATGTGTTTTTCTTTTTTTATTTTCGTTCTTGTTTTGTTCAGTAAATGAATTTATCGTTTTGTTATTTTCCCTAAAATATGGAAATAACTTATTTTAAATGTTATATAAATAAAACTAAATTACCATTTATATAACGAAAATTTAAAAATGTAACTTTTAATTAAAAAATAAAACTTTTTTGAAGAAAAAGTGTAACTTTTTTCTGTCTTTCTTTGGCAACACTGTTGCTCAGCTTTTTTTTTTTAATTAAATGTGGTATTATTCTATGCACACACCATTAGTGGAAGTGACTTATTCACCATGCTCATGCGGACAACAACAAAAGGGGTTGCCAGATCTTATTTGCATAACAGTATATATATTCTGAGTTCTAATCAGATATAGTTTCGAAAATTTGTCTATCGAAAATCAGCCAAATTGCGCCTACCTCTAATTCGACCATATTATTTGGATCAATGAAGTAAGTCCGATCAAAAAAAATGTATGGAGCGATAGAGAATTAAAAAATAAGTAGAAACATCAAGTGAAAAAATTGGCCTTATTTTCCGAATTATGGGCCTCTGGGTAGCTAATTTACTCTTCTTTAATAACAATTCGTTTCTTTTGTAAAGTCTGATATTTTTTTTTTAAATAACGATAACAAAGAAATTTTTAAAATTTTATATTTTAAAGCATTTAAAGACTGCAATTAAAAGTATTGTAAAGTTTTATTACCGGTTTTTTTTGCTGCCATAAAAATCTTTACTATTTTCAATTCTAAATGGCTTTAAAAGGTCCAATAAAAACTATGCCGGTATAGTTATATATTTTTTAATTAAATAATTATTAGTTTGCCTAAAGTTTTATTAACCGCAGACTTGTTGTGATGTAGCAACAGCGAGTTAAAATGTCTGTTAGTAACAACTCGGAATTTTCGAAGAAATAGCTATAAAAATAAGAATAATAATTATGTTAAATAATAATTGCCAGACTTCAATAAAAAAATAATTAATTGTTTCTAGTTTATTGTACATTAAATGGTAAGAATACTTACAAACAAATAAATCAAAAAACCATTTAGAACTAATAAATCTTATCATTTCTTAGAATGGTGACATAATAAAACTTCATTGAATTGTTATAAATCAATTTAAAGCTGCAAATTATGTTAAAGTTGTAAAATTAAACACTTTTTTATTATACGACGGTTAAAGGTTCACAGTTATATATTTCATTATATTTATAAAATTTTAGGAAATTTTATAAGAGAAAGTTTTATAAGAAAAAAAAATCATCTAAATCAGCTTCACTCGCTTAAAATGTAATTTTCCAAAAAATTTAACCAAATTCCTATTAATTCGGTTGAAGCTAGTGAAACTAATTTCACATTTCATAGTTTTTTTTTCATAATTTTTTTCAATATTTTTTTATAATATTTATTAAAGTCAAAGTTCAATGATAGTAACGATAAATGAACTGAGAATAAATCTGTCACTCCCCAGTTAGCATTTTATGAAATTACTGATCGTTTTCGAGTCTTATGACTGCTCTGCCCAAAAAAAAAAATCTTAAAATGGCTTATTTGCGAACTGTAAACTAACTAAGACTGGAGTCAGTCGGAAGAAGATATCTTTGCAATATTCCATTTTAAACGAGAGAAGCTGATTAAGAGGATATTTTTTTTCTTATAAAACTTTCTCTTCTTTCAAATAAAATGAAATATTTAACTTTGAACCTTTAACCGTCGTATAATAAAAAAACTTTCTCTTATATAATTTTTTTAACAAAATGAAATATTTAACTTTGAACCTTTAACCGTCGTATAATAAAAAATTGTTTAATTTTACAACTGTAACATAATTTACAGCTTTAAACTGATTTATAACACTTCAATAAAGTTTTATTATATTATCATTCTAACAAATGATAAGATTTATTATTTCTAAATGTTTTTTGTTTTGATTTGTTTGTAAGCATTTTTACCATTTAATGTACAATAAATTAAAAACAATTAATTATTTCTCTTGAAGTCTAGCAATTATTATTTAACATAATTATTATTTTTATAGCTATTCGTTCGAAAATTCCAAATTGTTACTGTTGCTACATCGCAACAAGTCTGCGGTTGATACAATTTTTGGTAAAGTAATAATTATTATTTGATTAAAAAATATATAGTCATACCGTCATAATTTTTATTAGACCCTTTTAAAGCCATTTAGAATTGAAAATAGTGAAGCTCTTTATATCAGCATACAAAAAGCAGCAATAAAACTCTACAATACTTTTAATTACAGTCTTGTTGAAATTTTTAAAAATATAAAAATATAAAATTTTAAAAGTTTTCTTGTTATCGTAATTAAAAAAAAAAAACATCTCTTCTTTCAGGACTGGAACCATCGATTTTATAAATGAATGAAAAAAAAGTGAACGAAATTAAAACAAACGCTAGGCACCGCATATCTACATTTCATACTTAACTCAGAACAGTCAATATGATACTGAACAGCATCCATCTATAATGCAAGCCATACACGATGCGATCTGTTGTGCAACTTTGCTAGTAATCAAGTTGGGTGTTTTACCTACAAATTATACAACTTCCGTGCAATCGCGCAGCACAACTTCATTTTATATAGAAGCCATTACAGTAAAGATGTTTTCCGATATTGTTGCGTATGTTGTAATCAATGAAGTGTTTGACCAAGAAGAAAAAGAATGCAAACAAAAGTTAGGAAATAAAATATTGTACAATCATCTTTAACTTTTTTGTATTCATTTAATTATTTATTGTAACTTTTATTGCAAATGTTTTTATTTTTATAATATTCATTTCTGCAGCTCTACAATTGCACGGATTTCATATGAATCCTCTTTTATTTATATAATTATTTTTCTTTGAACGTATGGAATACTTTTGCGCTGTGTTTTGCTATGTTGCTACTACGAAAATGAAAAGTAAAATGGAATAATGTTATGCGATATGTCCACTAATGTTGCGACTGAGTTGTACAACTTGCCAAAAAATCAAAACTTTTTGATCTTTCGTACAACCAACACGGAACTTCATACAACTACACCACAAACATTGCAATCTGTTGTACAACCTTCTCAAGTTGTACAACAGGTCGCAACGTGTATGGCTTGCATAATGTTGTGAGCAAACAAGTATGAATAATTAAAAATAAAAAGTTGCATTTCGTGGCTATCCGAATACTACTGCAAAAAGCAACAACAAATGTACAAGACGAATTACAAAGAGAACGCCAAAAAAATGCTTTAAGTTGTGCGTGAACTTCGTCTCACCAAATTAACATTAAGATTAGTTGGTTAAATAGATGATGTTTACGACATATATAACATAAGGTAGATAGATGTGAAGAATGCTGATGAAGAATGTGAAAAATGTAATGTGAACGATGTAAAAAATTTTTCTTTCTAAAAATGTTTAGAAATTAAATTAAAAATGAACCAAAAAGCCGAAAATAAGTCAATTTTCGTTCATATATAAACATCTTTTCTTTCAGCTATGCTGAATCTTATATGTCCTTCAGTACCTATGTAAATCTAGTTGAGTGAAGTAATTTGAATCAAACAGCAAATATTGCGGTGGCAGAGTATTAAAAAAAAAATTAAGTACTACATCGGATCTTAATGGATTAAGAATTTTTAAAAAATTTTAGTATTTCCTTAGAGACCTTTTCAAAAGCTTTTAAATGATATTGATATCTTAAAAAAATTTTAAATTTTCAGAAGCCTACAATTCGGATAATAAGGACGAGCGCCAATTTTTTCACTTGATGTTTTCTTGATGTTTTTTTTGACTGGAGTTACTTTATTGTTCTAAATGATATGTAAAAATTAGAGGTAGGCGCGTTGTTTTGTCCGCTGCCTCGAACTCAGAATATATATACTGTTACGAAAATAAGATCTGGCTACCCCTGTTGTTGTTGTCCGTATAAGCGTGGTGAATAAGTTACTTCCACTAATGGTGTGTATAGAATGATACTACAATTAGTTAAAAAAATCTGTGCAACTTTAAGACCTTGCAGGTCCATGAGTCGTCCCCTTGCTACAGAGTCAGAGCCTATCTATAAAACTCCTTTGTTAAAAGTGCAACAGCACACTTTGTTAGCAACGCACTAAACCTGCGGACACTAGCTTTAGCCAACAGCCACCACGTGCACTCCGAAGGGACCTCACCTACAACCGGCTACAGAGATGGACGGCTCTCTGTAGGGGCTACCGATTCCCAAGGTGCCAGTTTGTTTAAGACACTTGTGTATAATTCGACTGTATCCCACTGTCTATTCCGATTTGCTGCCTGCACACCGGGGGACTGGTTCCCCCTTTACCCCCGGGAACCCTCGTCAGAGCCTAGGTTAGATCTGCAAAGACTCTTGGCGCTCCCGGGGGGGATAAAGGGTATGACTATCTTGGATAAAAGGCATGTCCTCGTACTTGAGTTGTCTGTGGATGGTTAAGGTTTACTAAACAAGACGTCGAGTAGTTCATGTCTCGCCGACATAACATAGCAGTGTAGCGTGGATGGCTGGCTGCGTTTGTAATAATAACACATTTATAGTAAATACGAGATCATAGGATTCACAATACCGTAGGATCAAGAAGTATAGTCACATAAAGCCACAAAAAAAGAATACAGAAAATAGGTAATGATCCACAGTGGTATCTGCATTCAAAAGAATCATTACGTTTGTCTAGAAAGCGAAAAACATAACAATACTTTATGGGGTCGAAATGGCCAACAGACAACCGCTTTAGGCTGCTAACTTCCACAACATAACATCTAATTTGGCAACCTTGTTCACAACCATTACACATACACTCTTTTTATTTCCCTCGCGCAAGAAAACGTGGCCTTTTATTGCTTTATTGCCAGATTTATTCCGGCTATAAACATTTTGAATTGTTTTTAATTACTGCGTGCTTGGGATAGAATTGTGTCAAAAGCATAATTACTTTGAGATAACATTAGCAGTAGTGTTGATAAAAAGAAGTAAGTGTGATAATGTGTATTTAATCGGTAATTTGGTTCCTTATAAATAGTTAGACATTTTTCAGCATAATTTCAGTTTTGAAGCTTTTGCTACTTGGAGCTAATATATCGTGAAAGTAACGACTGTAAGTTTTCGGGGAAAAAAACGATACAAAAAAAATTTTAAACAAAATTTTGTTATATTTTTGTGAAGGTTCAATTAAACTAGGAGTGTTTTAGTTTTGTATTGATTGTATTTGAATGTGAACTAAACGTTTTTCTATCTAGGATAGAACAATTTTTTTATATCATAGAAATTTTGAAGCAATTAATCGATGTGCTCCTCATGGTACCTATGAAAATTCATGGTTACCAGTGCCTACAAATCTTTAATCACTATCTTTACTGCCTTGGAGTAGTGGACGAAAGAGGACTAGATAATAGCCTGATCGTCTGTCCTCTTTGTGCCCTGGGTAGTGTTCACCACAACTCTTTTTTACAGTTTTTTATGTACTACTACCCATAATCGGTTCACGCAATTGGATTGTAATTTATTAAAGTTAAACACAATGGCTCCCAGAAAGGCTAAAGCTCAAAAAGAAGAAGTCCAAGTATCTTTGGGTCCTCAAGTACGTGATGGTGAATTTGTTTTCGGAGTTGCTCACATCTATGCCAGTTTCAACGATACCTTCGTTCATGTTACTGATTTTTCCGGTCGTGAAACAATTGCCCGTGTCACCGGAGGGATGAAGGTGAAAGCTGATCGTGATGAAGCTTCTCCCTACGCCGCTATGTTGGCCGCACAAGATGTTGCTGAAAGATGCAAAACTTTGAGTATCACTGCCTTGCATATCAAATTGCGTGCTACCGGTGGTAAAAAAACTAAAACTCCCGGACCTGGTGCTCAATCTGCTCTCCGTGCCCGTTCTTCGATGAAGATTGGCCGTATTGAAGATGTTACTCCCATTTCTTCCGATTCTACCCGTAGAAATGGTGGTCGTCGTTTGTAAAAATATTTCTTTTGTGGAAGAGGTTTTATGTGGAATGTGGACGTGGTGTTTTTATTTTGTTCCAATCTTAAGAACAACGGCTACAAAAAAGTTTTATTATTTTTTTTGATAAGTGAACCTGAATAAAATTAAAAACAAACAAAAAATTTTAAGTCTCCTGGTAATTGATAAAAATGAGCTCAGGATATCATCGGTCTGCTTTTGCCTTAGATACTACAAGCTTATTAAAGAGAATGTTCAGTTTTAAAGTTCTAATAAGAATCGTTCTCTCCAACACTTTCTGCTTTAGTTACGCAAAATTAATTGAAAATGAAATTCTGTTTCAATTTGAATGAAAATTTAAAATGTCTGATAAAAAATAAATTATGTTCTCGTTCTATTTCAGAGTCTTTTTGGCGTACACTATGAAATTTTTTGTTTTAACATTATTGGCAAATTTGGCGGTAAATTATACATTTATTTCTCAATTATATTCTCTGATCTTAATTCTTTTTCTATTCTAACTCACTTACAGCTCTGCCATTGCGCATCAAACGGGGAAGTTTTAGCTGCCAAATATTTACAAAATCTTAATTCTGAACTTATCAAACTTAAAAACCGGGAACATGAAGCCTTCTGGACATTTTCTTTGAATATTACGGAAACAAATGGACGCAAGAAAAACGAAGCATCCTCCAAATTCGCAGCGTTTATGAAAAAGGTCGCATACAATATAAATCAATTCAATTGGCAATCTTTTCAATCCAAAGATATGCAGCGTCAATTCAAAAAGTTGTCTAAACTGGGTTATAGTGCTCTATCCGAACAAGATCATGCTGAATATTTGCAAACCTTATCATCGATGAAATCCAATGTTGCCACGCTTAGCTTCTGCGAATACGAAAATAGGAACAAATGTAATATAAGTTTTGTTCCTGATGTCCTCAAAATAACAACTACCAGCCGTGATCCAGAAAAAATGAAATACTACTGGAAAGAATTCTATGATATGGCTGGTGCACCCTCTCGCAGATCTTTTGAAAAATATATTGCATTGAGTACAAAGGCTGCAAAATTGAATGGTAAGTAGCAATAAAGCATAATATTGCAAAGGAAATTAGAGAGAACTAAAGAAAGAAAATTCCAAGTTAAATTTATAGTTTCTTAAGTTTCCCCGGGGGTATTAAGAGTCGAAGCTGATCTAATCTAGGCTTTGATGAAGTGCTTCCGGGGATAAAGGGGAAGCAGTTCCCCGGTGTTCAAGCGACGTGAACCGCTCCTCCATAAAGAGAGCCGCTTATTTATGTAGTCGGTTATTGGTGAGATCCTTCGAAGTACTGGTTGCTGTGGCAAGGTCGGTTTCTGCAAGGAAGGTGCGGTGCCGACCAAAGTATGCTGTTGCAATCTCAACAGACGGGGTTAGATGGTCTCCAATCCCTTAAGCAAGGGGCGGTTCAAGGTCCTAACAGCCGTGTTCTTAGATTTGCAACTTCGTTTACTACGTCAGTGGAGGGCGCGATAGTCGACGCATTTTATTTCACTCAGTGGTAAGACCACTGTCAGGCTAGGCCATCATGGCAGATACTGACGATAATCTTGATCGCACTTACGGTTTCTTAAGTTAAATGAATTGGCACCACAGTGTTTTTATATTTCTCCGACTTCTTTTTATTTCCAGGTTTCAAATCATCGGCTGAAATGTGGTTGGCTGATTACGAAGATTCCACAATCGAAGCACAAGTGGAAGAAATTTTAGAAACTATCAAACCTTTTTATCGTCAAATTCATGGTTACGTACGCCATCGTCTGCGTCAACACTACGGTAATGATGTGGTTTCAGAAACTGGTCCCATTCCAATGCATTTGCTTGGTGGCTTGTTTGCTGATCAATGGTCTTCTATTGCCGATATTGCTTTACCTTTTCCAAATAAGCCGTCATTTGATATCACCGAAGAAATGGTGAAGCAAAATTATACTCCCATAAAAATGTTCCAAATGGGTGACGATTTCTTTACTTCTATGGGCTTAAAAAAATTGCCACAGTAAGCTTTAGAAAGGGAAATATAATTAAAGCATTTTACTGTATGTAAATTTTTTAATTTTCACAGATTATTCTGGAACAAAAGTATTCTGGAGAAGCCTTCTGATGGCCGGAATATCGATTGTCTTGCTACGTCTGTGGATTTCTATCTACCCAATGATGTTCGTATCAAGCAGTGTACGTATGTTGCACAAAATGAATTGTTTATTGCACATCATGAATTGGGACACATTCAATATTATTTACAATACCAAGATCAGCCATTTGTCTATCGAACTGGTGCCAATCCTGGTTTCCATGAAGCAATAGGTGATGTTTTATTTCTATCGGTGTCCACACCTAAACATTTACAACGTGTCGGCTTGTTGAACAACTATGTGAATGATTATGAATCTCGTATCAATAAATTATTTTTGACTGTAAGTTTTAAGGGAAGTGGTCTTGAAAATATTTTACTCCAATTCTTTTATTTGTTAGGCCTTGAGTAAAATTATGTTTTTGCCTTATGCTTTTACTGTGGACAAATATCGTTGGTCTTTGTTCCGTGGAGAAATTGATAAGTCTAAGTGGAATTGTGCTTTCTGGAAATTGCGTGCAGAATATTCTGGTATTGAGCCTCCAGTAGTGCGTACAGAAAATGACTTTGATGCTCCTGGCATTTATCATATCTCTACTGGTATTGAATATTTGAGATACTTTGTCTCTGTTATTATTCAATTTCAATTGTATGAATCTGCTTGCATAAAGGCCGGCCAATATGATCCTAAGAATTCCAATTTGCCTCTGGATAATTGTGATATTTATGGTAGCTTGGCTGCTGGTGAAGCTTTTGCGTAGGTTTAACATTTTTATTCATAAATAAATTAACTATTAAAAACTCTATTGTTCTTTAGAAAAATAATGTCTATGGGTGCCTCGAAGCCATGGCCTGATGTAATGGAAGCTTTTAATGGTGAACGTGTTATGTCTGCCAAGGCCATTGTTAATTATTTTGAGCCACTGCGTGTTTGGTTGGAAGCTGAAAACAAAAAGAATAATGTCACTATTGGTTGGACTGCTTCAGATAGTGAGTTTTTCATATTTTTTTAAATATTTATTGAATAGCAACTACTTTTGTTTTTTTATTTTCAGAATGCGTTGCTCAGTTAAAGCCTTCAAATTGAAGTTATAACTATTCTTAACTTTTATAAAGTTATTATAAGTCACTTAAACATTGTATATATTTTTTTATTATTTAAAATCAGTATTCAAATATAAAAGGAAATAAAAAAATCTTAATAAAACACTTTGATTTATGGTACCAACATGTGGTAGATTACGTTTTTCTTCTAAATCACGATATATATTATCAATTGATACATCTGCAAAAATCTTTACTTTTCTAATGGCGTTTCCTATTCTCCAGATAAAAATTGGCCAAAAAACAATTAATATATTTTGTGTGTTGTCTAAAACCTTAAAAAGTGCTCCACCTATTATAGCCTTAATAGAACAAATTCTGTTATTATTTTTCGACTACCTGTACACATCTGTAATATTTAAGACATAAAGCAATATTTAAAACAGGTTAACATTCAGCAACAAAAGTCAACTTCACTTATTTGCAGTAATAATAACTAAAAAAAGTGTAGCATACTTATGGGATGTTTTTAAAAGAAGAATATAATTTTATTTAAACTCTGGAATTTTGTTTATGTACAAAAAAAAGCAGACCTTAAAACATGTGCTTTGTTAATTTAAGCCCTCTGTCTACATACATTATATTACATCAACTATTGTAGCACTGTTGAATTTATATTATAAAACATTTATACTTTTTTTTTATACCAGATAAAGCAGTTGACATTCTGTCTAATTTTCAAGTGGTAGTAAAAATGGATAAGGCCATTTAGGTCAAACTATATTAATTATGGAAACACCCTTTAATTTTAAAATTTATAATGTATAGTTTTTCTTATAGCGGAATTAGCAATACAGGTTCTTTGTAAATTTCAATCGTCGCACTGTGTCCCGATTTCATACCACGGGTAGCCGAAAATTGAAGCAGCTAGAGTTTGGAGTTGATATTTTGCATCAGTGTTTTTTTATATGAAAGAAAGTATTTATACCACATTTCAAGAAAAACTTACAAGTGCCACGCCCACCTCCCATACAGCCTTAATTTAAAAATTGCAATTACTTAGAAATTATTAGTAATATTGCAATATATTGCCAATTTAAAAAAATCAGTCAAACGCTACGACCACCTCCCATATAACCAAAAATTAAAAAAATTGTTATAACTTTAAAAGTAGTAATCAGGTAACAGCGTTATTTTGAATTTATTTAGTAATACGAGTATTGTAACATGTTACACATTTTCAAAAAACGTCATACAACAAGTGATAAATTCTTCCACTCGCCTTTTTCTTCTTCTCATTTAACCTTCATCATAAGAAACATTCGGTCAGCCTCTATCACTTGTATTTGCTTCCTAATATAATTCTTGCGAAAAAACCGACTTCAAAACAGATTTCATCTCTCTGCCTATAACAGCTCAAGTGTATGGCCACATAAATTAGTTAACATTAACTATTAGGACACACTTATAAATCCAAACTTTATAATTTTTCAACTGCTCAATAGTTTGGAAATATACATCAAATTGCAGCAACTATAGGGTAACTCTTTAATTTCCAAATTCAAATTATATACTTGCTGTTGTAGTAGATTTAGCAATCAGGTTGTGTGTAAATTTCAACCGTCTGTCTGTAACGGATCAACAGTTTGCCCATATACATCCGATTATATCAACTATTGTAAAACCCTTTAATTTATAATTTAAAATTTTTATACTTTTTATTATACCAAACAAAGTAGTGGACATTCTGTCTTGAATTCAGGTGTTTGTATACAACGGTTCAAAAAATACGGCCATATAGAACAAATTTCATTAATTTTGAAAACACCCTTTACTTTATAAATTCAAATTATAAGCTTCTTGTTATAGCGGGCTTAGCAAAACATGTCCCTTGTAAATTTCAGCTGTCTGTCCATAACGGTTCAAAAGTCCGGCCACATACACCATATTATATCAACTATTGGGGCACCCATTTATTTCCAAATCCAAATATTATACTTGTTGTTATAGAGGATTTAATAATAAAGATTCTTTTTAAATTTCAATCGTCTATCTACAACTGTTTAAAAGTATGGCCATATACCAAATTAAATGAACTATTGGTGCACCCTTTAATTTATAAATTTAAATATTATCAGCTGTTACTATAACGGCCATAGCAATCGACATTGCATCAAATTTACAAGCGCTTGTCTATAACGGTTCAAAAGATAGGCCTATATAAACAAACCTACAGTAATTATGGGACACCATTTAATTTCTTAATTCAAATTATAAACTCGTTGATATAGCGGACTAAGAAATACAGGTCCCTTTTAAGTTTCAGCGTTCTGTCTATAACGGTTCAAAAGTACGGCCACACACTTGAAATTACATGAATTATTGGAACACCGTTTAACTTGTAAATCCATATTTAATACTTGTTGTTATAGCGGACTTACCAATACAGGTTCGCTTTAAATTCCAAGCGTCTGTCTATAACTGTTAAAAAGTATGGCGATATACATTAAATTAAATGAACTATTGGCGCACCCTTTAATTTATAATTCTTAATATTAATACTTGTTACTATAACATCCATAGCAATTGACATTCTGTCCAGTTTGCAAGCGTTTGTCTATAACGGTTCAAAAGATAGGCTCATATACATAAGTAAATCTTCATAAATTATGGGACACCCTATAATTTTTAGATTTGATTTAAAATTTGACAGAATCGCTCTTTACGTTAAAAATATATACATTGTATGGGGGCACCCTTTAATTTTTAAGATTATGAACTGTTTTTAAAACGGAACCAATCTGTAAGCATAATCAATCATATTACCAAAAATTTTCAAAATCGGATCAGAAATGACTGAGTTCTGGAGGCAAAAATATAAAAAAGCAACATTCAGCCGAATTTTATAACCTCCTTCTTTTTTTGAAGTCGGTTAAAAATATAACGCAATTTAGTTTTATTGCAAAACCAAAACTTTATACGGAAACTTACATTACAAATGCATTCACCAAATAATTTGGTATCTAGCCAGTCACTTAATACAGTTTCAAATCTGTCTCTCATGCGACTATATTTAGACCAATTATTGGAAAATTGTAAAAGAGTAAGCCGTATTTGTTGTTGTTTCCTTTCTAATAATACTCGTTTAAAATGATTTTCTACGAAATCTTTAATACAACGCAGAATATCATCTGCGTCTGTTTTGCATTATTTCAAGCTACAGTTGAAAAATAGCACAAATCTGCAACGAGGTTGGCAATGTTGACAATGCCTTACTACTATCTTTTTTCTAACGGTATCTGACATACGATCAATATTTTTACACAAAAACAGTGTTGTTATTATAACAAGAAGTAAATTCTTAATTCATTTTAGATATCATCTACGCAGAGTGTTAAAATTAATAAAAAACGTTCAAATTCTAACATTGACTTTAACCATTTTTGGCCACCCTCGTAACACAATGCGTCGTCTACAAATGTTCAAACGTATGGCCATATACATCAAACGAAATGCACTACTATTGGTTCACCCTTTAATTTATAATTTTAAATAATATTAAATAATATTTTACTATATCAATCATAGTAATCGACATTTTGTCAAAATTTTAAAGCGTTTGTCTCTAACGGCTCATAAGATAGGCCAATAATTTACATAACCCAAGGATTACCCTTAATTTTTAGATTTATCTTTTTATTACTTTTTGATAATGGGAGATATAGAAATACGCATTTTTTATTTTAATTTGAAAGCTGTGCGCTTTGTGGTCCATAATACACGCAAGCTAATGTATGCTGTATGGGAATACCCTTTAATTTTTTTTTAAATATGAACTGTTTTGCAAACAGGACCAATCTGGAAGCATAACCTTCAAATAAAAAAAAAAAATTGTAAAATCGGTTCGAAATTACTGAGTTTTGCGGGCACAAATATAAAGAAGCAACATTCAGACCAATTTTTAACCACCTTCTTTATATCAAGTCGCTGTAAAAGAACACAAAGATGTACAAAAATATACAAATTCATCATAGCTTATCGCTCCTTTATTGAAACATAGTCATATCTCAAAAAATTAAAAATTTGTAGTTACTTAAGAAAACCTGCTCTTTTAGACCTTCTGTACATGTTGAAAAAAAAATCAGTTTTATATCCCCAGCTAAACCGAAGTTATAGCAATTGCAATTGCGGCAATTACATCATAGGACTTATGTCTTGAAAACTTAAATCGCATTTTGCAAAGTTCAAGTTTTTTTGAGATATGACTATGTTGCAATAAAGGAGCGTTATGTATTTTACAAATAGAAGACAGCAGACTATCGACTTCAAATCCGATTATTTTGACGACAACAAGATAATACGGCTGCAGGTTGTTGTGCACACTGGTTTCGTTGTTTTATTCAAATTAAACTAATTTCAATTTTTGTTGATTACAAAAGAAAATCAGTGTTGACAATATTACAAACTATGTAAAAGAAATTAAGAATAGAAATAATTTGTAAAAAAAAAAGGAATCATTAAATTTAAATGAAAAAAATGCAGCTGCCGCAAAAAGTAGCACCGCAGTCAACGCTAACACCGCAGTTCACTAAACTAGATTAACATTATGGTGAAGAGTATATAAGATTACTTGTTAGTAATATAATTGATCCAAAAACACATAATTGGAATAAGAAACACCTTATTGCTACTTCAGAAAGATCTTTATTACATATAACAGTTATTTTTTTAAGCCCGATAGAAATTTAAATTGTAAAAATAACACAAAAAATTAAATTGTAATGAAGAATTTTTTTTATACGGCAAATCAGAACATGGCGGCTGCTTATGACAAAGCTCATTCTGTACGTCCAATTTTCGGTCGTTTTTTCAAGTGTTGGCCTCCAAAGCATCATTATCAGCATAAATCAGTGACTTCACGTGGCTCCACAGGAAATGATCGAGAGGTGTCAAAATGCACGAGTTTCGAGGCCAACTGACAGGTCCATTCTTCGTAATCAACTTATCGCCAAATTTTGAATTCAATAACTCGAAGATTGCGGTCGCCGTATGGCATGTAGCGCCATCTTACTAAAGCCACATTTCAACAACATTTCATTGTCATCCATATTTTCAAACCAAAAACATTAATCATGGTCCGGTAACGATCTTTATTGACAGTAACGTGAGATCCGGCCTCATTTTTCAAGAAATAAAGCCTGATGATGCCACCAGCGTGTAAACCAAACGGTGCATTTTTCTGGATGCAATGGAATCTGTAGGATATTTTGTAGATTGGGCTCACTCCATATGCGGCAATTTTGCTTATTAACAAACCCGTTAAGCCAAAAATTAGCCACGTCTCTGAACACAGTTTGGTGATAAAACGACGGGCCAGTTACTTACTGCTCTAGAGTCCAATCGGCGAGAGAACGACGCATATAATGGTATCGTGGTTTCAATTCCTGCATTAAGTGGATCTTATACGGGTGTAGGCCAAGATCTTTGCGCAAAATTTTACATGTAGTAGACGGACAGAGCCCTAATTCCTGCGAACGACGACAAATGGATAACTTTGGATCTTCTTCCACACTTTCGTTTACAGCAGTGATATTCTCTTCAGCACGCTCATAACGTCGACGTGTTGGTGTTATTGCATCTTCTAAAGAGTATGTTGCACGAAATCTATTAACAGTTCGACGGATAGCTTGCTCAGATGAACGGTTATGTGTACCATAAAAATTACGCAGTCGTCTTTAAGTTGCTCGAATTAATGACTGATTTTCAAAGTAAACTTGGATTAAAGCTTGAGTTTGTTCATAATGATTTGCCAGAGATTACTAAAAATAAAAAGAAATTTTTATTTTTTATCAAAATTTAATTTTTAGTGTTATTTTTATGCAAAGTAGCTTATACGTGAAAAACCAGTACGATTTAGATTTAGAAAGTCGGTAGCAACTAGTTCCACTGGATAGTGCTATAGTTTGATTTGAGGAAAATTCTAATGATCTGTTAGGGTCAAGAGTAGTAAAACAATTGCTTTAAAATGTAGACTGACGCGACATTGTATGAAATATTTTTCGGCAAGAAATTGGTGTCAACATTCCGAAGGTATTTTAGTCTTACAACAAACATATGGGGGAAGTAGATAAACTGTACCAGTCTATTTCGCTATATAGAATTGCAATTCATGCTAAAAAATAGTGGTGGGTATTGGTTACCTATTTAATAGATATGGCCACTGCAAACGCTTGGCGGTTATATGTAATGAATAATAGCGATAGATGGGTCAACTTTCGATTGCTAGACACTATTAAAGCCAAAAGGTCCAAAATGAAGCGCGACTTTCAACTTCATTAGTACAAAGGTTACCACAAGATGGTATAGGTCACTAACCCCGAAAGATAGAAAAGCAACGAAGATGTGTTTTATGCCAAGCAAATATTCGGAAGCAATGTAAGAAATGTTTAAAAACATTATGCATGACAAAAAATATTTTTTTTTTTAATTTTCACCTGTAACACCCCTTTGTACTCACACTCTCTACTTCACAGGTTTATTTTTTTTTAACTTTTATGCTTTTATATTGGTCTTGAATCCAATCAATAAAAACTTTTGGTTAAAACTCGCTTCTGGTTTTATTTTGGCGGTTAATGGGTTAAGAAAAACTAAATTATATAATTTTTTAAAGTTTGATAAGTTTTTGAATATCTAAATGAGTTTTTTATATCTTTGGGCATTTTCCGCAATTGATCGTCAATAAATAATAAACTTTTTATTATTGTTAAATAAAAAATTTATTAGTTGCTTATCTAAAGTAGAATAATAATTCGAGTGGCAGTTTTAGCGATTTTGTTTACTTTTTTTATGGAAATTTTTCGTCGCTCTTTTTGTGGCATAAAATAATTATTCGAAATTTTGCTTTTATCTCGGAATTAAATAAAAAAAAAAAAAAAATTAGTTTTCACTAAAATTATTAAATTATAGCAGAAACAGAGTACTGCTTAATACTTTCCGAAAGGCGACTTATAGCACTGCATGATGGCAGACGTATAAAAATGTAAAGGTCAAAAATTTCCAGTACATTGGAAGAAACCGAATGGGACAATAGAAAAGTAGAGCTGCAAAATAATCGATAGTACTATCGATAATATCGATAGTTTTATTTTTGGCTGACTATCGATAGTTTTTATCCAATACTATTGCTATCTAATGGTGATTGTTGTCAAAATTAGCACTTAAAAAAATTTTATTGTATCGATAGCTTTTAAGAAAACTATCGAAAATATACTATCGATAGTATTTAAGCAAAATATCGAAACTATCAAATGTGCCGACTATCGGTAGTTTTGCAGCTCTATAGAAAAGACTGGTGAGAAACGGTAACTGCAGTCATAAGGAAGGTGCACTGAAGTCAGTTCTTACAATGAAATCGTCAAAAATCTGTAGATAAGAGCCTTTAAAGAGCCTTGAAGTTTAAAATATTTTTAAAAGCTTCAATCCATTACAATAAATGCAAAATATATTTGGCAAATGCTAATTAACGTTACGTCCATATTTTCGCTTTTTAAATTTTTATTGTATTCAATTATAACAGTCATATCTTAACTTAATGGGGCTAAAATTATTTGTATATTGCGTTAAGATAAAATTAGTCGTTTAAATTAATCGATAAAATTAATTGTTAAAAGAGTGAGTATGATTATGTGCATTTTATTGGTCTATTGGTCTCCTATAAATATCCGGACAATTGCTTAAAAAATTCAAGTTTTGTTGCGCTTGTATTGGGGGGTTAATATAAATATATTAGGAGCTTTGTGGCAGTTACTATGAATTTAATTGTTGTCACACTGTTGGCGAACTTGGCGGTAAGTATTTTCAATTATGAATCTCTGTTTTTTATTTAATTTTATGTTTTTATTTTATTTTCTGATTTACCGACAGCTTTGCCATTGCGCCTTAAATGAGGAAATTATTGCTGGAGAATATATAAAAAATCTTGATACTAAAATACAGAAATATCTTAATTTAGAAACTGAAGCCTACTGGATATTTGATACGAATGTTACGGACCATAATGAACGCAAGAAATTTGAAGTTTCAGCAGAATGTGCAAAGTTTATGAAACAAGTTTTAGAAAATATAAAGAAGTTTAATTGGGAAACTTATCAATCCGAAGATTTAAAACGTCAATTCCGAATGTTGTACCAACAGGCTACTTTACCAAAGAAAGAATTTAATGAACTCTTGCAATCTACTTCTTCGATGGAATCAAATTTTGCAAAGGCGCGTTTTTGCGAATATGAGAATATTACAAAATGTGATTTATCTTTAGAACCTGAAATCGAAAAAATCCTTCTTAAGAGCCGTGATCCGGAAAAATTGAAATACTACTGGCGTGAATTTTATGATATGGTTGGTACACCCTCTCGCAGCTCTTATGAGAAATATGTTGAGTTGAGCAACATGCATGCTAAACTGAAAGGTTAGTAGCAACTAAAAATATAATAAATAGAAATATGCAGTGACAATTTGGGAAATATTGAAGAAGTTTCAAAACAAGTAAGAGTGATATGCCCTTACCCTTCACCATCTAGGTAAATTTAGTTTAGTTAAGTCATGCTAATCAAAAAAGCAAATATTGGAGTTAGCGAGACTTTAATAAAAAAAAATTTTAGTATTCGCTTAAAGATCTTTTTAAGAGCTTTAAAATGATACCCATATTGATATTTTAAACAATTTAAAAATTTCAGAGCCCCGTAGCTCGGAAAACATGGGCGAGCGCCAATTTTTTTTTCATTGGATGTTTTTTTTCCCAATTTTCAATTAACTAACGCCCCATTTGGTTGGAGGTACTTAATTGTTCCAAATGACATAAAAAGATAGTAGAAGGCGTGGTGTTTTGCCTGCTGCTTCGAAGGACATGGATCGATCATGCTGATTTCCAATAGCACCTCTTTCGACACTAAATCTGATCGATTGACAAATTTAGTTTTCTTTGTGAAATCAAGTTTACCTCGGCCAACTTGATTTCAACACTAAGACGGCTGAAGTTAAAGGCTTTAAAGTGTATTGAAGA